>OZ023208.1:66931742-67489242 GCA_963995525.1 Escarpia spicata | reverse complement strand
GGGCGACCTGGAACGGACAACGGGACGAATATATAATATATATATATACAATAATGTAACTTCTTTCACACCTAAATCCAAGCTCACAGGCGTATCAATACAAAAGGGTTACTCAATCTCAGAATCGATAGGCCATATTAAAGTCGTCAGCAGATGGCTCGATACGCCAGGGAACTAAGGTGGATACGTAAATTTATAAAGGTAAGTATATGCAGTTGTATATGACACATGGTACAGGGAAATTTATGTTATCATTCAGTTCAAGATGACGCGACAGCGTGCTGCCGCCAGTGGTCCTGGCATAGTTACTGCAACTTCTACATTTGGTACACAATGTCTTTACTGTTACTGGTGCCATGAGTACAATCGCTATTAGCCAAGAACAAACAAGAAGAGTTAGTTAGTGTGTACTTAACCACACACATACATATAATCTTCAGACAGGAACTAGAGAATTGCTAGCTGGGGCCAGCGAACTGGAGCAAGCGCGTCGTACCTGTAAGCGGCCGAGGGGGTGGCTCTGGCTTGGATGGAGTATCTCCTCTCCTCCACTGCAGCCGCCGTCATGGGTGCCGCGGCCCTCGACTGTCCACTGTACCGGCCACTGGGGCTGGACACCGGCGAGTCGACTGAGTAGCGGTCATCTGCGAACTGGACAGGGCCGGAGCTGGACATAACCCTAGCCTGGCTGGCGTACTTGTCAACCGATTGTTGTTCCGTCATGCCGTCCAGCAGCCAGGCTCCGTTGGCATAGCGGTCGTCTGGAATTACTCCAGGAGTAGAGCTGTTGAACTGTGCCCGCGTCTGGACTTGGTGTATCTCATCTGGTCCGGACGAGCCTTTCACGAACCGCGCATTGGGGCTACGGGCGTCGGCAGAGAGACCCGAGCCTGACCTGGCATGGACGACGTATGTGTCAGTCGCGCCGGTCGCATGCCGGGAGTCGTTGGTGTAGCTGTCGGGGAGACCGGAGTCAGCACTAGGCCTGGCGCGGGTCTGGGTGGAGTATGAGTCCCCCGCTGGTCGCTCCACCACGCCGTTGATCGGCCGGGTTTCCGAGGAGCGTCGGGCTCCAGGGACTAGGCCTAGTCCTGTGGGCTGTGGCCGCCCTTGTGGGTTGTACGACTGGCCTGTTGGTCGCTCGGTTGTTCCGTTCACACGTCTGTAGTCTGTGGTGTAGAGGACATCACTAGATAATTCTGCACTGGGCTGGGCGCGCGCTTGGATGGAGTACGACTTGTTACTCGCTCGTCTCTCGGACTGGCCGTTCGTGTATCGAGCCTTGTTATTGTAGCGGTCTTCGGGGATGTGTCCGGAGCTTGCGCCAGGCATTGTGTGTGTCTGGATGACTTCTGTTGGTATCCCATTCGAACCGTTCGTATACCTGGTGTTGCTGGTGTAGCGGTCGACAGTGGGTAGTCCGGAGTCATTCCTCGGTTGAGCGTGCCCCTGTGGGCTGTACGCCCCGTTGGTAGGTCGTTCATGCGAGCCGTTCATCAGCCGGATCTCGGGATTGAGTCGGTCGTCGGGGAAGAGTCTAGAGCTGGCGCTTGGCTTCGTCTGCTGTGTGGTGTACATATGTTCCTCTACAGACATTCCTTTGCCACCCCGGGATGTGTAGCGGCTGTCCTCTGCTGGAGGCTCCATCTTGCTGGTGACACCCCGAGCGGTCTCGGTGCTGTAGCGGTCACTCGTCCCCAGCACAGACCCTGCGCTCGGTCTCCGCCGTGCATCCAGGGTGTATGTCTGGTCGTCGTTGGACTGTGACAACTTCACTGAACGACTGTCAGTGTTGTACTTGTCGTCGACGCTGTGTGTCCGACGCTTCATGCGCAGCGTGTACGTCTCGCCGTCATTAGACCGGGACGCGTTGGCAGTGCGAGCCTCCACAGTGTAGCGGTCCTCCGCTGCCAGCATAGAGCCTGCGCCGCCGGCGAAGCCGTAGCCTTTGGGCCCAAACTGCTTGCTGTAGCACGCCCGACAGAAGATGTTCCCTTCGTGCTCGCTACAGCTGCCAGGCTCCAGCAACTTGCGGCAAGTCTCTACAAGGAGAGACGACTTTGGTATAGCAACACGGAGACAAGGGATGATACGACATACGGACGATCTGAAGAAGATGTTTTCCTTAACACACTGATCACTAAAAGGGTGGAACAGTAAATAATGTCAAATTTAAATGTCAAGAACACTTAGCGGGGATTACACAACTAAATTCGGGTTATGTCGAAATATTCTACAAACGCTGCAATACCTTCATTTGCGAATTGTGATATGTTGGAACAGAATTTCTTAACATTGTTGATCCCAAATAAACATAATGTTACAAAAGAGTGCGTTTGGGACAACGTCGTTTCGGCCCTGTGCTATACTCGGAGGGAAGAGGATTAGGGAAGTAAGTAAAATTCCAAGTTACATACTTTATAGGATGTTTTCCCATTTGGCTATTATATCCAGTGGTCGGTATGAGAACGATCGGACTACAGATGAGGTTACGTACTGCATTTGAAACAGAGTTTGTGCCAGCTTCTCTTGAGCGCCTTGATCTCCTCGGCGAAGTAGACTCTCTTGCCACAACCCGGGCAGCAGTCGAGGCTCGCCGGGTCGATGGAGCTCGCCGGGATGTGCTATTGGGATGGCAAGTGGTTGACGTGAGACAAGGCATTAGACAGTATAGTTGTCATATCAGGCCTGTCTAACCAAATATTGGTCATTTATGATCGTCCACCCTCTAACACCTCATTTACAAAGTCCGATCACGACAAACAAACTACCGGTACTACAGCCTGGAGATGTGTATCCACGGTCTTGTAAAATACAAAAGTGCTAAAACTGGTTAGTTAAATAAATGATAATAAGTAATAATTTTGCTCAAACAAATTGCATACATGTGTACATATACTTAGATGCCTATAGTTATGTATGCAACCTACTGGAATGAGTAGTGATGCAATGTATTAAAATATGACACAATAACTGCGTGGTAAAACAAAATAATTAGTTAAATAGCCACCTAAATACGCGAATGTTTTCGACACAACCGAAGAGAAAGCGAGACGAGCAATCACATACCTGTGGAACGGCTAACACCTGACTGCCCGGCTGAGGCCGCAGTTGTTCGACGGTCGACTCGGTGGACAGACCGGCCGCGCCGCCCGCGAAGCCGTAGCCCCGCGGTCCGAACTGGCGGCGGTGGCACGAACCACAGAACACCTCGCCATCGTGTTCGTTACAGTTCGTGCTGTCCAGACCCCTCCGACACGTGACTGCAACAAGAGATTCGTTGTTAGGCATTTAACACATGTAGCAGCGAACTTATCTGACTTAAGTCATGAATACAATCAATGTATATTGTTGATAACGCACGATAACAATTCTCTATTACAGTCATATGCAAAAGTTTAAGACCAGGCACGATTTTTTGAAGAAATTTGACAAAATTATGATTTGTTGGCCTTCACATAACATTATATCAGTTTATTTCGCCAAATAAACGTAGTGCAACATAATATGAAACTTTATGTCGTCCAAAAGTGTCAGTGTCTCTACTTTTCAATATTTAGTGTGACCTCCTTTGCTCTCAATGACCGCCTGGATGCGATATGGCATGCTAGAAACCAGAGATTCGCTGTACTCCTGGGTGATTTCGGTGACCCAAACGTCCTTGATAGCTTGTTTCAAGTTCTGAGCGCTTGATGGTTGTTTGTCTGCCACCTTATCCTTCATTATAGTCCACAGGTTCTCAATGGGATTTAGATCTGGACTGTTCCCAGGCCATTCCAGCACGGAGATTTTGTTCTTCTTGAGGAAATCAGTGGCTACCTTGGATCGGTGACAAGGAGCGCCATCTTGCATGGGAATCGTACATTTGTGGATGTCCATATGCAGTTTCAGCTTCTCCTTCAGCAATTCCACGTACCTAGGCCAATTCATAGTGGTGTTAGGTGGAATAAGATACAGACCAGAAGGGCCAAAACATGACACGGCACCCCAAATCATCTGACTTGGCGGGTGTTTCATTGTGGCTGCTGTATATTTCTCATCAAATCGCTTACCTACTGGCCGCCTAACGTGCCTCTTGCGAGGTATAAACTGTTGCATGGTCGATTCATCTGAGAACAACACTTTTTTCCACTGCGCGAGAGTCCAGTGGCGATGTCGTCTGGCAAAGTCCAGTCTCTTTTTTTCATCACAGGTGTCAGGCGTGGCTCCCGGGCCGGCGTGCGGGACTTGTGCCCAAATTCCTTTCTGAGACGTCTCGAAACAGTACTGAGACTTATTTCCGTACCTTATAAGCGTAAAGCAGCCCGAATTATTTTCTTGCATGAGCTCATTGACGAGCACATCACGATGCGTCTCATTGCGTGGTCATCACTGAGCGTAGTTTTCCGTGGACGACCACTCCTTTTATTGTCACGAAAAGTGCCATCAGTATTGAATTTGACGATGGCGTTATGCACGGCTGTCTCGGAATAACGTAATTTAGCGCTAATGTCTCTTTCCGTATATCCTTCTCCATATACAGTCACTATTTGTGCCCTTAGAACCTCTGTCAAAGACGATTTTTTGCCCATTTAAGGGATGAAGACAAAACTGAAAAACACCTAATCGATACTGACAGCAAACAAATGACCTGGAAGTACTGACTAGGCCTATTGCTTCAAGACCCAAATAGGATGATGCAGTCCAGACATTATCTGATGCAATCTGATGCCATACCATAAAATGCTTTAAAATCGTGCCTGGTCTTAAACTTTTGCAAATGACTGTAGTTGACGCTGTATTGTTGCTTTTCTCAGGTGGCTATAAACACGTTGCATTTGTTTAGCTATATTAAAATTTACAAACGAAGAAATGGCATCTGATTGGTTACTCTGAAAATGTTCTTATCCCTCTTTTCAACAATTTGTATCCATCTTGAATCCGTGTAATCGAAAGCATTATACTTGCAGAAACGGCAGGTGCTGATTGCTTCGTACTAATATAATGTATAAGCGGTGTCGTGTGAATATTCAACAAGGTCACTATTTCAATATCTGGAAAAGTTCCACGCAGATTAAACGTATTCACTTCAGTGTCGTCACATTTAACTCGGATACGTAATTTGAGGACAACAACGTGAACTGAACTGTCGCGTGTCAATAGTGCGTCAGAAGTACATAGAAATCAAAACGACGGGCGTGCAAATAAGGAAGGAGCCTGCTTAATACCACGCTATTTATATAAAAAAACAGGATGAATTCCATTTAAATAAAAGGGAAATTATTGCGGTGTTGTGAAAATGTTGTGCAATGTCATATATTTTGCACAACAAAACATACATCTGTACAGGCAATTCACTTAAATTATTATTTATCTCAAATCACTATACAGATGTCAACATTCCAATGTGATTTGTCAAAGGCTCTATGCTGATAGTAATTGTCCCACGGCTTACGGTGAGCATTCGACGTCTAGTCCCACGGACAAACGCTGTTCTGGTTCAGTGACAGCGTGTTCTGCCTTCGTGCGGCCATGCCTCGGTGAAACGACATCAATAAAACGTGTTAATGCCAACACGCTTTCCGGCAGCCACTGACCATCGCGTGTAATGACTTGGCAGCAATAAAACGGGCTCTTCGCCGACCATTGTGATGCAGAGTAATTATGTTATGTCGTCAAGCGCGCGTCAAGCTAAAGAATAACTCGACGTTGTCAGAAGTGAATTGCTTGCAAGCGTCTGCACTGCGCCGTAAGCCTCTCACACTTCCGACACGCCGGGCGCGAGTCGACAAGGATTTGGAGTCTCTCCATCTGGCACGTTACACGGGATATTTATTTTAGGAAACCAAAATGTAATGGAACTGAAATGCTAATAAACCGTATCTGGATATTGTTCATGTGTTTGAGTACTCTTCCAAAGTGTTCCCACAATTTGGAGACGCCAAACGCTTGTATTCGTGTTGGAAAGTGAAACACGTCTTGTTTTGTTACTGTTCATTGCAATAAAAGGGAAATGATCCAGATGTCGAAATAGTTGCGTTCATGCATATTTATACAGCGCCGCTTTTATGTTAGTAAGACGCAATCAAGTCGACCATGTCGGAAGTGCGCATGTATGTGCATACACGTATAAATGCACACATGTGCATGCACGCGTACAGGCTTACATGAACACACACAGACACACACACACGCACGCACGCACACCAAAATGGATACAAAATCTGCCTGATATGCACGAACAATGGCTAATGTAACTTTGTTTGCCGTCGCGTCCTTCTGCACACAATCCTGTTGGCACAAGTTAAGCCGGTTTCCAAACAACTGCACATGAACAATGTTGTAACCCAAACGCTAAAGTAATACTGTTTTATTTACGAGTCTAGAGTGCTCGGCTCAGACATATTGACAATCAGCGAGATCTTATGTCTGGCCGATACGTACCCACAAAAAACAATATCGGTGTAATTTTCAGTTATTAGTAATACATCATTGGGTGAACACGAGATTATACCAGCCAGAGGCGATGAGGTCATTTATTGGAATGCGGATTTGCAGAGACCAGCGTTTGCCGCTGTGACCAATGCACCTCCTCACCTTTGTTTTCGGGTGTAACATTGCTACTTTGAACTTTATAGGACTGCGATATTAGTTGATCGTATCCATCAAGTAACTAATATTCAACGGCTTGTCTTGGTATGCGTGGAATGGCATTCACAGTAATCTTTTCACACAATTTTCACGGTTGTGAAAACTACGCGTGAGAACTCCAGATCGCCTTTTCTGGATGATACAACTTTTTATTGTTTCACTGTGGATAAAGACCAACTGCGCCCAGTAAAAAAACGACCATTGCCTAACAAGAAGGATTGGTGTGTCAGACTTCGTGTCAACTCGTGTTTGATCTGGCGTGAATACAGACTGCAGTAAAGTCGAACGATGAGTCACCAAACTTCCGCCGTATCACCGAACAGATCCGTTCGAGTCGAGCCAGCAACATTGCCCCGACTCCGGCATGCTTATGAGATTACAACATCATGACGTCAACACTAAAGATGGTTTTGTCTCACTATGGCGAGTTGTTTGGACTGAGATGCGATCTCGCTGAGACATTCCACGGTCGTGACACCAATGAAAGGCCCAGACAACGTTACCGTATCGCGACACTCGCGTCAGTTTTCGCACTTTGACAGACGTACAGACGTACAGACCGTCACTGACCCACCGAAGAATAATTACGTGGAAAACACTTATTTGATATACGTGTCTACGACCACTGGTCGTGCGTAATGTAGACTATACAGTTATTCTGCCAAACCCACCACACAATTAAATCCTTACACTTCATCAACCCCGCGATGCCGTGCCAAGCTAAGCGTCCAGCAAAGCGGAAAAAAAATAGTTTTACGTATATATTAATAAGCGTCAGCAAGAGGCATTGATAATAACGTAACGTAGTTTATCTTGCGGCAGTACCACGCACTCGCCCGAGCTGAAAGCCTGGCTGTGACAGGTCAAAGGCCTGCCAAGTATGCGTGACGATAGCCAGGCGACGATTGATTACACGAGATGCGCTGACACCTCACCGGGTCAGGCAACATCCGGCGGTGTGTCACCTCCGGCGGGACGTCAACTATCGGGCAGACGACATATTATGAGGCCTCCTTTATCTGACTCATACAGTCGCTGTTGATGTTGTGTACGTCACCTAAATAATTAGTGGGGGGGTTATGGACGTCTACTTCTGAGATAGTTTATGTATGTGCTGTGTCCCATTGAAAACGTGTTGGCGCTGTTTTGTCTACACATTCTTCGACTTCTCTGGGAAGCATTCAGCCACGCTGCAATTAATGCGCGAAGACTATTCGTACACAAATATCCACCGTTGTCTATGGCCAAGTACTCATTCATACAACTGAGTGAATTGAAGCAATGTAGAGTAAACGAACTTATCCAAGGTTCGACACCGCCGCACAGGATTCGAACCCTGGTTCTCTAGCCACTCTTCCGCAGCGCTACACATGACGATATAGTCGTCATGAAATAGCCTAATTATTATAATAATAACCTTATTATTATTGTTATTATATAACAACCTAATTTTTATTATATAATAATAACTAATTAGTATATAATTGTGTCGGGATTACGTCACCACTGTCGATGTACTCACCACATATGAAACAGCGTTTATGCCACGACTTTCCGATCGCTTTCTTCTCCTCGTTATAATATACTCGGTCGTGACAACGAGGGCACCGGGGGGCCCCGCTCGAATCCACCGTCACCTTATTGCACTCATACGCTATACCTGTATAAACCAACAGAAACAAACTCCATTGTCATCAATAGCAGAACATTTACGGACGTGTGATCCACGTAGGCATACCTCAAAATTATATCATATTTTGTGTATAAGACGTGCTTTAATGTGGTATCGGCAAAACAGGAACGTTGATTTGAAGGGGTTGCTTTGGATAGACTAAATAATGATACCTTTTGTTTGTAATTATATTATTCTACAAGGAGTGGTGTACTTGACATGTGACTGTACTAATGACGTCATTTGTGAAAGACAACTAAGATCTCGCTCATTATCGTACTATATTTTATTATTGTTGTTGTCGTTTCACCTAACCGTTGTTCCACAAAGAATTTGTTCGATTCACTTCACAGTGATTTGAAGTAAATAAACACTGCGCGGGCCACAGGGTGAACCGCAAGTAAATCGGTAAACCACAAGGTGAACCTCAAGCACAGCCTTCAGTTTGAAGTTGTCATGCCTCAACACAAGATCGAAAAATTGCTATAGGGGCCTATTCATAATAATATATGGCTCTTTCTCATTCAACTTGTTGAACCATTGTAGAGCTGAGGTTATCGGTCGCTGTAAGCTGATTTACACAACTACATCGACGTGGTCTCTCTCTATATGCCTACATTCCACGTATATGTGTTATGAGTCATGGACACGCATGGCTGCGTCTCTGTAGACAATGAGACTGTTGAACAACGTCGACAGCGCTGCATGTCCCCGTGTCCACAGCTGCACTGCTGAGTAACAATCAGGGCTTACATTAACATTCAGCTCGACCGCGTACTCACGACGCATTGAACTAATACCACCAGGACACACACAAACAAACTATTTTCATTATGTCCTCGCAATACGCCACTTTTTTTAATTGCATGCGTGCGAGTGTTTATTTGAAACTAATATGAGCGGAATAGATGTCACTGCCTATCGCTAAATCTCACTACGAGCACGCTTACAGCAAAGTGCTGCGTTTAGTTGTCGATGACATCTGCGACAGACTGCCTAATGGCGTGGTGAGCAATGCGACGTGTATGTGTCTGACTCTACAAGTATAGCAATGTAGATAACCGACGTAATGTTTGCGTGCTTATGTCACAGTGACTTTGTGTCTGCCTCTCAATTGGCTCTACGTCGATCATATCCATCGGATATTATGCCAAACGGATGTACATGTGTATCTTGGCGAACAAGTTGTACCGAACATTTGATGTATGAAATTACTGACTAATAAATTACGTTATCTGCAGACTGTTTGACATGTTGCTGAGCACGCCACCTCGTGGTTGCAGAGCGAGCATTAAGTCAAGGAACTGTGGTTATAAGCATTGTTTTCCTACAAAAGACAACTGCGTGAAGAAAACTGTGGAAGGAACTGCTACAGTGTCGGTTGTATAAACCAGTGCCAACTCCAGATGTTGGTTGTAGACAATACTTGCGCTATCCCGAAGTAACACAAATGTTCGCCCACATCCGACGGCCTAACTATAAAACACACATTTACGTCGTTAATGTAGTAATTAAGCGCCGGATTGAGTAGCATCGTGCCAACGCACAGGACGAAGCCCTCTGTGTAGCCGATAACGAGCGGTGGTGTGCAGTCTATACCCACTGCTCATATTCATTTATATAGACCAGATTACTTATGATAAGGTGTTAATGCAACTGAAGGCAAAATTACTGTCTTTGAATTGGTTTTATGACAGGATCGTTCTCTACATTGCAGAGTAGACATATGTTAAACGTAGGTACGAGGGAACAAATACCAGAACCCACGACCATAGACTCCAACTTGCAAGACGAAGCACACACCAAGTGGAGCTACAGCGCCAGTAGAATCAATTAGTTCTCATGTAGCATATCACTCGATAACAACATATGTCTACATCAATATTGATTGACCCGAAGCGGATCATGGACAAAGCAAGGTGTTGTCTCCCGTATACATTCACTTACCAGTCGTTCCAAATGAAAGTTTCCCCATTCTTTCTGGGGCACATCTAATTCCGCTCTTCGAGTCAGACACTGGTATTGTCGCTACGTCCGCGCTCTTTACTCAGTTCAACGCAAATCAACAGAAGCCGTTAAAAAGAGCCGCTCGCACACGTGGTCTGTTGTTCCATATATGGCGCGATGACGCGGCTGGGAGGTGACGTCGCCGAGTGACTTAGTCATGCGTGGACACCTTTGTGCTCGTGTCGGCTGGTGGCGGGGGGGGGGACGGGTTCAGTCGTAGCGGGCGGCATGCAGTAGGTACGGGTTATACAAATCTTAATTACCCCTATTTGGTTTGACGTCAGAGGCTCCTATGAGTGTATTGACTACATCGCCGTTGCCGCTAGACAATAATCTGTACTGACACCTCTGCGCCTCGTTATAAATTTAGTCGACATTATAATCAAACGTTCGCCGTAACCACCAACTCGTATTTCGTCTTCGCGGCTTCGTTTCACTCGTTTGCGTCATTTAACAACCGTGGTCGTCGCAAATATGGCAAAAACTCCCTGCACGACTACGATGCAGAAGAAGTTGGCGAAGTGCCGTGGAAGTGCCACCCCCACTCGGCTGTTTGAATAGGCAGCACTTGTAGCGCTTATGTAAAGAGCTGGTCTATGAAAGGAGATAAAACACGCGAGGAATGCGGCCCGAGGCACAAGGCCGTATCAACACTGTGAGCGCCCGGCCCAACACCACCAACAACATAAATAACTCGGCCCCGGGGGGCGGACCGCTATAAGGGGAACAGCTTGGTGGGATGTACAGCCCCACGGAACCCTTCACACTTGTTTGCTTAATTAGCGCGGCTCATTTGGCCCCGCTGTCCCGAATCCAGGTATCCTTTGAACCATATGTTTCTAAACAAAGGTTCAGAGTGAGCCCTCGCTATACCCCTGGGGATTTCGGTTAACACTGACGAGGAAAGTCGGACGAACATGTATTTGGGACAATTCGTCAAGGTGTGAATTGACGTACGTACGTCAGTTCATCGGTCACGTAAACATTGTCACGAATTTTGTGATATTTTAATTCGATTGGAAAAATTACATTTACAATATTCTTGTTGGAAAACTTACTTTATTTTGATTGTTTCCCAGAATTTATCTCGCATAATACTACGTGAATTATAATTATATAACCGTCGAGTCAGAAGAAAAATATGATACTGGAGCGATAGCCTACGGATATTGTATGACTCATTATAACTATCAATAGTAGCTGTGCGGTGTCGCAATGCATTTGTTGCACAGCGATTTTAAAATGCATTTCTTCTTAGCTGTTTTGCAAACGCCTACCGTTGTACGTGTTCTTGACATTCTAATGGCGACTCGTCCGTTGTTGGAAAACAGGGTGCGCAACTGAAGTAAACATAGACCAAATATAATATATTATGCTAGTCGATTTTACTGCTGCATTCGACATGACGCATATGATGTCACCGGTTGTAACACGATCAGTTGATATGACACTATCCCTGGTTTTCATGGTCACACACACACACACACACACACACACACACACACACACACACACACACACACACACACACACACACACACACACACACACACACACACACACACACACACACACACACACACACACACACACACACACACACACACACACACACACACACACACACACACACACACACACACACACACACACACACACACACACAAATAGCATTCAGGTAATATTTATGAAAATTATACTCGTCCCGTTAACTGAATTGCTAATCGATGAGTTGCCGTATACAGCGATAATCAAAGTCACAACGATCCCGACAGATGAGGACAGATGATGCGTGAAAATAGTTACACAATTACTCATATCAAAAAGATGCAGTGAAAAATTCGACGACGTCCCGACTCTTCCGGCTACGGTTGTTGAACACCAACTACAGGAAGACGTGGGTTTCACCCGGCCTGTCTTTGTGAACACCGGCGTCACAGGCTGCACGCGTCGACAGTTACCTAGATTACTAATGCCGTCTTTGTCGCAGCTCAACAATGACATGGCTGGGATTTGTTTTCCATATTTGGGGACTTGAGTTGAATTGCCGAAGGTTTGGGTGGACGAGTCAGTGCGAGTGATTCTTATGCGGTGATCGAACCCAAATAGAGCTCTTTTGGGGACGAAGTTAGTAATATGTTGTCTGGATTGAGTTTGCAGAGGGACATCATATTATTATCCAGGACGTACATATCGTGGACGCTCGTTGTAAGGAGTTTAATATTATATAAATGTATATATATATATATATATATATATATATATATATATATATATATAGTAGTCGCTCTCTTCAGCGGACACATCTGTATCCAAGCATAAGTGTGCCGACATGGCGGGTGTCCGCTCATCGGAGGGACAGGCATCTTAGTGCCGTAGTTTAGACCAGTACAGCCGACACATGGTAAAGGTGTGGCAATAGGAATTAAGCACTATATATATATATATATAGTGCTTAATTCCTATATATATTTTGGTAGTAATTATTTATTCGCCACAAAAATGAAAATATGGTAATTATATATAACGCGATGTTTCAAAATTTCATTTATCCTGACAGATCACCATTTGTTTTCACATATATAATTACAATATATTACCGTACACTATATATATATATATATACAATTAATAACTGATATATCCATTACATTATATTTGTTTGGATAAATAAAATTTACAAACATCGTTATATAATTCCCATATTTTCATTTTTGTGGAGAATAAATAATTACTACAAAACAATTTTAAATACTTACAAACAGTGCATCATAGTATAACAATGATTTGGTTTATATTACTTCGTGAAAACATAAACCAAAAAAAGTGTAAACAAAATCAATGGTTTGGTGTGGGATTGAACCGTTGTCGCCCGATTGCAAAATAAACTCCAACAAACCAACGCCTTTACCAACTGAGCTAACAGGACGAATAGCAACTCTCTGACTGATTTAAGTTGTTATGATAAATTGTACAACTCCTCCTTCATACATCGATATTCTAGTGATATTATGAGATTATACACTTTACGTTATGTAGCTGGATACAATATATGTTTGCTATGTATGTTTATTGGTGTAGATTATCTCTCGTTGGCTGCATTCGATATAATTATTCTGAAAACGAGCCCAAACATCGGCGAAACCTATACTGTAGTCGACTTGTAGGCTCATTCGCATTCATTGTTTTGAATAAAATTGAATTCATGTGGAACCGTAAGATAACTGCTTGTTCCTCTATGATGACTAGTGTTTGTATTTCATCGGAATATTGCACAATAAATCATTCTGACGCTCGTTTCGACCCCAAAACTATCCACGTAAACATGCTCTGAATGCATAGAAAAGGTCGGCCTGATGCGAGTGTGGGTCATAAGTGACGTCCCGAAACCACGTGATCGCCTAGCTCATTAAATTTTAATTTTCCGCGGGAATCGCTACACAGACAGGTTTAAAATCGAATTTATGCTACAAATGTATTTTTAATGTTGTCAAATGTTACATACAAGGTTAAACTTTATGTACACATGGAAAAAGGATTTTAGCTAATGTATTATTTTATTTCCTTTAACAAACTGTCCCGACATAGCGGGTGTCCCCTCGTCAGAGGGTCCGCTGAAGAGAGGGACTACTATATATATATATATATATATATATATATATATATATATATATATATATATATATATATATATATATATAAGTAACATCCACATAAAAGGAACTTTGAACCTCCCGTTCTGGCTTGTGCCGTTTTATTTACTTTATACGAAATGAACATCAGATACAAGGAACTCTTTACTCATGTAATGTACTCATTTAATGTACTCATATAATGTACTCATGTAATGTATTCATTTAATGTACTCATGTAATGTACTCATGTAATGTGCTCATGCAATGTACTCATGCACGTGCTTGTCATTGGCTGCGCTTACTATAGTTGAACCAGAATACAGCAAACTTAATTTCTTGGGAACAGTGGAACTGCCATTGCGTGAACAGAACATGACTCAGGTACCCCCAATGAAACTAGGAAATGATGTATTCCCTGCATGGGTGACGGAACAGCGCCTTCTTTGTTGCGACTGATCTTGCATTTTAGCTCCCGACTCTCTGACTTGACCCGACCATCACGGTTCAGTGACTCCGCTGCAGTGAGGGCCGAGGACAAAGGACCGAGTATTTATTGCACGCCTTATAGATTCATCTGTCTAATCCCATGCCCGCATGTTTGCCGTACATTCAATAGAAATCAGTAGAAATCCAGAATTTAATGATTATTGTAATTTTGACTTTGAAGCAAATCATATAAATTGTTTATCAGGCGTTATTCACTATGTTAAAATAATTATGAAATCTATGTCATGAAATTTAAAATTAGGCGGTAGGCGGAATTGACCTGTTGACACTTATAGGCCGGGCTTCGAGCCGGACTACTGGGCATCGAAAGGTTGACTTGAAAAGAAAAAAACCCAGTTATTTTGGTAGTGGTTGTCCCGACCCGGCAGACTGATTGGGTAATCACTTGTTTGTTAAACGTGTCAGCAAGCACACCACCTGCTAACAACACGTCTGCTAACAACATTGATCGTCTTCACAGTGTCGTGTTAATGTACTAAATGGTGATGGTGCTTCAACCTTCTCCGTTACGCCAGACTATTCCCAGGAAGGTTTTAGTTTAGTAAGTCACCAAGAGCGGAGAGGTGACTTCCGGCGGAAATTCAGGTCGACTTCGATGTATTGTGTAAGTTGCTAATTACGTTGTGGATAGAAGGAGCGGCCACGTATTGTGCATTGCCGTAGCTACCGTGTGGTGTTCGCCCATTCGTGTAGATCCTTCTTGTTTTCTCGTGTCTTTCGAAAAGATTTAACAAGATTGCCACCCAGAGAATTAACTCTAGGTAGCAGGTGGACAAGGAAGCCCTTTGGCTTATCGAGAGTCCGACCTTTTTATCTATGTGTATCCCGCCCGTCTGAGGTATGTGTCGATTTTATTTTTAAACATATTCACGCTACTAGCACCCACACAATCAGCAGGTAATCTGTTCCATTCATTTACAGTCCTTTGTGAAAATGAAAACTTTCTTATATCCAATCTACTCTGCTCCTTTGCTAATGCAAGATCATGTCCTCTAGTCCTTCTATCTTTCTTAACTGAGAAAAACATATTTCTATCAATATTTTCATAACCCTTCAATATTTTAAACACTTCTATCTGATCTCCTCTCAATCTCCTGGTCTCTAGTGTTGTTAAACCGCATTTTTTTAGGCGTATTTCATAACTAAGATCCCTCAGATTTGGTATCATTTTAGTTGCTCTCCTCTGCACTCTTTCTAGCATATCTATGTCCTTCTTGCGATATGGCCTCCACGCTTGAATACAATATTCTAAATGAGGCCTAACTATTGTTTTGTACAGCGGTATTATTCGCTCTTTTTCCTTATACGTTATGTTTCGCCTAATTAATCCAAGGATTTGATTTCCCTTTGAAGCTGCAATTCCGCACTGCTCTGAAATCTTCATATCAGCTCTAACGGCTAACCCTAAGTCCTTTTCTTTTACAGTAGTACTTAGTACAGTACCCCCCATTGTATATTCTACCTCTTCGTTCCCATGTCCTATGTGGAGGCATTTACATTTCCCAAAATTGAACATCATTTGCCACTTTTCAGACCATTTGATCAACCTGTCAAGATCATCTTGTAAATGCTGTCTGTCTCCATCACTTTTAATCCTTCTAAACACTTTTGTATCATCCGCAAATTTCAACACCTTGCTTGTTATTTCATCATCCAAATCGTTGATGTATATTAAGAATAATATAGGACCTAATACTGATCCCTGTGGTACCCCACTCAATACCGATTTCCAGTTTGAAGCCTCCCCATCAACTACTACACGTTGTCTTCTGTCAATCAGCCATTGTTCTATCCAGTTTATTATACCATTTCCTATGCCATGGGCCTTTAGTTTAAGCAGTAATCTTTGATGTGGTACTTTGTCAAAAGCTTTTTGAAAATCTAAGTAGACGATATCTACTATTACTTCCAAAAAACATAACATATTTGTTAAGCATGACCTCGCTTTAAAAAAACCATGTTGAGATGGGTTTATCAAGTTTTGTTTAACAAGGAAATCCACTATGTGATCTTTAATTAGTCTTTCTAATAATTTACAAATCACTGATGTTAAACTCACTGGTCTATAGTTCTCTGACTTGTTTCTCGAACCTTTTTTGAATAACGGTATAATGTTTGCTTCTTTCCATTCTAAAGGAACCACTCCCTCTTCTAATGACAAGTTGAAAACTCTTGCAAGTGGTATGCTAATTTGTTCTACAATTTCCAATAGTAGTTTGGGTGGAATACCATCCATTCCAGGTGATTTATTCTCCTTCATAGCCCTTATTTTCTTAGCTACCATTTCCGGGGTTACAATTAATTGTCCTAAATAGTCTGAATCTGCCCCCTTGAACTTAGCCTCTGGTATTGGCAGTGAACTAATATCTTCCCTGGTAAACACTGAACTAAAGTACTCATTCAGGTCTTCTGCCATTATGCATCCCTCTGATATTATATTTCCAGCACTATCTTCTAGAGGACCGACCTTATCTTGAACTTTCTGTTTGCTTCGAACATACGCATAACAACTCTTGCTGTCATGTTTTATATTACTAGCTAATTGTTGTTCATAGCTTCTCTTTGAATTTCTAATTTCAGCTGTAGCTTGGTTAAGTGCTTCTTTATAATTGTTGTAGTCTTCATCATTTCCAGTACATCTATATGACTTCCACATCATTTGTTTATACTTAATTTTTCTAATGGCTTCTTTCGATAAGTGTTTCTTTTTGGACCGTTTTCCTTGTTTTTTGAAGGGTACAGATTTATCGATTATGCACTTAATTTCACTCTTTAATATATTCCAGCATTCTGTTGCCGTCTTATTTTTCAGTGTTTTATTCCAGTCTATCTTTGCTAAATATTTCCTCATGTCCTTATACCTTCCTTTGTGGAAATTTCTCCTATACTGCTTTTTGCTATTTCTTTCTGATTTTACTTTGATGGTAAAATGTATCTGGTTGTGATCGCTACTCCCCAGTGGCTCACATATCTTGACATTGTCAACTAATTCATTCTGTGAGGACAAATCTATGTCTAACACATTCTCACCCCTGGTTGGTTCTAGCACATGTTGAGAAAGGAATGTATCTTGAACTAAAACTAAAAACTTGTGGTCCTCTCTCCCCATACTCTGTAGAGATTTCCATTGTATATGCCCATGGTTAAAATCCCCCATAATAATACAGTCCCGTTTGCTTACTTCCCTTATAGCGTTTTGTATTTTTTCATTCTCTTCTATGCTTATGTTTGGACTTCGATAAACTAACCCAACTGTTAACGTTGAGTTTCCTGTTACTATGTTACACCAAACAGCTTCTTCGCAATCTGCTTCTCTTTCTAATTTTATTTCATAAGCCTGAATAGATTCTTTAATATATAAAATAACTCCACCTCCCTTTCTTCCTATTCTATCTTTTCTAAACATTACATATCCTGTCAGTCCCAATTCAGCATCTGATATATCGGTGGTGGTCCAGGATTCGGTTATACATATTATATGAGGGTCAATATCTTCTACCATAATGTTTAGTTCATTTCTTTTGTTTACTATACTCCTTGCATTTAAACAAACACATTTATATCCAGCTTCAGAAGAGTTTTCCAGACTGTTATTTGTTGATTTATTTGTGCTGTCTTTATCTATGCCTCCATTTTCAGGCTTTTCTGTGAGTCCCCCCTGCGAATCTAGTTTAAATAGATGCAACCTGTCCCACTGTCAACAGATTGCAGCAGATTCTCTGAGAAAACTGCTGCCCCCTTTCCACTAAGATGGAGGCCATCTCTCATGTACATATCTTCCCTCCCAACAAAGTATCCCCATAAATCTGTGAATCCCACCCCCCTTCTTCACACATCTGCTCAGCTAGTGCATTGATCGCCATCCTCTTGCAGTTTCTATACGTTGCCCCCTTCCTCCCATTACTGGCAAAATTCCTGACAAAATAACCTGTTAGACTCTCGTCTTCTTTAGCTTCCTCACTAACTGTCTATACTTCTGTACTATCGCAGTTGTTCCCTCCCTGTCTGCATTATTTGTTCCTACATGTATCAGTATAGACCCCCCCCCTTGCCATGTCCCAATACCTTCTCTACCCTGTCAGTTACATGTTCAATCCTAGCCCCCGGTAAACAAACAACGATGTCCTTCCCCTCGCTCAGTGTCTTGTCCGTCTTTCTCATAATGGAGTCACCCATAAACACCCTCTCTTTCCTCATTGCCCCCTCAATCACTGCCTTAGAATAGCTCCTTCTTCGGTTTGCATCTGTCTGGTTGTTGTCTTTCCCCCCTGCCGTCTTCTCTCCTGTCACATTCTCTTCCGATCCATTCTTTCCTGTCGCTTTTTCTCTTGTCACCTTTCCTCCTGTTAGCGTCCCTTTTACCTTCTATCACATTTGCTCTCACTTCCCTTCGTCCCTTCTTCTTTCGTCCCGTCTCATTTTCCTCTCTCCTCTCCCGTTCCATCTTCCCTCCCTCCTTCTCTACAGTCACTTTCTTCTCTGTCACCTTCACGCTTGTCACGTTTTCTGTTGTCGATTTTCCAATTTCTTCCCCTCCAATCACCTTCTCTCCTCTCAATCTCCTTTTCTCAGTTTTCTTGCCACTGCTATTCTCCTTCAGTCTTGCAGTATCCTCACCTCTCTCCCTGTCGTCTCTCTCCATTCGACCTGCCTCCTTGCTAATTCCCATCTCCATTCCCTTCACAATATCTGTCAACCTAACTATCTCCTTCTGCAAACACTCCACCTTCCAACATCCAATGCACTGAAAGGTGAATCCTTCCTCCATGGTTTCTGCCCATGACTTTCCACATCCGGACGATGCAAAATCTACCCAGCTGTGGCAGTGATCGCACACCAAGTGTCGCTTTGCCTTGACTTGCCGCTTGCAAGGCGCCATATCCCGATCAGAATTTATTTAATAACTTAACTAACTTAGTCTTTATAAAAATTTCAATTACACAGCCGACTATTTATCCTAACACGAACACTAACATCAGCGGTAGTGACCTAATTTAAATACAATCAATTACGTTATTAGGCTGCTTTATTTATTTAGGTTACGCCGCCCGACTATCGCCCTTGCTTAATTTTAACAACAATGCTACCTAACCAAAATATATAGCAAGTACTGGCTTACACAGATATTATCTTATGTAAGTAGTTTGATAGTTGTTACTTTATCTCCTATATATTCTACCACATAATCAGGTTTGTTAAATCTTGTTTACAACTTATCGAAGGCTAAGCCGCCTAACTGAGTTACCCTATTATCACTCACTATACTAAGGTGTTCAAAAATACTTTAACTAACTAACTTTAAGCACAACTGCTACTCAATATATGTTTATTGCAACTTTATGAATGATATTAAGGCAAAAATAATACTTATCAATCAGTAATTTCACTTGTTTATCCACTTTTTTACACCACCAATTTATACGATCTATCTCCGCCAAATATAGCCTCGTTTGTTACGTGTTATATGCTATGTAATGCGCACAGCGTCTGTGTGAACTAATTAGCGTTAATAATCACATTCTTTGTTGGATTTATAAATAGGTTAATGTAGAATCTTGGCAATTATAGCATTTGCTCTTTGTCGGCCAGATACCAGGTGACTGCCGTGGCAGACGTCAAGTAACTGTCAGTAACCATCGGCCCACGTCTTCCACCAACAGTTCTCACGGGCCCTACTGTTAGACGCACGTCGGATACAACCGTCAGTCTTACTAAATTGGTTCACCAACAGACACTGGAACTGGCATCAATCGGCAACGCCAGAACTTGTACATAGGGCACGATCTGACGACGACCATGACAAACACGGCGACGGCGACGGTGATGACGATGACACGACGACGTCGGCAGCGACAACGAAGACGACGGCCATGCCGACGAAGACGACCATGATGCTAACGATCCTGCTGTTCCTGATGATGTTGAATATGATGATGAATATGCTAACAATAATGACTACGATGTTGATAGTGTTTACTTTGATGATGAAGATGGTAATGCTGATGATGGTGATGAAGATGATGTATCGTATACTACTCTTATATAGTATGTCCTATAATAGGTCTAAGCAACTGAGCATATATTTAGCGTATATCTAAATACTTCCTGCTTTACACGCGGCGGCCTGTTGGTTCGACCACCAACTCTACTCCAGAGAGTATTCAACCCTCGCCAATTACTGCGCGACAGCTGTTCGTTTACAAGTATGAACCCATCACTGGAATCTCGTTTCTCTGTAGTCGTTGCCAGACATTCGTGTAAGCGGCCGAATGTCAGAATGACCGGAATACAACTGAAGCCATGTGCATTGAACTGTCCATATGTCTATTAGAGTATACACCTGTCTATTAGGATATACACCTGTCTGTTCGGATATACACCTGCCTATTATGGCATATACCTCTCTATTAGGGCATACACCTCACTATTAGGGTATGCACCTGTCTATTAGGATATACACTTGTCTATTCGGATATACACCTCACTATTATGGTATGCACCTGTCTATTAGGGCATACGCCTCTCTATTAGGGCATATGCATGTCTATTAGGGTATATACCTGTCTATTACAGTATATACGTGACTATTAGGGCACACACCTGTCTATTTGGGTATACACCTGTCAATTAGGGTATACACCTGTCTATTAGAGTATACACCTGTCTATTAGGGTACACACCTGTCTATTAGGGCATACCCTTGTCTAATAGGGTATATACCTGTCTATTAGAGTACACGCCTCGCTATTAGGGTATATACATATAAAACATATTATATTAGGGTAAACATCTGTCTATTAGGGCATACACCGAAAAGACCGGCCCGTTATTAGTTGTCTCACAAAATGTCAGAATGTCTCTCCATAGAGAGGGAACCCGGGTTCGAATCCTGTGCTGCTGTGTTGAACGTAGGGCAAGGTCGTCATTCTATGTTGCTCTAGTTCACTCAGGTGTATGAACGAGTGTCTGGCTATAGACAGTGGTGGGATTTTGTGTGCGAATAGTCTTCGCACATTAATTGCAGCATGGCTGAATGCTTCCCTGAGAAATCGAGATGGTGTTCGAATAACAGGTCTGCCAGAGGGTAAAGAGCAAAGCGCATTGCACAGTATTAAGGACCGGATATTGCCTTCTTGAAATATTTCTTTTTCTTTCGTGACAGGTCTCTATTAAGAAGTTGGCCCACGGTTGGCTGCAACGTTGGGAAGTGTCTTCTAGCTAGGGACGTGATTGGATAATACGTTTTGGTACTTGGCAGCAAGCAACGCCCACAGTGTTTCCACAGATGTGTCTGGATTGTGTTGTGTTTTCATTTCATCGGCAAATGTTGCTAGCTCTCCTTGAATCTGCTCGGTGTCTGCTGTCCTCCAGATGTGGAACTTCTTCTGGATAGGTCTTCGTTTCTTTGGTAATGTGTCCGAGTTTATATAGCCGATTGCATCGTGATCTCTGATCCGTGGTATTGGTTCGCATCTGTTGACGAGAGATGGCCGGTTCGTGAGGAAGATGTTGTCGGGAAAGTGACCATTTTATATAGGCCCAACATGGAGAATTGTCGAGGAAGAGTTCGTTTATCTGTTTTGTATACTGGTGTTGCGCCACCTAGCGACCACCTCAGTTTTTACCTTTTAAAAGTGTCCATTGTACGCTACGTGTGAATATACCGAGCAATTTTGCGTCGTACATTGAGTAAAGTTATTGTTTTCTGTAAAGTGGCATGACAAATTTCAAATGTTGGTAATCGGCAAAATTATCAATGAATCGAACGTCACATGTCTACCTTTCAATATCTCTCACAATTAAGCCGTTATCGAAATTGAGTCGTGTCACATTTGAATAATATTCATATAGAAATATAATGGAGATATATGATTTTCCACGAAATATCCAGAGGAAGTCATTTAAATGATGCTTGACGTGCTGTAAAAAAAATACATTTTCCAAAGGTAAAGGAACTACAATAATATAAATTACTGTGGTCTCACCATTCACCTCTAACATTTGAATCTCGTGGACCAGGGTGTTTTTTAATGTACAAAGTGGGGGGGTATTGCCCCCAGCCCTTTTGTTTGCCCCCCCCAGTCAGACCAACTTTCCCCCCAGTGTACCCCCATTCTCCCAAACCTTGTAGGGCTTACTTTTTATTCGTTTTAATGTGTTTGGTTTAATTTGCACTGGGGTATAAAAAAAAAATCAAGTAACAGTTGTCACACATTCGCCAGAGAAGAACGGTGACCCTGGACTACTTGAAACGGTGAACTAAGCCTGGATCTGACAGGAGGTGAAGACACGAAGTTGGTTGGTGTCACCACTGACGGCGAGGCGGCAAACACCGGCAGACAAGGTGGATTATGGCGTCTGCTTGCTGACCAAATGCAGAGAGGTTTGGCAACATTCTTGTGTGCTGCACACCGACATGACTTAGCCATTGAGTCGGTCGTCAGCACCGTACCTTAGTTGGGAATATGGATGTCCAATCTACTGGGACTCGTTGAATTCTTCCGGACGAGCACCACGATGTCATATTTGCCCAGCACGAGCTGCAGGCTAGTGGGTGCTGTGCTGAACAACCTACCAGCCTGCATTATGGCGTGGGAACAGATGAAGCTAGGCGCCAGAAAGTACCAGTGGCAGAAAGGAGAAGGCTGATGCCAAAGGTTTCCTGAGAATCTTGAACCACCAACAAACGTTGATCACCGCGCTGATGGGCGACATCCTGGATATATTTGAAACACTCCAGAAGAAGTTGCAAAGGAGTAATTTGATCATCAGTGATCTTCTCATTGTGACTGATGCGACAATCAAGAAGTTGAACCTAATGAGGGATAGACCATTCCCGGGAAGAAAGTGAGTTGTCCAACCGATAACACAAAAGAGGACCTAACACAACGACACTGTAATCACCAGTTCGTTTGTACAAACAGCCGCGACAGACGAGCAATCAGGTTGGAGGTCGTGCAAGCATCGCACGAATACCTGTCTGAACGCATGCACCCGGAGCAGGAGGACGTCATCAAAGACATGAAGGAGTTAGTGATGTCACGCAGCAGTCGACTGTGAAAAATTTGTGCATTTGGAGGGTAGATATATTGTTTTCTGCCCCCCAGTAATAGGCGGCGTGGTGGTGACATTTGTTTCCAAAGTTCCAAAGCACCCCCCCTCCCCAATTAATCTTCGGGTGTCATCATTTCAGCGGAGAGAAGCTGGGGAAGGTAAATTGACATCAGCGGCGCCACGTAAAAAAATGTCTCAACAGCCGAATTTGTTTAGATGTCATATGAGTTGACAGCCGAGAAACTGAAGTTACAGCGGCGCAGCGACGGACAACTTTCAACAGCACCCCCTCCCCCACCCTCACCCCTACTGTCTTCCGGTGTCACACAGTCACAGTCGAGCCAACCGAGACAGTGGAAGATATGCGGCGGCGAAAATTGTTCAGTTGTGCTGAAACTCCGTTAGTCCCCCCCCCCCCCCCCCCCCCCAACATGAGTCGTTCCCGCGTCACTGTCCACAGAGTTTATACAGTAAACTTTACGCATGTATTTTTTATAATGAAAGTATACTACTAATCTAGTAATATTGGTAACATAGCTTTACACAAAATTGAAATGTATCCAAAATAAAACGGCACGGAATTCGAGTCCGCGACCTAAAATGTCGGCATTTTGTATAGCGTCGATTAATGAGGCTCCGTGTTGGAGCACCACAAGTGCCAGGTGGGATAACCACAGATCTCTATAAATAGATCTATCAAGTTATTTATAGACCACAGTGGGGGCATAATGCACTTTCCCACTGACACGGAATACCCGGTTGTTCGCCTAGATTCCGAACAAACACCCGAGGATTTGGTTGTCGGGACACTCCATTAAATAGGGCCTAAGTGTAAACTTGTATCGACCTCAACGTCAAGTTAGTTGAATACAACAGCAACACAACACAGTTAAATCATGAACGCAGATCAGTTAGTGTTGAATGAAACTAAAGACGCTGACTGGCTGGTGTTCGTTCTCAACGGTAAAGGTTACTTTAATGGATTACATTTGGAAATAAGAGTATTTAGATATATATATTTTTTTGTGTGTGCCTGAAGTTAGAAGTAATTTAATTTCTTTACCCAACACTCACACGCACAAACAGTATGGCATGAACGTAGTTGAAAACAAAACTTTCTGTACAGTTCTTTTATACAATATTTAAGAAGACACGGACAACTAATTCGTTGTTACCTTCAAGGACAGACATCAGCCTCTGTCGTGAAGATGACAATGTGTGATAGATTGGTGAAGATTTGTTCTTGAAGGATCATTGACCAGATCATTGGATGGAGTGTAGTAGTACAGTGGCTAGAGCTTCATACTCTCGAGCCCGGGTTTCGAACTTTGGGCAAGTTCGTTCACTCTACGTTGCTCCAGTTCACTCAGCTATATGAATGAGTACCAGGCTATAGACATAGGTGAATATTTCTGCACGAATAATCTTTGTGCATAATTGCAACGTGGCTGGATGCTTCCCAGAGAAGTCGAGATGGTGTTTGATTGAACAGATCTTCCAGGGAGTAAAGTGCTTTGAGCAGTCCTGAGGACTGGATACTGTGCTACATAAGAACTTACATTTACTTTGAATATAACTATTATAGCTATGACCACGCATTTGGAATTACGTCTCAGACACATCTTGGCCAATCTATGTTGTGTGCCCTTAAATTCTTGTGGAAGTTGAAGCTCTCTTCCATCTGGTTTCTGTACTGTGAATAAATGAATATCAACAACAAACGTGGGTCCAAAGAACATTTTATTTCCCTGTACAATCACGGTGAGATAAGGCACAAATAAAAAACTGGCATACACAAGTTATGTGAATTGGAGGTCTCATAAGTTGTAAGTCCCAAATGGCACGTAGTGTTTCATATCACCACCCGCCTTCACCAATATGTGGGGTAGAACTTAAGATATTGAATGATCCTAAATCAATGCCAGAACCAGAACTAACATGACCTGTTTGCAAAGAAATTACCCACTACACGGCCTGGTTGTGATATCTACAACACAGCCTGGTTGCGATATCTACAACACAGCCTGGTTGCGATATCTACAACACAGCCTGGTTGCGATATCTATAACACAGCCTGGTTGCGATATCTATAACACAGCCTGGTTGCGATATCTATAACACAGCCTGGTTGCGATATCTACAACAGCAGCAATGTGCATTATTGTATGTACCACTCCACAGGTGGCACCACTGTAACAATGTATTCCCTGGGGTGAAAGCACCACCTACCGACACATAATGCTGCGACCGTTCCCCAACTGACAGTTATAGTGTCATGGTTATCAGCCGATTTCTTTTTTCTTTCAATTGACCAGTACAGAGAATTGAGTAGGGAATTCTGCTGCAGCCTAGGACTCTCTGTACGTGGCACGTGGGCAGCTCAGGAATCAGACAAGTTTAAGCAACAGACATACACCAAATTAACTATTAGTGAAAGACACGACGCGAGTGAACAGATGAATGTTGAAAAGATCAGGGTATTTGCATCTGTTTTAGTTTATTTTCCCGACACTTCTGTTTTCATCTCAACGCCTGCCTCTTCCATCGCCTGTATCTCCTCTGGTGTTGCCTCCCTCTCCAGAATCTTTGGCCCGTACAACAACACGTAGGCGCAGTGCCAGTCACCTACCAACATAATGCTTTCCCTAAACAAGTTTGTTTTACTCAGAAAATGCATGCACCATTTCTATTTGAGTAGAAAGGGGACGACGGACAAGAGCAACGTGTATGATTGCATACAAGACATTAACAGTGCTCATTTCACTAAATCGGTTAACAGCCAACACAAGTTTCAATCCTACACATTTCTAATAACTAACACTGATTTCTGTCGCCAAATTTGAAATTTGTAAAACCTTTACGTCCGCATGGTGCATGGTATACCATTGTAATGGTTGTTCATGCATATGGATGTGTTATTCAGCTTCTGAATAAAATAAATATGAGAGGCCCCACTAACTGCTTTTTGTCTCCCTTTAGCAAGACTTAGATTTAAGAAGACTGCCATCCAAAGCTACGTGCTCCAGATGGCATCTCAACAAGGAAGTCCGTGGCTTATCAAGAGACCCACAATATTTCATTGACGATTGAGACTACCATGGAATGTTGAACGCACGTACCTCCCCCAGATAACCTCTTGACGTCGCTCGCTGTCACTGGTGTCACCCTGTCATCATCAAACATCACCCACTCGTCTGAAATGACACAAAGTATCTCGCTCAGTTGAGTCCCAGTGCTATTACACAGTCATCGATTGTCCGTGTCCTGGACACTGCCACTGACCAACCCCTACGCAGTTGTGGAATTCACGAATTCAGCAAATGGTAATTCATAAGTTGTGAAAATCAAGACTCTCACAATTACGTATAATTTTTTTTATAGACAATTTATGAATGTCATTCAACACATTATTGTGCACTAAATTAAATAACAAGGTAATATGCACAATATGTAAAGTGCCATATATCCAGGTTCTGTCCATTCATACAGACAAAAAACGAGTGTCCAGGCAAGCTTCAACTGCACAAATGCATACAAAGGCACACACGCACGCACGCATGCATGCATACACACACTACTTTGTGGCTGACCTCCTTTTTTGCGGGCCCAGCCCACGTAGTGGCCACTGGTGCTGGACCGTCCCTTGTGCGTGAGAACGGCCTGCAGCTCATAGTAGCCACTGTTGTTAGAGCCAACATCTACAACAGGCAACATGTCACTTTGAAAGCAAACATTCACCAGTGAACATTTAATAATAATATAGTTTCTTTTGCACTTAAGGGTACACACTACTCAGAATTAATGGTTTATAAACATTTTAGGCAAATTTCGTTTGCACAATTTTCCATTACTACGTTTATACTTCTTTCAGATCCAGTCCATAGATTTACAACTCTTGTTCTATGTGACTAAAATGATTTCATTGATGACTTGTGTTACGAGGTGTCCATTTAATAATAATATATTTTCTTCTGCATTAAATCCTCGAAAACCAGGCTGAGAGGGACATAAAAGGTTGGTTAATCTAAAAATCGATACGATTCATCAACAAAAGAAGGATGGATACACCAGGGACCCTAAGGTAGAAGTGTGTAATATCTTCAACTAATCTGACAGTAACACCAAGAGGAAGCACACTCCAGTCAGCAACAGAGAAAGACCTAGTTTTAATATGAAGAGAGACTCTTATATATATTATGATATTTTAAACAAAGAATATAGATATTATGACAAGGCAGGTGACCTGTTATACAGTACACAGGTG
Organism: Escarpia spicata; assembly: GCA_963995525.1. Taxonomy (NCBI): domain Eukaryota; kingdom Metazoa; phylum Annelida; class Polychaeta; order Sabellida; family Siboglinidae; genus Escarpia; species Escarpia spicata. Next base: position 67,461,473 of record OZ023208.1, on the reverse strand, counting down.
CATTATCAGGGTGCAAGTCACTATAAACAATCTGGTTTATAACCTGGTTTTATGATTAAATAAGTGATTACAACTTGAGAGTTGTTCAATTTGAAGTGCAGAGTCATTAAAATGTAACATTTGTGCTAGAATTGCGAAGTACCATCTGGGAAGGAGTAGGGTTCTCGGAACATTATAGGCTCCTCCTCCTCCTCCTCTTCTTTCTTCTCCTTTTCTGTCTTCGCCAATTCAAGTTCCTTTTTCTGAAACATTCCACGTGTTAACATTCCGTGTCTTGAACATTCCATGAGTCAGGGAAGATACAGCTGCTAGATAGGTGTTTTAAATTGTATAATTACAACATCACCTGAATCATAAATAGTTCAGACAGGAAGATATATAATGAACAAAGGTAAAAGAAGACAATAACAACAATAAGAAAGGTAAGACAATGACCAGCAGTGGAGAAACAAGTCTCTCCACCAAGTCTGGTTCTTTGACTTGTAACAATGTCATTGACAAGAAACTTTGATTTCACGTCTCAATAGTTTGGCAGTGCCAGCCACTGACGAAGACACGGCCAAAACAACTGTACGGTGAGGTGAACGATGTCTAATGAAAGACCAACGAACGTTGACATTGTTACCAACTGACCTTGGCCAAGAGTTCGGCCTGGAGTTCATCGTTCTTTTTGAGCCTGTCCCTCATTGGCAGCAGCTTCTTCTGGACCTCCTCTGTACACAGGTCGTACACGTCCAGGCTCATCGGGAACTTTATGTCCTACGACCACCACACAGACCATGTCACTTCATTACTGCTCATGTGAATTCACAACAGACCATATGACTTCTCAACAGATCATGTGACTTCACGACATACCACGTGACTTCTCAAGAAACCATGGGCGTTCACAACAGACGATGTTTACACTACTGGTAAATGAAAAACCGACACTTTGGTCTATATATTACACTGAACTGCTGGCAGAAGTTGCGTGCTCCAAATTTTCTGAAGATCAACAACACACAGTTTATGATACAGCTTATACAATAGTTGACACTGTGACAATTGACAGCTCACGGCCAAGTTGAAGCTGCTGTTAGAAGTGCAAGGAGTTCGTACCTTGAGTATTTTAGCATTGACTCCCTCCTTCTCCTTGTAGAAGAACCTCACCATCTGCACTGTGAGGTAGGCCGGCAGACGACTTATCTTACACTGTCACAGCACACAAACACATCAGTGAGACGACAGACACTTCTCACTCACCACCACAGTATATGTGCATTTAATATTTCTTTTGCTGCTAGTCAAGGTCAACATTACTAATTGAAATGGGGTTTTCACTGGAATCCAGAACGATGGGTTATTAAAATAACTACCCATAAATCAGAGCAACATCTAAGAATTGGTATTTTTAAACAACATCATAACTTTGAGCATATAAAAGGCTCTGCACATCACAGATCCACTGTTGGGTTAGCAGAATACACAATTGTGACATTTAGACGTCAATTAGTATGCTTACACTTTTGAGATATTGGGCATCTCTTGATAACACTGGCGAATGCTTGGTGATGTGCTCCTGCAGTCTCTGGTAAGAGAAAGAAATATACAGCTTTCATAATAGGTACCTCAAGGTGACAAGTTCTGAGACCTACTGAAATTATATGGCATACAGAGTATCTAATTCAATTAAACACTGTTTTCATTTCCTGTTGAATTTTGACTGGACCTCGAAAAATATAACTCAATATGTTCCCAATCATTTCATTACCATTACGCAACATATTTGCATAAACAATCTAGCAAGTCATAGTGGGTGGTCAGATTCTTACATGAAATGATTCTGAATTGAGATTGAGGGTGGAGCTATAGTTTCATCTTTTTTAAAAATATATATTTAACTGGAATCTTACGAAATGCACAGAAATGTGATATAAAGTAGCATATGTATGAGTGAAAACTTGTTCAATAAAATGTTTAATCACACCTATGCTTGGGGCCAACAATTTGCAATACATCATTTAGAAAAGGCATTCCACTTACAACCAGTGCACACATAAATATAACAAACATTCCACTTACAACATTACATACAACCAGTGCACACGCAAATGTTTCATTTATGGCAACATATGCAGTTTGATCAAAACTAGGAACAGGCTACATATAGTACACATATAATAACTATTTTGTATTCTTAGAAGATACTTACAGATTTCAAACCGGTATGTAGATACTTCACCTCTGAAAAACAGTTGCATGTTGTTTTAAGTGCAAAGGTCATTCATCTTGATAAAGGTTACATGATTAAATACTTTGAACGCAGTATTTTACTCTGGTGATGGATAAGACAGTTTTTTCAAAACTTATTCAGGAGATACAACGAACTTATAACATACATAAGATACAACTTACTTATAACATATATATGCAATAATGTGTTATCATAATTCATGGTAAAGTGCACAAACATAGGCCACAGAAGTCTTTACTCGTGTCATGTCAGATTATGCAGAAGCTCGGCCTCTCACCTTTTTGTATAAAGCAACTAAGCTGGTAGTATGTTTCAGTGCTCTTAGCGATTGGTTCCTCTTCTGACTCGACACACTTCATACTGAGATGGTTGAGGAATCAACACTGAACTGACATAATCAGGCAGTCATTTATTCCATCATTTATAGAACTGTTTGTAATATAATTTTTTTCTAAACGTTTTCTCCGCTTGTGCAAACTGCACTCACTGCAAATATATTCTATTCTACACAATCTTTAACTTTCATGTTCAGTTCATTCCCTCTAATTTCAAACTACTCTGTAGGGCCCCACTGTCTATGCAGCAGCCCTGCTATTATTTCTTTACCTCCATCATGCCTTCAAAGATTATTTGGATGGGATGACCACATATTTAGGGACCACTAACTAACTTAATAGGTGACCAAAGATCAGTAACTAACCTAACGTGTCAACATCTGATTATTAGCACCTGAAGTGACCATTTGTTATTGCTACTTCATCTGTGTGTTCCCAAATTTGTTATTACTAACATAACAGTTACAGATATCACCAACATAACAGTTACAGATATCAAGACTTCACAGACAATAAAAGGATACGTTATTGCAAATTGTCCTGCAAAGAATCTGTCAATGAAGCTCTTCTGATATCCGACTGCTCCCTGCAGAATAACAAGAAACACACAGATGATTTGACAACACTGACGCACACCCAATAACAAGAAACACACAGATGATTTAACAACACTGACGCACCCAATAACAAGAAACACACAGATGATTTAACAACACTGACGCACACCCAATAACAAGAAACACACAGATGATTTAACAACACTGACGCACCCAATAACAAGAAACACACAGATGATTTGACAACACTGACGCACACCCAATAACAAGAAACACACAGATGATTTAACAACACTGACGCATCCAATAACAAGAAACACACAGATGATTTAACAACACTGATGCACCCAATAACAAGAAACACACAGATGATTTAACAACACTGACACACCCAATAACAAGAAACACACAGATGATTTAACAACACTGACACATCCAATAACAAGAAACACACAGATGATTTAACAACACTGACGCATCCAATAACAAGAAACACACAGATGATTTAACAACACTGACGCACCCAATAACAAGAAACACACAGATGATTTAACAACACTGACGCACCCAATAACAACACTGACGCACCCAATGATTTAACAACACTGACGCACCCAATAACAAGAAACACACAGATGATTTAACAACACTGACGCACCCAATAACCACCTGAATGAGTTTAAATAACAAGTATAAATATCATACAAACCAGTTTTGTCTTAGAAAAAAAATTATATACACAATCCCAAGTTATTCTCAATGCATTCCATTAATTTACAGGAAAGGTACACCTGTAGCCAACAGGTAAACAAACAATGAGAATGTGAAGGAACTTAGTTGAGTTCACATGTCTGCTGCAGTGGGCATTCCATTTGCACAAAAGCAACATAATGTCATATCAAATGCCATATTTTATCCAGCATCTGCTACAATACATCAGCAATACCCCATCCGACCAGTGGACTCCATGCTTCAAGCCACATAGGAAGGATATTAATAATGTACGAGTCGTCACCTACTAAAAATATAAACAGTAATTCTGTCAAGCAAATAGCTAGCTACAACAAAGCTGTAAACATAAAACAATTAAAATTGTCTTATTTATGATAATGATTCTGTAATATTTATGGTAATAATCTTGTAATGTTTATTGATTTTATATTAATTTATTTACAAAAATATTTTTATATTTGTGATAAGTCTTAGAATATTTATTGATTTAACAAAAAATGTATGATAACATTTTACATTAATCATGCGAATGACTCAGAATATTTACATTATATTATAACATCTAATTTAGTCATTTTAAACTGACACTATATTTATATACAGTGAACTGATTTAGTGATCAAATTTTGAGCAAGTTCCTTACTTGGTGGATGCTGGCACCACACAAGATGTCATTATAATTACTTACCACATCCTACTTGCAATGTACACTTGATGAGAATACGTGACACGCACCTGACCAGCACTGCCATCATCTTCTGGCATCACCAGTTCACGTTGGAGGCAGCGCACCATTTCCGTCCAGAACTCGTTCGCATCCTACAAACAACAGACCACTCAAACTACACAATTCTTCATAAACCAATGGCACCTGTTCCTCATTTTTAAATATATTGTTCGTAAAGGAAGTTTTTCCTTTTGTTTTTATCATAAAAACATTTAGAAAGTATAAACTATATTATTACAACATACTGACCACCCAAATGTCTTTTAATGAACGAGTTTTTGTTACCGAGTGTTAAGTGTTTCGGGAGAAAAGTTTGTAAACATGGCAGTCAATTTAAGTTAAAATTGGAACATATGTACACGTACACACATACTTGCCTGTGTGAATCATATATACATGTACACACTTACTTGCCTGTGTGAATCATATATACATGTACACACATACTTGCCTGTGTGAATCATATATACATGTACACACATACTTGCCTGTGTGAATCATATATACATGTACACACATACTTGCCTGTGTGAATCATATATACATGTACACACATACTTGCCTGTGTGAATCATATATACATGTACACACATACTTGCCTGTGTGAATCATATATACATGTACACACATACTTGCCTGTGTGAATCATATATACATGTACACACTTACTTGCCTGTGTGAATCATATATACATGTACACACATACTTGCCTGTGTGAATCATATATACATGTACACACATACTTGCCTGTGTGAATCATATATACATGTACACACATACTTGCCTGTGTGAATCATATATACATGTACACACATACTTGCCTGTGTGAATCATATATACATGTACACACTTACTTGCCTGTGTGAATCATATATACATGTACACACTTACTTGCCTGTGTGAATCATATATACATGTACACACATACTTGCCTGTGTGAATCATATATACATGTACACACTTACTTGCCTGTGTGAATCATATATACATGTACACACATACTTGCCTGTGTGAATCATATATACATGTACACACATACTTGCCTGTGTGAATCATATATACATGTACACACATACTTGCCTGTGTGAATCATATATACATGTACACACATACTTGCCTGTGTGAATCATATATACATGTACACACTTACTTGCCTGTGTGAATCATATATACATGTACACACTTACTTGCCTGTGTGAATCATATATACATGTACACACATACTTGCCTGTGTGAATCATATATACATGTACACACATACTTGCCTGTGTGAATCATATATACATGTACACACATACTTGCCTGTGTGAATCATATATACATGTACACACATACTTGCCTGTGTGAATCATATATACATGTACACACATACTTGCCTGTGTGAATCATATATACATGTACACACATACTTGCCTGTGTGAATCATATATACATGTACACACTTACTTGCCTGTGTGAATCATATATACATGTACACACATACTTGCCTGTGTGAATCATATATACATGTACACACATACTTGCCTGTGTGAATCATATATACATGTACACACATACTTGCCTGTGTGAATCATATATACATGTACACACATACTTGCCTGTGTGAATCATATATACATGTACACACTTACTTGCCTGTGTGAATCATATATACATGTACACACATACTTGCCTGTGTGAATCATATATACATGTACACACATACTTGCCTGTGTGAATCATATATACATGTACACACATACTTGCCTGTGTGAATCATATATACATGTACACACATACTTGCCTGTGTGAATCATATATACATGTACACACATACTTGCCTGTGTGAATCATATATACATGTACACACATACTTGCCTGTGTGAATCATATATACATGTACACACATACTTGCCTGTGTGAATCATATATACATGTACACACATACTTGCCTGTGTGAATCATATATACATGTACACACTTACTTGCCTGTGTGAATCATATATACATGTACACACTTACTTGCCTGTGTGAATCATATATACATGTACACACATACTTGCCTGTGTGAATCATATATACATGTACACACATACTTGCCTGTGTGAATCATATATACATGTACACACATACTTGCCTGTGTGAATCATATATACATGTACACACATACTTGCCTGTGTGAATCATATATACATGTACACACATACTTGCCTGTGTGAATCATATATACATGTACACACATACTTGCCTGTGTGAATCATATATACATGTACACACATACTTGCCTGTGTGAATCATATATACATGTACACACATACTTGCCTGTGTGAATCATATATACATGTACACACTTACTTGCCTGTGTGAATCATATATACATGTACACACTTACTTGCCTGTGTGAATCATATATACATGTACACACATACTTGCCTGTGTGAATCATATATACATGTACACACATACTTGCCTGTGTGAATCATATATACATGTACACACATACTTGCCTGTGTGAATCATATATACATGTACACACATACTTGCCTGTGTGAATCATATATACATGTACACACATACTTGCCTGTGTGAATCATATATACATGTACACACATACTTGCCTGTGTGAATCATATATACATGTACACACTTACTTGCCTGTGTGAATCATATATACATGTACACACATACTTGCCTGTGTGAATCATATATACATGTACACACATACTTGCCTGTGTGAATCATATATACATGTACACACATACTTGCCTGTGTGAATCATATAGCCAATGCAATATCTCAAAACTGAAGGCTAAACAAAACTAGATAGTTTCAAGTTGACTGATACCGATTATGGCTTCATAAGGAGACTGACCACCCAAACTGTCGAGTTCCAAACACGTGTGATCCGGATATGCAACGAGAATCATAAAATACAACTTTTCAACCACACACTGAAATATCAGTCGTCTTACAGAAAAAGTAGGTCCAAAACGGGTAAACTGCAGAATATGGCTGTCCAAATCCATATGTAGACAACAGCACCACACTGCCTGCTGCTATGATGACAGGCCTTAAGATTCCTCAGATCCATATGTAGACAACAGCACCACACTGCCTGCTGCTATGATGACAGGCCTTAAGATTCCTCAGATCCATATGTAGACAACAGCACCACACTGCCTGCTGCTATGATGACAGGCCTTAAGATTCCTCAGATTCACAACACTGAATATGCTAATGATGATGGGGAAGCTGTGGGAAGCTACTGGAAGGGCGAGAGATGTCTTGGTCGACAAGAAGTGCCTAGGGAGACGCACCTGTTGGGAGAATTCACCCTGTTCATTCTTCTCGGCGAACTGTGGGAAGAACATGTGGAGGATATTGAGGAAAATGATGGGAGGGATGGAGGTGGATATCTGGTCCATCATCACAAACAGGTCCCGGAATGCTGAAACAACACAACACTCTCCATCTGTCATCTCAAACTCATAGGAAACATAGGTATTAAACAGTAAAAATACAGGAATAACACAGGTGTATTTGGCGGTAAAATACTACTCAATGGTATAACATATACTCGTTTTCATCCCTAACCCTAGATAACACAGGTGTCTTCAATTACACAGCTATTTGTCATCATTGTTTTAGAGAAAGAAAACATAAAATGTTGCATGCGTGTGTGTAACTGTGACAAGTGCCTGTCTCTCACCACATGTGATGGACTGATCCGGCTGCAAGTTTCCCGCTGCTATGTTCCCTTTGTACCTGGAACAGACAATGTACAACTCTGAATCCTTGCAACTCTTCATTAGGCCACACCAATTTTATTGTTAGGATTACAGATTTTTTAGACATTTTTGTTAGGGAGGAGGGGGGAATTAAATAAAAGTTATTGCAGGTGTTTTGTGTAAATACATGAATTATCATACGAGCCATATAGTTAATTCCTAAAACAATTATTTAGCCTTGTATCAAAACTTACTAGACGCATACTTTTATAAAAGTTTAATAAAAGCTGAAGACTATTAGAATTTAGAATAACAAGGACTAATAACAAGACTTGGCAGATACCATTATGGTGTGTTAACATTACAGCCATAGAGGTGTAGATTAGAGGTAGGATATATCTTGCTGTGATACTATTAATTTGACTGGCATAATTAGGATTTGGTTGTCGTACCTACAAATATAACTGCATTATACTATTCCGAAGTAATACAATGCGATGCTGACTATGCAGGCATTGAAGAGAATGTCTACAACCCATTTTTCAAGTATGTCAACTTGATTGGCCAAAATACAATGTTAAGATATTTGCATGTAGACAGAATGAGTAGGGCGTTTAACACGCGCACGTTACTGGTTTCGCCTGTGTTATGCTTTGGCAGTTTATTTTCTTTATTGCTATTTTGCATCGTGTCTAAAATGTCAGCCTTCGGGTTGCCTTTTTGCTTCATTTCGGTGGCACTAACTTTGTCGTCGTTCAAGAAAATGTGTTAAACGTTGAATAGCTCACGCAAGGATGCTCGCAGTCATTTCGACAACAATCCGTGCATTCGACGCCAACACATACTTTCGATATCAGAGCGGCGTCGCAACAAACACGGGAAATGACATTGTTGATTGTGTCGGACAATTTAAATTTTGATACTTCCTTTTGGGAAGCAGCGCCAAACTTAAATTTCTTGATACAAAACCACTGCAGCGTCTGGTTCAGCCACGGTTTAGATCAATTAATGATAATTTGGGCTTTCGCGGATTCGTTGGATTGTAGACCGAAAATGCGCGACAACCTATGAAATGGTGTTTAACATTCAATGTTCGGTATGATGCGTATATGCTCGACGAATCATTACAAGATTATTGGTTCGGCGTTTCGGTCAGAAATAAGTTCAAAATTGCAATTTAATTTCCGTTTTATCAAAAACAACGTTGGCGGGTCCATAATCTGAATAATAAAATTGGTGTCGCCTTATGGAACGGATATTCACAACTTGAAACGTACTTTCATATGTCTTACACTGACCGTCTAAAGCAACTCAAATATCTTGTGAAAGTGGGTAAACATTAACCTCGTTAATGTAGCAACTGATTACAACCACAGTGGAACAACGTTGACCCACATTCTTTTGTCTCGAATGTATGTGTCTGGAATCACAAGTTTTCTCGATAAATGAATCACGCACGTGATAGCATTTGGAAATGTTTCTTGCAAGACAATATCTGTTTCAGGATTAAAAAGGGTCCTGTGTATATTTCTCCAAAAATCTGCCATTTTACATGTCATGTGGTGCCACCTAGTGACTGCACCAACTGCTTAAATCCTCCCACTCTCTTCAGTGATATAATGTAGCAGACAAGGTAGCTAATTACATCAATTGAGGAACCTTGTGTGAAAAACTTCTAAACTGACAACTAAAAATCTGGCAACATAAACCACCAATAAAAAGTTAGCTGTTTGCTGAAATAACATTTGCACATATAATCCTGTTTATGCAGCTATGAGTCAAATGGACGTGTCTATGTGATATAAAAAAGCTGACATAATGTACACGAAATTGCATATTCAAGGTAAAAATTGTCTGGCACTAAATACTCAATGCGGACTTCACACATGTGCCTACTTCTTGAGTGCGTCTTTCAACTCCGGCACAGTTCTGAGGCACTGCAGCGTCGCATTCATGTAGCACGTGTTGCCGAGGTTTGACAGACCGGCCGGCATCTCCAACTGGAAATCAAACAGACATGTCCAGTTATTCTAGTCTAGGCTGGCATGGAAGCCATTCACATCAATCACAGCCATTAGTGACTAGTTTAGTAAAGTGCTTTGAGCAGTCCTGAGGATTGGATACTGCTCTATATAAGAACTTACATTTTTTATCAGTGAACAAAGGCCAGAGGCAGAGCATAATCAAGGCTTTTCAAGGCTGCCAGCCAGAATTCAAGGAAATCAACGCCTTGAAATGGGATTGGTGTAATTCAAGGTTTTCAAGGCCCCATACGGACCCTGTGTTTCACTACCAGTTGTGTCAATGATAGTCATTACCTATTAGGTAATCTAGTGGCCATTTTAAATTCCACCAGTTGTAATACCTGCCTTGGCCAGTCATGAAGACAGGGCAGACAGGGCTCTGGCTAAGCCCTGCCGTGAGCATTGTCTCATACTCTATAAATTTGCAAATGCAATTAATGGGATTCAAGATTCAATAATTTTATTGAATTTTGAATTTGGATTTTATTAGCGGCAAATGCTAATAACATATAAGTTATTACAAACATGTGGAATACATTTTCACATAAAACACCAACAACAAAAGGGTAACTCAGGAATGTCCATTTTCGGTTTTAGTTTAACAAATTTCTCACGGTTCACTCACATCTTGCAGGAAATACTGCACATGGGTAGTCACATGACATTCTTCCTATCTTTCATGATTCTAATCGAACACAAATAGTCTAGCCAACAATATTTACAATTGTAAAAAATATTTTATTGTTGTGTTGCGACTGCCACCTTTTAATCAAATATGGCTACTTTGGAAAGATATCTATATTAATATCTAGGTTCTTTCGCTTCCTTCGACCACTGGTCTCTGATCTACCAATCTGTGATTTTTTTCAACAAAAAGTGAGTTATTTAGAGTAATTAACTGTTTTCACTGGACAAATTGAATGGTGAGACATTCTCCAGAGGGCGCCACCTTAGCTTTATATAACTGTTCGATTTACCAGGATGTGATCGCAACATTATCCATCACAGTGCCCGGCGCTGATATCCACAATGTGCTTTAATACTGTTCCACTTCACAGGTGGCACCAGCATAGCAATTTATTCTGCCAGTGATGCATGGTGCCGACCAGACCACCACCCAACCAGGCGTAAAGCTGTATGGATGTTTGATACGACCCATAAGACAGGAGAGTGACTGACCGCGGAGGCGAGCTCTTGTTCAGTCATGTCCTCCATGAAGAGTGTCTGCTCCGTCTCTGTGGGCACCTCGGGAAGCTCATCAGCCGACCCCATCATCAACAGCGTCATGCCCTGCAAGTAGCACCTCTCACTCACACCCCACACTCCATTTGAAAGGTTTCACGACAAAACGCGATAAACGCCATTTATGAAAATTAACTCAAACAGGGATGAAACAATTGTTTAGACACATCTTGAGCTAGGATACAGGGATGAGAGTGACATTCAGAGAAAAAACCGGAAATTTTGCTGTGGCCCACATTTCAGCCCGAGAGGACTGTCTCATCTAATCGGGGGGAGGGGGGACTCCTCAGAGATATTTTTTAATTGTAGACGACATATGGTGTATTTTGAGCAATATTAAATAGAAAATCTTAACATTTCTAATAGCAAAAAAAGCACACGGACTCCCGCACACATTGTCAAAGTACTAACTCACTTGTTAATGATATTTTCTAGGCTGAACCCGAGTTGGCTGACGGGCAGCTTTCTCCTTTGCCAGCTTTGTCATAACAGCCCGTTGATGGGCCATTCTAGCTTTCTTCGTTACCAGCTCAACTGCTTCCTTAGCTCTGTACTTGGTGGCTGCCTTCGTCTTTGACATGTTCAGCTCAGTTTTCTTCTCCTCCTTCATCTTTCCTTCCTCGGCAAGATGGATGGAGTACATTTTGTGTGCACCCCTCGTGTTGTGAACGAGGCGAGGAGTCCTGTTTGTGGAAGTTCTGTATAGCAGTCTTGTCGCTTGCCATGAGTGAGTACTTCACCGTCTGGATAGTGTTGAATGTACTAACATTCTTTTTGGCAGTGGCAGTATTCATGATGCTAGACATGTGACTAAAACACCCTTCCACTTGAGGAACATGAAAGCAGCTCATCATTGCAGCCACCAGCTTTGACAAGGCTGGGAACTTGTCAGTAGAGAATATGGTAGCCCACCACGAATCCAATAAACGTTCTTGTAACATCACTGACAAGAACAAATTTATTTATGGTAATGTATCAAAAGTATTATTTTGTTGTGAACAAAAGAGCATTTGTTTTCAAAATGCAATAAGCACCATCCGAGTTTTTAAGCAAAATGCAATATATATATTATGTATATATTATATATATACATATATACATATAAAATACATACCGGTTATATAGTTAGATATAAACATAAACACTTACATCACGCAACTTTATGTCTCCCCAAGCGTCATCCTAGAAATTAAAACAATGTAATATTATATGGACATTGTGTTGAACACATTTGCATTTACGGTGTGAAGTTCATTACGATAATACACACATCTGACATACAAATGTCGTAGGAACTAGAATGTTGAATAATTGCCGTCTTGTAAAAGTAAAATGGTAAAAATGCATGTACAGTTTACTGCCAAAGTTAACAAAGTTCACCAAAACATGTTCTCTGCGTTTTAAATAGTTGTACTGGTATAAACTGTCATTCCAGCATGTCGTGAATGTCACCACATTAATTTGATCTTCACTGATATTTGACGATGAAAACAATGTCAAACCACCTACATATTTACTTAACTGTTTTATTAAAACTGTGCATAATAAGAAACTAACGTAAAAATCCCTACTGACTTCATAGTTTATTCCTAGAATTTTGGCATAAATGTATAACTTTATATAGTATGTAAACAGAGAGTGTATGAAACAAAGGAGGGTGAACTAGGACGATAGAAAGAGAAAAGGAAGACCAATAGTAAGAGGAAGAGACTGTGTTAGGAGAGACTTTGAAGTGGCAGGTGTCAACAGGTGTCAACAGGTGTCAACAGCTGACAATGGGAGAAACTTACAGGTGGTTTGGGCGAGGGAGGATGTATCAGCGAAAGGGCAGGAAGGAAGAAGTGATGTGGCCCTGCGACCTTGCAATGAGAAAGGTGGGAGAAACTTACAGGTGATTTGGGCGAGGGAGGATGTATCAGCGAAAGGGCAGGAAGGAAGAAGTGATGTGGCCCTGCGACCTTGCAATGGGAAAGGTTGGAGAAACTTACAGGTGATTTGGGCGAGGGAGGATGTATCAGCGAAAGGGCAGGAAGGAAGAAGTGATGTGGCCCTGCGACCTTGCAATGAGAAAGGTGGGAGAAACTTACAGGTGATTTGGGCGAGGGAGGATGTATCAGCGAAAGGGCAGGAAGGAAGAAGTGATGTGGCCCTGCGACCTTGCAATGGGAAAGGTTGGAGAAACTTACAGGTGATTTGGGCGAGAGAGGATGTATCAGCGAAAGGGCAGGAAGGAAGAAGTGATGTGGACCTGCGACCTTGCAATGGGAAACGTGGGAGAAACTTACAGGTGATTTGGGCGAGGGGGGGGTGTATCACTGAAAGGGCAGGAAGGAAGAAGTGATGTGGCCCTGCGACCTTGCAATGGGAAAGGTGGGAGAAACTTACAGGTGATTTGGGCGAGGAGGGATGTATCACTGAAAGGGCAGGAAGGAAGAAGTGATGTGGCCCTGCGACCTTGAAATGGGAAAGGTGGGAGAAACTTACAGGTGATTTGGGCGAGGGGGGATGTATCAGTGAAAGGATAGGAAGGAAGAAGTGATGTGGCCCTGCGACCTTGCAATGGGAAAGGTGGGAGAAACTTACAGGTGGTTTGGGCGATGGAGGATGTATCAGCGAAAGGGCAGGAAGGAAGAAGCGATGTGGCCCTGCGACCTTGCAATGGGAAAGGTGGGAGAAACTTACAGGTGATTTGGGCGAGGAGGGATGTATCACTGAAAGGGCAGGAAGGAAGAAGCGATGTGGCACTGCGACCTTGCAATGGGAAAGGTGGGAGAAACTTACAGGTGGTTTGGGCGAGGGGGGATGTATCAGTGAAAGGGCAGGAAGGAAGAAGTGATGTGGCCCTGCGACCTTGCAATGGGAAAGGTGGGAGAAACTTACAGGTGATTTGGGCGAGGGAGGATGTATCAGCGAAAGGGCAGGAAGGAAGAAGCGATGTGGTCCTGCGACCTTGCAATGGGAAAGGTGGGAGAAACTTACAGGTGATTTGGGCGAGGAGGGATGTATCACTGAAAGGGCAGGAAGGAAGAAGCGATGTGGCACTGCGACCTTGCAATGGGAAAGGTGGGAGAAACTTACAGGTGGTTTGGGCGAGGGGGGATGTATCAGTGAAAGGGCTGGAAGGAAGAAGTGATGTGGCCCTGCGACCTTGCAATGGGAAAGGTGGGAGAAACTTACAGGTGATTTGGGCGAGGGAGGATGTATCAGCGAAAGAGCAGGAAGGAAGAAGCGATGTGGCCCTGCGACCTTGCAATGGGAAAGGTGGGAGAAACTTACAGGTGATTTGGGCGAGGAGGGATGTATCACTGAAAGGGCAGGAAGGAAGAAGCGATGTGGCCCTGCGACCTTGCAATGGGAAAGGTGGGAGAAACTTACAGGTGATTTGGGCGAGGAGGGATGTATCACTGAAAGGGCAGGAAGGAAGAAGCGATGTGGCACTGCGACCTTGCAATGGGAAAGGTGGGAGAAACTTACAGGTGATTTGGGCGAGGGAGGATGTATCACTGAAAGGGCAGGAAGGAAGAAGTGATCTGGCCCTGCGACCTTGCAATGGGAAAGGTGGGAGAAACTTACAGGTGATTTGGGCGAGGAGGGATGTATCAGCGAAAGGGCAGGAAGGAAGAAGCGATGTGGCCCTGCGACCTTGCAATGGGAAAGGTGGGAGAAACTTACAGGTGATTTGGGCGAGGAGGGATGTATCACTGAAAGGGCAGGAAGGAAGAAGCGATGTGGCCCTGCGACCATGCAATGGGAAAGGTGGGAGAAACTTACAGGTGATTTGGGCGAGGAGGGATGTATCACTGAAAGGGCAGGAAGGAAGAAGCGATGTGGCACTGCGACCTTGCAATGGGAAAGGTGGGAGAAACTTACAGGTGATTTGGGCGAGGGAGGATGTATCAATGAAAGGGCAGGAAGGAAGAAGTGATCTGGCCCTGCGACCTTGCAATGGGAAAGGTGGGAGAAACTTACAGGTGATTTGGGCGAGGAGGGATGTATCACTGAAAGGGCAGGAAGGAAGAAGCGATGTGGCACTGCGACCTTGCAATGGGAAAGGTGGGAGAAACTTACAGGTGGTTTGGGCGAGGGGGGATGTATCAGTGAAAGGGCAGGAAGGAAGAAGTGATGTGGCCCTGCGACCTTGCAATGGGAAAGGTGGGAGAAACTTACAGGTGATTTGGGCGAGGGGGGATGTATCAGTGAAAGGGCAGGAAGGAAGAAGCGATGTGGCCCTGCGACCTTGCAATGGGAAAGGTGGGAGAAAATTACAGGTGATTTGGGCGAGGAGGGATGTATCACTGAAAGGGCAGGAAGGAAGAAGCGATGTGGCACTGCGACCTTGCAATGGGAAAGGTGGGAGAAACTTACAGGTGGTTTGGGCAAGGGGGGATGTATCAGTGAAAGGGCAGGAAGGAAGAAGTGATGTGGCCCTGCGACCTTGCAATGGGAAAGGTGGGAGAAACTTACAGGTGATTTGGGCGAGGGAGGATGTATCAGCGAAAGGGCAGGAAGGAAGAAGCGATGTGGCCCTGCGACCTTGCAATGGGAAAGGTGGGAGAAACTTACAGGTGATTTGGGCGAGGAGGGATGTATCACTGAAAGGGCAGGAAGGAAGAAGCGATGTGGCACTGCGACCTTGCAATGGGAAAGGTGGGAGAAACTTACAGGTGATTTGGGCGAGGAGGGTTGTATCACTGAAAGGGCAGGAAGGAAGAAGCGATGTGGCACTGCGACCTTGCAATGGGAAAGGTGGGAGAAACTTACAGGTGGTTTGGGCGAGGGGGGATGTATCAGTGAAAGGGCAGGAAGGAAGAAGTGATGTGGCCCTGCGACCTTGCAATGGGAAAGGTGGGAGAAACTTACAGGTGGTTTGGGCGAGGGAGGATGTATCAGCGAAAGGGCAGGAAGGAAGAAGCGATGTGGCCCTGCGACCTTGCAATGGGAAAGGTGGGAGAAACTTACAGGTGATTTGGGCGAGGAGGGATGTATCACTGAAAGGGCAGGAAGGAAGAAGCGATGTGGCACTGCGACCTTGCAATGGGAAAGGTGGGAGAAACTTACAGGTGGTTTGGGCGAGGGGGGATGTATCAGTGAAAGGGCAGGAAGGAAGAAGTGATGTGGCCCTGCGACCTTGCAATGGGAAAGGTGGGAGAAACTTACAGGTGATTTGGGCGAGGGAGGATGTATCAGCGAAAGGGCAGGAAGGAAGAAGCGATGTGGCCCTGCGACCTTGCAATGGGAAAGGTGGGAGAAACTTACAGGTGATTTGGGCGAGGAGGGATGTATCACTGAAAGGGCAGGAAGGAAGAAGCGATGTGGCACTGCGACCTTGCAATGGGAAAGGTGGGAGAAACTTACAGGTGGTTTGGGCGAGGGGGGATGTATCAGTGAAAGGGCTGGAAGGAAGAAGTGATGTGGCCCTGCGACCTTGCAATGGGAAAGGTGGGAGAAACTTACAGGTGATTTGGGCGAGGGAGGATGTATCAGCGAAAGAGCAGGAAGGAAGAAGCGATGTGGCCCTGCGACCTTGCAATGGGAAAGGTGGGAGAAACTTACAGGTGATTTCGGCGAGGAAGGATGTATCACTGAAAGGGCAGGAAGGAAGAAGCGATGTGGCCCTGCGACCTTGCAATGGGAAAGGTGGGAGAAACTTACAGGTGATTTGGGCGAGGAGGGATGTATCACTGAAAGGGCAGGAAGGAAGAAGCGATGTGGCACTGCGACCTTGCAATGGGAAAGGTGGGAGAAACTTACAGGTGATTTGGGCGAGGGAGGATGTATCACTGAAAGGGCAGGAAGGAAGAAGTGATCTGGCCCTGCGACCTTGCAATGGGAAAGGTGGGAGAAACTTACAGGTGATTTGGGCGAGGAGGGATGTATCAGCGAAAGGGCAGGAAGGAAGAAGCGATGTGGCCCTGCGACCTTGCAATGGGAAAGGTGGGAGAAACTTACAGGTGATTTGGGCGAGGAGGGATGTATCACTGAAAGGGCAGGAAGGAAGAAGCGATGTGGCCCTGCGACCTTGCAATGGGAAAGGTGGGAGAAACTTACAGGTGATTTGGGCGAGGAGGGATGTATCACTGAAAGGGCAGGAAGGAAGAAGCGATGTGGCACTGCGACCTTGCAATGGGAAAGGTGGGAGAAACTTACAGGTGATTTGGGCGAGGGAGGATGTATCAATGAAAGGGCAGGAAGGAAGAAGTGATCTGGCCCTGCGACCTTGCAATGGGAAAGGTGGGAGAAACTTACAGGTGATTTGGGCGAGGAGGGATGTATCACTGAAAGGGCAGGAAGGAAGAAGCGATGTGGCACTGCGACCTTGCAATGGGAAAGGTGGGAGAAACTTACAGGTGGTTTGGGCAAGGGGGGATGTATCAGTGAAAGGGCAGGAAGGAAGAAGTGATGTGGCCCTGCGACCTTGCAATGGGAAAGGTGGGAGAAACTTACAGGTGATTTGGGCGAGGGGGGATGTATCAGTGAAAGGGCAGGAAGGAAGAAGTGATGTGGCCCTGCGACCTTGCAATGGGAAAGGTGGGAGAAACTTACAGGTGATTTGGGCGAGGGAGGATGTATCAGCGAAAGGGCAGGAAGGAAGAAGTGATGTGGCCCTGCGACCTTGCAATGGGAAAGGTGGGAGAAACTTACAGGTGATTTGGGCGAGGAGGGATGTATCACTGAAAGGGCAGGAAGGAAGAAGCGATGTGGCCCTGCGACCTTGCAATGGGAAAGGTGGGAGAAACTTACAGGTGATTTGGGCGAGGAGGGATGTATCACTGAAAGGGCAGGAAGGAAGAAGCGATGTGGCCCTGCGACCTTGCAATGGGAAAGGTGGGAGAAACTTACAGGTGATTTGGGCGAGGAGGGATGTATCACTGAAAGGGCAGGAAGGAAGAAGCGATGTGGCCCTGCGACCTTGCAATGGGAAAGGTGGGAGAAACTTACAGGTGATTTGGGCGAGGAGGGATGTATCACTGAAAGGGCAGGAAGGAAGAAGCGATGTGGCCCTGCGACCTTGCAATGGGAAAGGTGGGAGAAACTTACAGGTGATTTGGGCGAGGAGGGATGTATCACTGAAAGGGCAGGAAGGAAGAAGCGATGTGGCCCTGCGACCTTGCAATGGGAAAGGTGGGAGAAACTTACAGGTGATTTGGGCGAGGAGGGATGTATCACTGAAAGGGCAGGAAGGAAGAAGTGATGTGGCCCTGCGACCTTGCAATGGGAAAGGTGGGAGAAACTTACAGGTGATTTGGGCGAGGGAGGATGTATCACTGAAAGGGCAGGAAGGAAGAAGTGATGTGGCCCTGCGACCTTGAAATGGGAAAGGTGGGAGAAACTTACAGGTGATTTGGGCGAGGAGGGATGTATCACTGAAAGGGCAGGAAGGAAGAAGCGATGTGGCCCTGCGACCTTGCAATGGGAAAGGTGGGAGAAACTTACAGGTGATTTGGGCGAGGAGGGATGTATCACTGAAAGGGCAGGAAGGAAGAAGCGATGTGGCCCTGCGACCTTGCAATGGGAAAGGTGGGAGAAACTTACAGGTGATTTGGGCGAGGGAGGATGTATCACTGAAAGGGCAGGAAGGAAGAAGTGATGTGGCCCTGCGACCTTGAAATGGGAAAGGTGGAAGAAACTTACAGGTGATTTAGGCGAGGGGGGATGTATCACTGAAAGGGCAGGAAGGAAGAAGTGATGTGGCCCTGCGACCTTGCAATGGGAAAGGTGGGAGAAACTTACAGGTGATTTGGGCGAGGAGGGATGTATCACTGAAAGGGCAGGAAGGAAGAAGCGATGTGGCCCTGCGACCTTGCAATGGGAAAGGTGGGAGAAACTTACAGGTGATTTGGGCGAGGAGGGATGTATCACTGAAAGGGCAGGAAGGAAGAAGCGATGTGGCCCTGCGACCTTGCAATGGGAAAGGTGGGAGAAACTTACAGGTGATTTGGGCGAGGAGGGATGTATCACTGAAAGGGCAGGAAGGAAGAAGCGATGTGGCCCTGCGACCTTGCAATGGGAAAGGTGGGAGAAACTTACAGGTGATTTGGGCGAGGAGGGATGTATCACTGAAAGGGCAGGAAGGAAGAAGCGATGTGGCCCTGCGACCTTGCAATGGGAAAGGTGGGAGAAACTTACAGGTGATTTGGGCGAGGAGGGATGTATCACTGAAAGGGC
Source organism: Escarpia spicata (assembly GCA_963995525.1). Taxonomy (NCBI): domain Eukaryota; kingdom Metazoa; phylum Annelida; class Polychaeta; order Sabellida; family Siboglinidae; genus Escarpia; species Escarpia spicata. Next base: position 67,441,747 of record OZ023208.1, on the reverse strand, counting down.
AGGAAGGAAGAAGTGATGTGGCCCTGCGACCTTGCAATGGGAAAGGTGGGAGAAACTTACAGGTGATTTGGGCGAGGGAGGATGTATCACTGAAAGGGCAGGAAGGAAGAAGTGATGTGGCCCTGCGACCTTGAAATGGGAAAGGTGGGAGAAACTTACAGGTGATTTGGGCGAGGAGGGATGTATCACTGAAAGGGCAGGAAGGAAGAAGCGATGTGGCCCTGCGACCTTGCAATGGGAAAGGTGGGAGAAACTTACAGGTGATTTGGGCGAGGAGGGATGTATCACTGAAAGGGCAGGAAGGAAGAAGTGATGTGGCCCTGCGACCTTGCAATGGGAAAGGTGGGAGAAACTTACAGGTGATTTAGGCGAGGGGGGATGTATCAGTGAAAGGGCAGGAAGGAAGAAGTGATGTGGCCCTGCGACCTTGCAATGGGAAAGGTGGAAGAAACTTACAGGTGATTTAGGCGAGGGGGGGATGTATCACTGAAAGGGCAGGAAGGAAGAAGTGATGTGGCCCTGCGACCTTACAATGGGAAAGGTGGGAGAAACTTACAGGTGGTTTGGGCGAGGGGGAATGTATCACTGAAAGGGCAGGAAGGAAGAAGTGATGTGGCCCTGCGACCTTGCAATGGAAAAAATTTAATCTGAAAACCAACATTGTAGAAATATATAAAACTAGAGAAGAGTCATTACCTTGACGACGCCGCCTTTCACCATGACCTTCTGTCTCTCTGGTTGCACGCCAGACAGTGCAAACAGCTGGGCCTTGAAGACAATGGGTGGCTCGTCCAGACTGCACTCGATGTTCTTGAACTTCTCTTTGCCCCATTTCACATGCACTGCAAGAGAATATGCACAGCATGATACAGACTGATGATACATGACCAGAGGTTGATTCAACAGAATACAGACTGATGATACATGACCAGAGGTTGATTCAACAGAATACAGACTGATGATACATGACCAGAGGTTGATTCAACAGAATACAGACTGATGATACATGACCAGAGGTTGATTCAACAGAATACAGACTGATGATACATGACCAGAGGTTGATTCAACAGAATACAGACTGATGATACATGACCAGAGGTTGATTCAACAGAATACAGACTGATGATACATGACCAGAGGTTGATTCAACAGAATACAGACTGATGATACATGACCAGAGGTTGATTCAACAGAATACAGACTGATGATACATGACCAGAGGTTGATTCAACAGAATACAGACTGATGATACATGACCAGAGGTTGATTCAACAGAATACAGACTGATGATACATGACCAGAGGTTGATTCACACGGAATGACAAGATGCCAACATGCTAACCAAACTGCCACCTGTGTGTTTGCTGGCAAACTCTGTCCACATCTGAATTACCTCAAATAAAAAAGTTGCTATTTTGCACGTGTCACCATTTATTGTAAATGTTCACCTGCCCACCAAATAACCATGCCCGGTCATTTTACTTGTCCAGGCCAATTGTCACTTGTCAAGGACAAATGGAAAGTGCTATTTTGTGAGAACCATTTAACTCAATACGAATGCATTCAAATCTTGGACGTTTAAGAATGAGACTATTCCCACAGCAGCTCTGTAAATTAAGCCTATAAGGTTGTCTTTATTCATAGAGCAGCTTGGCGCATTACGAAAACAGGTTTATCTAGATGCTTTATTTAGTATGCATTTATTGCCATTCCAAAATTGACGCTCAATTGCAATTCCGGATTTGAATCGATTGACAAAAGTTCATTGGAATTGTTTGTTTGGAAACAGAATTGATTTTGTTGGAATTAGTGACTACAGGTAGATAGGGTTGATCTTTCCTCCTTAACTTTACTATTGAATGAATTAGTAAATGAATAAATGAAAGTTTATTTGGTTACTCGGTTACAGTGATATTACAAGTGTGAATGTAGTTATGGTTTCACCAAGTAACTCGGCAGATTCTCTAGAAACCCCTGGGGGCTTATTTCGAGAACCACCAATAATTAGGTAATGTAATAATTGTAATTTTTTAAAGATTTGACGCAAATAAGCATCGTAATCCAATATAAATTTACACAATCTTAACACCATGAGGCAAAGTGATAACTGAATGGTATAGTGTGCATTGGAAAATACTTGTCAACTGTGTGTCTGATAAAATGGAAGTATGAAGACATATAACACAAATTATATCATAAAGTATAAATAGAGAGTATAACACATTGACACAGTGTCATGCAATTCATAAAAGGGATTTAGTGCCAGGTTTAAGGTAATGATAGATATTTTTTATTTTCTTTCTATTAATTTAGAGACGTAGAATGTTGCATGCTGGAGGGTGTCGGATGGGCATTTCCAGAACCCCGGATTACATGACAGGGTGTTGGATGTCTGGCACACAGCAGAGCGACCGCTGACATTCTGACAGCCAGTCCACTTGCATTGATGTCAATGTATAGGTGATAATATTCCTTGTGGTAGTACAACAACAATAACGAGAACCACTACCGAGGTATGTTGCCTTATATATTACTCTATTCGAAATATGTTGGTGAATACCTCCCCTGACGGAATCAGGCATTGCTCACACAGACAATACAATGAAAGCAGATATTCTAAATAGGCAGTTCCAGTCTGTCTTCACAAAAGATAACGACACAGCCATGCACAATATCAAAGGCAAAAGCTTCCCATCCATAAGTACATTACATGCTGACACTGTCGGACATTAACCCCGTGAAAGCATCTGGTCCAGATAACATTCCCTGTTGTGTGTTGGAAGGAACTTGCAACCGAGCTAGCCCCAATTTTCACACTCCTCTTTAACCAGTCACTAAACACAGGGGAAATACCATTAGACTACAAAAAGGCAGATGTTATGCCGATACATAAGAGAGGCAATGTCCACGATGCGTCCAACTACAGGCCTATATCATTAAAATGTTTAGCGTGTAAACTACTTGAACATATCATCTGCTCACATGTCCGTAAACATCTTGATGAGTATGACATTTTAACTCCTATCCAACATGGTTTTAGAAAACAGCATTCATGCGAGTCACAGCTAGTAACAACTCTTCAAGATCTGCACAAATTCAGGGATAGTAAGATCCAAGTGGACCTTGCTATCCTAGATTTCTCTAAAGCTTCCGACACTGTACCCCACAACAAACTTCTTTGTAAACTCAGTCATTATGGCATAAATGGTAACACACATCGCTGGATAGCTAACTTTCTTAAACACCGTACCCAGAGTCCTTGTAGAAGGAAGTTTTTTGGATAATGTCAATGTCGAGTCAGGCATGCCTCAGAGTACTGTTTTAGTCCCTCTATTATTTTTACTATACATAAATGACGTACCCATGCAAGTGTCTTCCAATGTCTGTCTGTTTGTAGACGATTGTCTGTTACACAGACCCGTCCAAACACAGACGGACCAGTTGGCCCTTCAAACCGACTTAAACACTGTCAATAAATGGGGAAGATTGGGGTATACACTTTAATGCAACAAAGTGCAATGTAATGCGAATCGCCAGAACTCCAAATTCAAATACATTATCCAGATCATACTCACTTGGCAATCATACTAAAACAAGTTGACACACGGAAATATCTTGGGGTAATGGTCACAGATAACCTATCCTGGTCAACACATATCTCCCAAACTTGCAACAAAGCCAATGCCACTTTCTCATTCCTAAGGCAAAATCTGAAATCGTGTCCGCAAGTCCTAAAAGAAAGAGCTTATATTACCCTTGTTCGCCCCATTCTAGAATATGGCTGCACAGTATGGGACCCACACTTACAAAAAGTTATACACTCGAGAAAATACAAAGAAGAGCAGCACACTTCGCAAAAGGCGACTACAATTGCAATAGCAGCATAACAAATATGATCAAAGATTTAGGTTGAGGAGAAGGAATCTTCGATTGTTACTCATGTTCAAAATCGTCCACAATCAAATTGCTGTCCCGTCCAGAAACATTTTAGTACCTGCAGACAGACGCACATGCTCAAATCACCCTTACAAACATAAACGCATCAGAGCCAACACTGAAGAATATAGAAACTAATTTTTTCTCTTAACTTTAACTGTATCAGTGTATGGAATATCCTAGAAGCGTTATTAATTGATTAATGCAAAGGACGCCCCACAATTTAAGGAACAGCTAGGCCGTGCGCAATGCTCATAGACATAGAGCAACCAACATCATTGGCGCGATACCCAGCTGGGATTTGCCGACATGCCTAATATTAAAATAACATAATGTCCAGTGTTTTGCTCGAAGGACACATGCATCTTTTTCCAGATCGATCCCTGCTAAACATAACACGTTTTTGTCTGTTTCTGTATATTTTACGTTTATAATTTCTTACAAAAACCGCACCTCTATAGGAGTTTTTATTCAATAATACCTATTAACATACATTTGTAGATCAAAGTGGTGGTTTACACCATAATAACTACCTTTGTAAACAGGCATGTTTTATCGTTTTTTCTTGGTTTGGCCACTGCCTTGGTTTGGTTCTGCAAATCATACATCCGGCGGAAGTTTCTATGAAACGGCAGTAAATACGTTACCGTGGATATTATATTTAAGTCCACAACGTTTTCATGTCACGTACATAATAATGTGTAAACCTTTCGATAACCACGTACACGTCCTACAGTTATCTGCAGAAAATTTAAGTCAAGGAAGTGCATAGTAAGGAATAGTTATTTATATCGTCGTACTTGCTTGCATATACAGCCATATTTCTATTTCTAAAAAAAATCGTCGAACATGACTACTTTTTCTAGTTGTAGCCAAACGTAAAAATATGGGAAGGGACAGTCGATATTGAGATTGCAAGACATTTAAAGACGGAGGACGCCATAAACCAAAACAATGGGCTCAGCCAACAACGCTAAGACGATCTGCTCAGCCAAAGTAATGTTCACGTGTGAACTCATCGTTTGCAAAGTTAGCCATTATAAAAATATTACATAACGTGCATGCATGATTATCGTTGACATAATAATATTATTATAGCATATATTGCCCGAGTTATTATCGAAGAATATAATATTTTTATTATTAGAGTCTAGATAGCCACAGCATATAAAGAGGTCAGGTGATGAGTTCAACCCACCGAAGAAACTATAAATTAAAACCTAGAGAGTCACCAGTCGAATATTCCAAGTAATCTGTATTTGTACGCACGATGCAAGGCGCCACTTTGTTACACTATTCCAAATAAAAACACATCATGATCTGAGAATGAAAAATATATATTGCCCGTTGTTGGAATGCGTATTTTAAAACAACGAAATAGCTTCACTTAAAAAAACTTCTATCGTGATTACGCTCACATCCATTGTTCATCAAACTGCGTTATATAGCAAAAAGTATAGACATGGACATTAATTGTTTTGACTGTCTTACATCCTCTGTGTTCTGATATTTTCCTTGGTTTTGCAGTAGTTTCCCTCAACACCAGTGACGGATGCTGGCGTAACGAAGACTTCTCATTTATCTCCGATGATCAGTTAGACGATCATTACAAACGGTTTAACATGAACAAAATTGTCGTTCGGAGCCACAAGCTCCAGACGGCATGCAAAAAAGGAAGTCTTTGGCTTATCGAGAGTACAACAATTTTCCACCTACGTATAACCCGCCCTCGCCAGATAGATGTCAATTTTATTTTTGAACATATTCACAAGGAAAAGACGGCCGCCATGAAAAAGAAAGACCATAAAGAGTTATCGATTGGTTGACTGGTGGAAGTTTATGGATCACTGTGTGATGAAATGTCGATGACGTCGATCCTCGTGGATCACAGCGTACAGGGGAGGAAGCAGGCTATTTAATTGGATTGTGTTAATACTATATTCAGTAAAACAATATATCGGCCACCCAGCCTGTCTTCATTGGACGTTTAGATTGCATGTCTGTTCAAGAAGCGTTTTGGATGCATATGAATTTGACAGCTCTGCACTGAATATCTACAGTGTCTGCTCATGGTGTTACAGAGACTGCCAACCAGATCGTTACATAACGCTTTCATATATTATTGGGCAGTTACCGTTCATATTGTAGGAAAGGTATGTGGGGCAGAACCGTTTCATTGCTTAGACACCAAGTCCAAGTTTATTGTTTTAACAAAGCACAGCTGGACTAATCTAGCCTTTCTCTTGTTCTGCTTCTGGGGCAACGGTGTCAGCGAAGCATTCAGCTTTGCTAATTGTGGTGTAATGAAAGTGTAACACTTACAAAATAAGGCCGTGTTCTAATAAATGGCGTGAATACCGCCAATATGACATACAGCGGCACGTAGCAATACTTGACTGGGCCAATGGTAGATGCTACAGACGTTCCATCGCCACTTCATTAGCCCAAAGAACGTTGCCAGCTGTGATGGGTGTTGGCAACTACAACCGAGAGACGGACTTCGTGATCGACGAGTCTCCAGACACGGTACAAGGAGAGGAACAAGGATCGTAGGCAGATCCTGGGGGACACGTGCCCCTGGATTGCTTAATTTGGCAGGGCTATGCCTGCGCTAGAGTGGCGTGTCCGGATAAACCTTTTGAATGTACACTTGCACGTAACGTGCCCCTCAGACGTTCGGAAATGATATGAAGGTCGCCGCGCAGGAACGACAAACGACAACTTCTAGTTAAAACATGTATTCGTCAACACACAACAATAATAACCCGGCTCCAAATAAACGGAAAAGTCAGCACGTTAAACGCGTGGCCGGAAACGGGACTACACTACATCTCCCTGTTGGTTTATTTCAAATAGACATTGTTCGCACATTGTCTCTCAGATTGTTTAACGATTATTTTGTGTGACATTTCCCTGAGTGCTTTTGCACTCTCCTACCCAGTGGGGTTTATTACGTCCTTTGATCTGGCATATGCTAACACAACACACCAACAGTCTATTTCTTCACATAGTCTTTCATCAACGCTGGTTCTAACTTGGCACGCACTGGACATGCGGACGGCACAGCACGTGTCATGTATTACCACCGTCAGCACATCTTCCTCATCTTCGACATCCAAGTCGACGACAACAGGTGCCACTGCACGTTCCCCATCCATCTCCGGTCAGCTATTCAGCTTCTTCATATGTGTAATGTTTATCATATTTCGCTGTTCATCTCCTCGCTGAATATTCACAGCATTGCCCACACGGTCGACGACTTCATACGGCTCTGCGTCAAACGGTGTGGTTAGCTTGTTCATCTTGGTTTGCTTGAGTATCACTCGGCCGCCAACTTCGATGACGCTGACTTCAGCACCTCTCTTCTTGACAGCATACTCTTTATCATGTCTTTTCCTCCTCGCATTTCTCTCTCGAACTTGAACCTGCCACTGCAACTCATCCATGTGCTCTGCTCTCATCTGCATTTTCGGCAACTTGTTCCGCAGTTTACGTCCCATCAGCATCTCCGCTGAACTCACACCTGTGACTGTGTGTGATGTGGTCCGGTACTGGAAGTTGGAACATGCAGTTCTGCAGTTCCTTCTTTCAGTCCTTCTTCTCCTTTTCTGCGATCTGAATGGCCTTCATCAGAGTAGAGTTAAACGTTCCACTTCCCCGTTGCTATGTGGCCAGTACGGGACGTCTTTCGAGTGTCGTATCCCTAGATCCTCGAGAAATCCTTCAAATTCTGCAGCAACACACTGCGGCTCGTTGTCATTCCTCATGTTGAATGGCAGACAATGTGTGGCAAGCAAGGTCTCCAAGCATCTCACAATGTTCTGAGCATTCGTGTTATGCATCCACACTACTTCTGGCCACCTGGAGCAATAGTCGATGACCACCAGATGTCTTTCTCCGTTTGGCAGTGGTCCACAGAGATCAACTGCGATGTCATCCCTAGGTCCCTGTGGCAGCGGGGTCGACCTTATTGGCTCGGGACTTGGTCGGGCACCCACCAATTGGCATGGATAACAGCCCTTGACAAGAACTTCAACATTGTCCATTCTCGGCCACCACACTTTCTCCCTCAACCTGGCCTCGGTGCGCACGATGCCTTGGTGCCCCGCATGAGCCAGGGTCAAGGCTTGTCTTTGCAACTTCTTTGGGAGTACGATGCGACTTCCTCTCATCACAGTCTGTCTGATAACAACGGATCTTCGGCCGACTCGCGTTCGATCTGCTTGGCCGTTATAGCTGCGGGAACATACATGTTAAGTCTCCTGCATTCGCCGGGGGACTCCTGGAAATCCATCAAATCCCCCGATCTCCTGGAAAGGAGAACCAATCTCCTGGATTTTTAGTGAAACTAAAACAATAATTATTGTTTTTCTATTTTATTTTCCGAACTCGGCATGGCCTAATCCTGTTTTATTTCCGGCTGACTCGAGTATGTTTTTATGGGTCAACAGAAAGTGGTCAATACCCGTCAATACCAGTGCCAGTGTCGATTTAATTGCAAACGGTCAGACACCGAGCTAAATCTCATGAATAGGGACGTTGGACCAAGGCCGCTCGGACAACAAAGCGAAAACGGGTTGTTTAAATCATGCCTTGCGTTGACTAGACAACCCGTTTTCGCTTTGTTGTCCGAGCGGCCTTGGTCCAACGTCCCTATTCATGAGATTTAGCTCGGTGTCTGACCGTTTGCAATTAAATCGACACTGGCACTGGTATTGACGGGTATTGACCACTTTCTGTTGACCCATAAAAACATACTCGAGTCAGCCGGAAATAAAACAGGATTAGGCCATGCCGAGTTCGGAAAATAAAATAGAAAAACAATAATTATTGTTTTAGTTTCACTAAAAATCCAGGAGATTGGTTCTCCTTTCCAGGAGATCGGGGGATTTGATGGATTTCCAGGAGTCCCCCGGCGAATGCAGGAGACTTAACATGTATGTTCCCGCAGCTATAACGGCCAAGCAGATCGAACGCGAGTCGGCCGAAGATCCGTTGTTATCAGACAGACTGTGATGAGAGGAAGTCGCATCGTACTCCCAAAGAAGTTGCAAAGACAAGCCTTGACCCTGGCTCATGCGGGGCACCAAGGCATCGTGCGCACCGAGGCCAGGTTGAGGGAGAAAGTGTGGTGGCCGAGAATGGACAATGTTGAAGTTCTTGTCAAAGGCTGTTATCCATGCCAATTGGTGGGTGCCCGACCAAGTCCCGAGCCAGTAAGGTCGACCCCGCTGCCACATTATTGGGTCTTGTGGTTGATATTGCATACAAGCTTTAGACGAGCACAGTGAACTGCGCTTGCGGCCGCGGGTTCCATATTATCGCCCACCGTCAGCTTGCCGATCTTGTAGAACGAAATGTAATCAGTTTCAATAATGTCAGTCGATCCATCTACACTATGTCCACGTTTTATTAATCCATGTATATATGTAACTGTTAGAACTGGAACACATTATACATGAAAAGATGTATTTTACAACATCAAATGCTCCACCAGCAAGGCCAAAGATCACAAATAGTAAATTCATAACGCATACCTCCGTCACCCACGCCATGGTAACAAACTTTGAAGAAAATACAGTGCTAAGTTCTGGTTCTTATACTTGTGAACATAGTATCTGTTTGTAATAATGTAATAACATATTTGTAATAAAAGAAGGTGTATTTACTGCCTATATGCAAGGTTCTTTGCACCATAAAAATATATATTTAATGTATGAACACATATGCCTAGAACATCAAATTAGTAAACTTGTTCTTCTTTCTACCATACCTATAAAGCCACGTACATTTTAGTGTACATATAATTAAATTATTTTATGTCCACATATAAGTTATTTAATGTAACATGCATATTAACATGCTGTTATGTGCCACTGATTTAAGAGCACATGTGCAATGCATTTGGAAATAAAGCTGATCTGTGACCATTTTCATAACATGAAATACTCAGATTTATATACAATTCGATAATACCCCGAGCCCCCCAATTTAAAAAAAACATCCTGATATTACAAGACTCTCCAATTTACGTATAAATCTCATGCATTGGCTTTTCTGAAACTTAATGTTTTATTATAACATGATTATTAATGTCTATGGAAAGTATCATTTTTTATATATATTGTAATTCGATTTATGTATAAATGTCTGATTTTCCAAGATCCTCCCATTTACGTATAAATGCCCAATTTTTTTAGACCCTCTGATTTACGTATCAATGCCCGATTTTTCGAGACCCTCTGATTTACGTATAAATCTCCTAGATTGGCGTTTCTGAAACTTACCATGTATGCGGGGACAGAGTCCATCACAACCGAGTAGACGTAATCTTCGACACTGACGCCAGACTCTGTCTCGCTTCCTACTATTGGTAGTCTACTCAGCCCATTTGCTGAATTTTACCATCATGGGATGTACTTGATCTTGAAACTGTAATGCTGTAGGCTTAATTAACAGCCATCGCCACAGTCTCGCGTTAGGTAGCTTAGCCTGTCCTCCGTGCACTTGTATCAGAGGCTTGTGATCTGTGCCGTAGAGATACAGTTTTAACTTCTTACATGCCCACTTCACGGCTAAGACTTCTTTCTCAAACTGGGAATACCTGTTTTCTGGATCACGAAGCTTCCTGCTGGCATAACACATTGGCTTGCACTGCCGATCTTCTTGCCTTTGTTGAAGGACAGCACCCAGACAAACAGGCGAAGTGTTAATCACGACGCGCTTGTCTGCATCTAACCTGTAGTAGGCCATGGTCGGTGCCTCCCTGAGTTATCTCTTGACCACGTCAAATGCCACCTGTTTTTCCTTGGTCCATTTCCACTTTGCTTTGTCATGGGTCAACACCCACAGCGGCTGTGTGATAGCAGCAAAGTCTGGAATGAACTAAGAGCTGAACAGTGCTGAACACAGAAAATTTCTTACTTCCCCTGCGTTTTTCGGCTTTGGCGCTGCGCCATTGCCTTGATCGAGTCATCCGTCACGTGTGCGCGTGCGTGTGTGCGCGCGCTCGGCGCGAGTAAGTATATTTTGTAACTCTATTTTAGAATAGTTTCTGGCTAGCTGACACCGCTTAAATTAAATGATGAAATATTTTGTTGATATATAATCTATAAAAATCAATAGTCGAAATGGACTACACATATTGTGTCCGTGCAACCATAAATTCAGAATTTACGGTAATATCAGTAGGATTAAAAGCGTCGAAATTACGATGATTTGCAAATGCTGTTGTGATATATTCTACGGACATTTTAAAAGTTACGAGAAAAACACATAATAATGATTTGTGCAATGTATTTATTTTAAAATAAACCAATGAAATGTGATCACCAACATAAACAGCAACCGTCACATGACCACGCAGTGGCGCGTGCTCGGACAGCCCACGAGCGACAGATCGGTGCATGCTACGTTGAGTACGTGCGACGGTCGTGTGTGTGGGGGTATTGTTGTGTGTCGCCGGCTTCTCGAATGCACATCCACTATTGTTATGGTAGTAAACTAACATTTGAAAGGTGAGTTGATAGAAGACATCGTTTGCATCGACTTGTCATCCCAGTTACAACTTTAAAAAGATAAATATGTATTGTCCGCTTGACGTCAATGTCGTACGTAGGCGTTGTTTGCAGTAGGACTTTCGCCGGTAAGTACGCAAAAAACATTGTCAACAGTGAGTGTGTCACATGATTTATACATGCTTTTATCCGTCTTATTTTAGTATCCTTAGTTAAGGATGGTCTCATAACTGGCATAAGACAGGGAAAAAGTTGTGAAAGTTCAAAACATATATTCTGCATGTATAGGCCCTAGGCCTAGCCTAGGGCTAGGGCTAGACCAAGGCAAGGGCCAGGCATGGGCCACTGCAAGGCCTTGGGGTGACTCTTAATGCTAAATGTGCATTTACGGTCATTGCTAATTTTGGTAATAAACTGCAAGTCCTAACACATTTTTTGCAATATTTTATCTAACTTACCTTAATTATTAACCACAACTAGTAACTAGATACTCCTGGGGTGAAGAATAGGGTTAGTGCTAATGTGAAGAAAAACTAATATAAGCCATTTAAGTAAGATTCAGATTACCATAAATATAAAAAATAGCTTACATTGCAGCAGGTGACTTGGGCATCACAGTTTTGTTTTGTTTTATGTTTATACCAGTTCACAATGAAGGCTGCATCTGGAGTCTACAGTAGATTAAATAAATGTGAAATACTTTATGGACACTTTACAAAATGTTGTCACTTTGTAATAATAATTAAAGGTGCCAAAACTAGTAGAGCCAGGTTTGAGCTTTAATCTTGTTGCTGATGACTGGATGAAATGATTGGAACAAATTATCTGACGATTGTGTTAAAGCCACCAGTGTGAATATATTTATGCATGTATGCTTAAAATAGAATTGACAGTCTGATAAGTTATATGTATACAATACGTCTAGATTTAAAAAAATTGACTCTTGATAAGCCAACGGTATCCTTGTCCACCTTGTCATCTTGAGCTTGCCACTTTGGATAACGATTTTAGCAAAATAAATATCTTTTAAAATATTCAATGTTGTTGCCAGATTGTTGATCTTCATAAACCAAAATGTTTGTAAAAAAGTCCTTTGGCCTTTGCTAGAGCAGGTAAGTAGGTCTATAATGGAAGTATGTATGGTGCAGTGGTGGATATATATGTGAAAAAACTAGTCTTTGTGCAGTAAAGGTAACATGACTGAATACTTCCCTGATCAGTCAAGTTGGTATTTTAATGAGCAGGTTTGTCTGGAGAGTGGTAAAAAATCATGTTTACCTTTTTTTAGGAATATATACCCAATCATACCAAGTCAAGCCCTGTCAAACCATTTTGAATGACAAGAGAGACCCGTATATGTACATGACTTGTGTATTCATAATATACAAACAGTAACATGTCCGCATTCTAAGAATTGAATGAGCGAATGTCTCAAAAATGTACATGTGTCATCATTGCCATGAATTATTTATTTTGTCTGGTGATTTATGGCACTTATATTTATATTTAGCAGATTGAAAATGATCAGAAAGCAGTTTTGTGCCACTGATAATAAAAAGTATGTTAGTTTTGAGTGCTCTCCTTTTGGAAAATGTTTAGTTAGGTAATTAATCCTACTGTGACTTCTAACTTCTTTTTGCCTAGTCACCCTGTGTCTGTTACTGTGAAGCTCATTTGTCACATCTCTAGCCCGTCCACACATGTTCTCATAACTAGTTAGGTAATTCAGTAAATGTATTACGAATGTACGATGACATAAGAAATGACTGTGTACACTGCAGTTTGATGTCTATATTCATTGGGGCTGAGGTGGTGTTTGTCATTTGGAAATTCAGATGTACAATTAAGATATTTGGCAGGAAACCTACCGGTAGTAATTTTGAAAAGTAAGCATGTAATTCACTGTACAAGGACTGTGGCATATTCCTTTGTATCATTTAGAAAATTATTTGTAATACTGGTGTGTCACTGCGTCATATTATTTGACAACATATCACTTAATTATTTATAATTTTATATTTTTGCCATAATTGATCTATTTATCTCTTCATAAAGAGGTGCAAATAGAGAAGAACCAGAGAAGTATGAAAACATTTATTATCTTGGTGTGATTTTTCATTTTCACTTATGTACTAATTTAGCATCTCACACACGTACGTGAACACGGTGTACACATCTGTGATACTAATCATATAGTAGCCGTTGTAAATTATGTTTTGTACTGGAAAATAAACCTGTTGTAGTATATGACAAGATAATGGACAAAAATAATTTTCCGCAGTTATGGTCACATGACAAAACCTCTCCACTTGCGATATGCTGGAAAGACGAAAGAATTCTTTTCAGGCTGTTCTCATTGCCTGGAAATATCTCACCAGTGAACAAATAGAGTAATCACCAGTTTGTTCCTTGGTCTATGTTGTGTAGTCTCAGGGTTGCCCTCGAACTAAATCTTTAAGTCATGCCTTAAAATTATTAATCTAGTTTTTAAAACTTATTATAACTAAATTTTATCATATGTAGGATAATACTTTGTCTCAATAGTTTACATATTTTATTAGAGTACTCACATTTTAATGTTTTTTTATCTTCATTTAAGAAAATTTATTTATTGCATTTTTATTGATATATTATTATTTATTTATTTATTTATATTTTTGTTATATATTTTATTAGCAATATTTTTTATATATTTTTGGGGAGATAAATGTACTTCGGTGTGTTTCCACGTGTTTCCTCAGTACTATTGTATATTTGTGACAATATTGTCTGTATTTATTGCATGTATATAATTGTACTGAATAAACTCACTCACTCACTCACTCACTCACTCACTCACTCACTCACTCACTCACTCACTCACTCACTCACTCACTCACTCACTCACTCACTCACTCACTCACTCACTCACTCACTCACTCACTCACTCACTCACTCACTCACTCACTCACTCACTCACTCACTCACTCACTCACTCACTCACTCACTCACTCACTCACTCACTCACTCACTCACTCACATTCTCTGCCAGAAATACAAGCCAGACAAATAGTAACAGACTGCAGAGATTGTAACAGTGTGTGCTCAGTGGGACACAAATACTGATAAATGCTTGTTTAAACTCGAATAAAGGTTCCTATTACCTCGATAAAGAGTTAAGGAGCTGTGTATTTATTCTATGGCTTGTGTTGGGTGGCTCCAGTCAAGGAAAGGATAGTTCTGCAATGATCCTAGATGTAACACCTTGCTTACCTTTGAAGCAGGCCTCTGCATGATTGCTCTAATCAACACCTGGTGGTAATTAAACTCTTAATTAACACCTGCCTGAGGTGGAGCTTAGAAGTGGGTCCTGTCTGGCAATGACCAGGTACATACTATTAAATTAGTACAACTGTAATAAACACAGGCAGTGACTGGTCAGTATGTTACCTTGTAAACACTTAGTTATAGTACAGGCTTTGAGTTTGATTGACCAGCCTTTGATCTTCTTACTGAACAATCTTTGTTACCTGGCTGACCACTCTGGGTAGGTGTTAATTACTGTCCCAGTAACTGGTCAGCCATTGTCTGGGAGCAATCTTCAGGTCAGTACAATCTAGCTACTGGCACAGAGAGCATTGTCTTTCAGTTGAAACAGTGATTTGTAGCCAGCACATCTTGTAGTAGCAGATGTGACTGTTGTGTACTGGTGTCTGGACTATGTTTGTTTTGAGACTGCGTATTGACGAAAACTTGGTATGTCAAATATATGACATTTTATTTAGTCAATTTATTTTTTATTTATATAACGTCTTATTAACAAAATGTTTCAGTACCAGTACTGGTACTTTAGCCAATCTCTTGTCACTGAAATAAGATTGGTAAGTCTGTACTTTGCCAATCTCTTGTCATTGAAGTAAGATTGGTAAGTCTGTACTTTAGTCAATCTCTTGTCATTGAAGTAAGATTGGTAAGTCTGTACTGTATGCAACACACGTTAATGTTTGGATGAGTGTGTTAAAAAATGGTTATTAAATTTATTATATTCTTAAGTTTTTGGATTTTTAAATGGTTTCTTTGAAGAAGTAAAAAAATATGGTTCATATTTAGTGCAGTATCCAGTCCTCGGCTGCTCAAAGCACTTTACACTTTACTGCCTCCCTGGCAGACCTGTTTAATCGAACATCATCTCGACTTCTCTGGGAAGCATTCAGCCACACTGCAGTTAATGCATGAAGGCTATCTGTACTCTAGTAGAGCCAGGTTTGAGCTTTAATATTGTTGCATGATGACTGGATGAAATGACTGGCACAAATTATCTGACGATTGTGTTAAAGCTACCAGTGTGAATATATTTATACATTAATGCATGAAGGCTATCTGTACACAGATATCCACCACTGTCTATAGCCAGGTACTCATTCATACAGCTGAGTGAACTGAAGCAACGTAGAGTGAACGAACTTGCCCAAGGTTCGACACGGCTTCACAGAATCCGAACCCGGATTCTCTCAGTCGAGAGTCTGAAGCTCTAGCCGTTGGTGTATTACTGCGTTCCACGAAGAAGACTTGCGTATTCCTGTTCATGATTGATGTCAGGCATAACAGTTAGTGTATTTTGCACTTCTGAACTTTAATTGGTCCCTGAGGATTTATATGCTTTAGTAGAAGTTTTAATATCATATATTATTACAGGTCTACTAATATAATGGATCTATTTAACCAGAAGGTTACTGTCAGTGCTCAATCAAATAAGCCATTCTTGTCAATTCCCTGGTAAATACCACATTTAAATAGTGTAGCTTCTTAGACAAGTCCTGTTTGACAACTGTTGTTGGCTTGAACTATCTATTGTTGAACATATCTAAATACCTGGCAGCATGGATATTGCTGGCTTAATCACCACAGAGTTCTGGGTAACAATAAACAGACTCAGTTCACACTGATTTTGATATGATCCCACAAGTAGAGATCAGATTACACTGTGGTTCTTGGCTAAGGCATGTTTCAGTGATTATGTGGCATGTTTTGTGATGTTATTCACACAGATGACAATGTGAGTTGGATTGTGTGGTGGCTTAATTTACAGCTGTCATTTGGTGGTCATATAAACATTAATTGTAGAGTTGGCAGCTCTGGTCTACTGGAAGCCACCTGTATCACTTATATAATTACATGTCAGACACCAGTGTAACTCTGATTGTGTGTTGTTCCATTGCATTAACTCTGCATTGCCTGGCTCTATATTTATATTATCAGTTCGATATTGTGTGCTCATTAATATGCACTAATGCAGATATATTTTTACTACAAGAATACATTGCACCAATACAGTTTGTTCTAGAGTTCATATAGTACGTGCTTTATATAAATATTCACCTGGCATGACATGTTACATAGCTATTTCCGAAAAGATTTCCAAAGGTTGCATGTCAACTAAATCTTTCTATTTAAATATCTATTATCACACTACATAAATATCATGCCTGTATGAAGAGTATTCTGATGATATTTTAATTGACTAGACCATTTTATGTCACAGATTGATACTGTAATTATGAATTTTTAGGATGTGGTGACAATAATGGTAAATGTCTTTCTCAGTTGGCTTGATTATAAACCTCCATCTGTGCACTGTGCAGTTTAATTACTGGACAACACTTACTTTAATTGTTTCAGAGGGCAGTGTGCATATCAATGAAATAAACAGATTGCCCATTGCAATTGACAGTGCTGGAATTGACATAATTGATTAATGTTATAAACTGCCTTTAGAAGATATTTAGCAGAAGAGTATAATCAACTAACTGAGAGATATTTAACTTTCCAAGTGATAGGAGCTAGGTCGTGGTTCACAGTTATCTAGTTGTCAATAACAATTATTCATTGCAAGGAGTATAGTAAACAAAAGAAATGAACTAAACATTATGGTAGAAGATATTGACCCTCACATAATAGGTATAACCGAATCATGGGCCACCACCGATATATCAGATGCTGAATTGGGACTGACAGGATATGTAATGTTTAGGAAAGATAGAATAGGAAGAAAGGGAGGTGGAGTTATTTTATATATTAAAGAATCTATCCAAGCTTATGAAATAAAATTAGAAAGAGAAGCAGATTGCGAAGAAGCTGTTTGGTGTAACATAGTTACAGGAAATTTAACGTTAACAGTTGAGTTAGTTTATCGAAGTCCAAATATAAGCATAGAAGAGAATAAAAAAATAAAAAATACTATAAGGGAAGTAAGCAAACGGGACTGTACTATTATGGGGGATTTTAACCACGGGCATATACAATGGAAATGTCTACAGAGTATGGGGAGTGAGGACCACAAGTTTTTAGTTTTAGTTCAAGATACTTTCCTTTCTCCAACATGTGCTAGAACCAACCAGGGGTGAGAATGTGTTAGACATAGTTTTGTCCTCACAGAATGAATTAGTTGACAATGTCAGGATATGTGAGCCACTGGGGAGTAGTGATCACAACCAGATACATTTTACCATTAAAGTAAAATCAGAAAGGAGTAGTAAAAAGCAGTATAGGAGAAATTTCCACAAAGGAAGGTATAAGGACATGAGGAAATATTTAGTAAAGATAGACTGGAATAACACACTGAAAAATAAGACAGCAACAGAATGCTGGAATTTATTGAAGAGTGAAATTAAGTGCATAGTCGATACATTTGTACCCTTCAAAAAACAAGTGAAACGGTCCAAAAAGAAACACTTATCGAAAGAAGCCATTATAAAAATTAAGTATAAACAAATGATGTGGAAGTCATATAGTGGAAATGATGAAGACTACAACAGTTATTAAGAAGCACTTAACCAAGCTACAGCTGAAATTAGAAATCCAAAGAGAAGCTATGAACAACAATTAACTAGTAATATAAAACATGACAGCAAGAGTTTTTATGTGTATGTTCGAAGCAAACAGAAAGTTCAAGATAAGGTCGGTCCTCTAGAAGATAGTGCTGGAAATATAATATCAGAGGGATTCTTAATAGCAGAAGAACTGAATGAGTACTTTAGTTCAGTGTTTACGAGGGAAGATATTAGTTCACTGCCAGTACCAGAGGCTAAGTTCAAGGGGGAAGATTTAGACTATTTAGGACAATTAATTGTAACCCCAGAAATGGTAGCTAAGAAAATAAGGGCTATGAAGGATAATAAATCACCTGGAGTGGATAGGATTCCGCCCAAACTACTATTGGAAATTGTAGAACAAATTAGCGTTTCGCTTGCAACAGTTTTCAATTTGTCATTAGAAGAGGGAGTGGTTCCTTTAGAATGGAAAGAGGCAAACATTATACCGTTATTTAAAAAAGGTTCGAGAAACAAGTCGGAGAACTATAGACCACTGAGTTTAATATCAGTGATTTGCAACTTATTAAAAAGACTAATTAAAGATCACATGGTGGATTTTCTTGTTAAACAAACTTGATAAACCCATCTCAACACGGGTTTTTTAAAGCGAGGTCATGCTTAACAAATATGTTATGTTTTTTGGAAGACATCACTAAGTGGGTAGATGAGGGATCACCAGTAGATATCGTCTACTTAGATTTTCAAAAAGCTTTCGACAAAGTACCACATCAAAGATTACTGCTTAAACTAAAGGCCCATGGCATAGGAAATTGTATAGTAAACTGGATAGAAAAATGGATGATTGACAGAAGACAACGTGTAGTAGTTGATGGGGAGGCTTCAAACTGGAAATCGGTATAGAGTGGTGTACCACAGGGATCAGTACTAGAACCTATATTATTCTTAATATATATCAACGATTTGGATGATGAAATAACAAGCAAGGTGTTGAAAATTGCGGATGATACAAAAGTGTTTAGAAGGATTAAAAGTGATGGAGATAGACAACATTTACAAGATGATCTTGATAAGTTGATCAAATGGTCTGAAAAGTGGCAAATGCTGTTCAATTTAGAATGCCTCCAAGCAGGACATGGGAACAAAGAGGTAGAATATACAATGGGGGGTACAGTACTAAGTACTACTTTAAAAGAAAAGTATTTAGGGTTAACCATTAGTGCTGATATGAAGGTTTCGGAGCAGTGCGGAATTGCAGCTTCAAAGGGAAATCAAATCCTTGGATTAATTAGGCGAAATATATCGTATAAGGAAAAAGAACTAATAATACCGCTGTACAAAGCAATAGTTAGACCTCATTTAGAATATTGTATTCAAGCATGGAGGCCATATCGCAGGAAGGACATAGATATGCTAGAAGACGTACAGAGGAGAGCAACTAAAATGATGCAAAAACTGAGGGATCTTAGTTATGAAATTTGTCTAAACGAATGTGGTTTAAGAACACTAGAGACCAGGAGATTGAGAGGAGATCAGATAGAAATGTTTAAAATAATGAATGGTTATGACAATATTGATAGAAATATTTGTTTCTCAGTTAAGAAAGATAGAAGGACTAGAGGACATGAAGTTACATTAGCAAAGGAGCAGTGTAGATTAGATATAAGAAAGTTCTCATTTTCACAAAGGACTGTAAATGAATGGAACAGATTATCTGCTGATTGTGTGGGTGCTAGTAGCGTTAATATGTTTAAAAATAAAATTGACACATACCTCAGAAGGGCGGGATACACATAGATAAAAGGGTCGGACTCTCGATAAGCCAAAGGGCTTCCTTGTCCACCTGCCACATAGAGTAAATTCTCTGGGTGGCAATCTTGTTAAATCTTGTTGTTAAATTTGTAAGCAATAATTAGTGTCACTGAAAACCTAAAGGTGGCACGTCAATTGAATATCTTCAGTTGTCTCATTTCAGATTGATATTATAAAAAAGGAAACTTGTGTAATACCAACTTGCAGTGACTGTATGGTGACACATTTTGGAAACATATTTATGTGAAATCATCAGACAGTGTATTTAAATGTGTTGGCATCTGATTATTGTTTATATATATACGAACATACTGGCAACTTAGCAAGTAATTAATAACCACTGTATTTCTTGTTTTGTAGAGTGTCCTGTGGTTATTACAAGTAGATCTTGCTGCCCCACCAACCACGTTAACCAAGGAGCAAGTAACAATTGCTCCAGCACTAAACAGTCACAGACAGACTCACACTGACTGAAAGAACCAGGCAGAGTTCACTCAGGATCAGGCAAGTCCTGCAAGTGGCAGTTCCACTGTTTGTGGAGTCTACATGATTATAACACAGCCAGCGTCAACAGAAGTGGCAGAGTTTAGCAAACACGCAAACACTCATCTAAGTCCCGGCTGAACGGGGGAGTTCGCGGTCAAGATTAATTTTGGACATGCAACATTTTATTGACTCGACATTCCAACTGAGTCAATACATTAGAATGTCAGCTGTAACAACGTGATAACTTCCACCAGGATATAGTTCTTAACGCTTATCACCAAGTCGTCAGGTTGGTCATTCACCGGAACATGTTTGGAGAAGTTTAGTTCGTCCGTTGATGAGGGGAACACTGCGATGAAGGAGGAGGAGGTTGAGACGGCCATTAAGGTGGTTGTTGTTGGCAATGGAGCGGTTGGTAAGAGCAGCATGATACAGCGCTACTGTAAAGGCATCTTCACAAAGGATTATAAGAAGACGATTGGCGTTGATTTTCTCGAGCGACAGATTGAGTGAGTGTAATTTTATCTTCTGTCATATGATTGATGTAGTAGGACTGTCTCACTGCGGCATTGTATGGCTGCTGTGTAACAGTGAAAGTGAATATACAGTATTATTGATACAGACAATATTTCTTTTTTATATCAATGGAGATCAAACATTCACTGACTGCAGTAATAATTATATTTGCCAAAATAATCTGTTCCTGGAATTTATTACCAACACTCTGACTTGACGCATGCTTGATTGGTGTAAATGAAACCATTTTAAAGTTAAGATATCTATTCAACAAGATTGTCAAAAACTTCACAGTTATATTATGTTTGGTACAATTACATTTGCCCTGCCTCTGTTCCACACATTCATTTTGCAGTATATGTCATATGCATTTACAAGTTCTTATAATTTACTCTAATTAGTACTGTCAAGTTTGCAGTGGTTTGATACGTGTATAAAATGTAATATTTATCACGTCGTTGTGGTCAACATATGGTATGTTGTAGCACTGATTAATCTTTTCAAAAACGGCTACTCAACAGAATATTAGTACCAGGTATTTTATATTACAAGTAGCCAGTATTGCCTAGACTGATGCAAATGGACATTAATCTGTTAAGCCAATTATATTGTGCTGATATACTTGACTTGTGAGATGTAGTGTAGAGTCTATCATGTGTTGTCTCAGGGTGAACGGTGAAGACGTTCGATTGATGCTATGGGATACGGCAGGTCAGGAGGAGTTTGACGCCATCACCAGGGCCTACTACAGAGGTAATTTACGCTTGCTATAAATATAAAATGTGAAGAAAAAACTACTCCGCCACATCCGTGTGAAGCTTCATGAACATTGAGTTGTCATTGGCGAGATAACTTCATAAAGTAAGAAAGTGCAAGAAAACATATTGATGAAATATATCAATTCAAGAACAAAATTGAAGTTCACATACTGTCCTAGTGTGCACGTTATATTAAGGTTGATTATTAAACATGATAATTTCTGCCTAACTTGATGTGATTATTTTGCTTAGTTTTAAACTCCACAATATTCAGTTCTCAAGCAGTGTTATTTGTATATCTATTTAAAAAGCGAAGTCTGCGAAGAAGCTTTTTTATGGTATGATCTATGGAAAATGGGAAATTGAAGTGGACATGTGTACTAAAGATGCATTCATAACTGTATTTAAGTCTACATGTCACAGCACTTCCTGGGGTATAGACTCTATGTAGTGGCCAATAGATGTCCACTTGAGGTGGTCTGACCACTGGACTGGTCACTGGGTCTCCAGCTGTAAATACTGCCAGTTACACCAGCAGACTGTTAGAGCAACTTACAAGTCTGTGCACATTCCCGCGGTTGGTCAACATGCAGAGTAATCAACGTTGTCAGCACACTTCAAACAAACACACACCTACATGCACACGCATGTGCACGCATGTTTGCAGTGTGTTACAGACACAACATTTTGCATAGTTTGTAACAAACATAAATGACTCTGGGGACAACTTGTATCAACAGTTGAAACTGTTGTTAAATATCATTCCTTTCTGACCTTGGTTTCTGAAGTTACACTGAACAGTTGAGGTTTCCGTTGTGCAACATTCTGAATTCAATAGAATTGTCCTAATGATGGAGTATGATGAATTTTCCTTTGCTAAAACATTTGCCTGAGCTTTGATATGATGTTTATTTGTATGGCAACTAATATTGTTATCATTACGAATAATACTGTTGATTCTGTGTTCAAGATATGTGCATTTATCTACAAATAAGGTAGTAAATGTTATCAATAGTTGCAGGGTGAGTATTTTTCCTGTCCTGTAAAGGTTATTTTATTCCCCTCGAGATGTAACTGCTCCCAATAAATATACAGTACAATTATGAGTGACCAGATCAATGATGTGGTTCGTGAGAAACATTATATACAGTTGGCATGTTTCCATAATGCACTTGTCTCAACAGGTTACAACATTGGCTGTGATAATATATCAGATAATATCTGATTTCACGTGTACAGGTGTAGTTGTAGTTCTATATTGTTCATGTCAGTATATAACATTCAGCTTACACCTGCAGTTGGTCAGTGTTGCATTGTTGTCATCTGTAGAATGTACTCTTCCACAGTTGTAATTAGTCAGATTTATAATTATTGTTTGCCATACTCTACTTTTAGGTGCTCATATAAAACGAGTCTGACTTGATTCTGTATTGTAATAGTGATCATAATGTCATATCATGTTTTTACACACACACACACACACACACACACACACACACACACACACACACACACACACACACACACACACACACACACACACACACACACACACACACACACACACACACACACACACACACACACACACACACACACACACACACACATGTATGAGGGGGTGGGCAGGAACCTACGGCCATTAGTTCTGTGTGTGAGGGGGTGGAACTATGTCTGTGGTATGTTGGTATATGACTGTAGCAGTGTGGCTTCTCTATTAATTTGTCATACACAGGTGCATTTAGGCTTCTCATGAGAAATGTATAACGGATGCATTGATAGTGCTGTCAGTGTGTCAACAAAAATGTGGTTTCCACATTTCTTGTATTAAACTAATACAATAATGTCAGCCTATCGCCAGATGCCACAGATTAGTGGACACCTATGACGAATTTGCTAAAGCACAAATTTGATGAGAATACAAGACATTTGCTTTCTATTATGTGACATGGATTGTCTCGTCACTGTTAATACAATAACACACATTTTGTTTACTTTTGTATATGGACTCAAAGCTTGTCTGAAATAAAAAACATTATTATTACTCTTATAATCTTCTTGAAATTAGCATTTTCGTTTTGGAGTGAACTGTTTTCACCAGACTCTGCACTGTTATAAAAATATCACATAATATGATTTGTACCACTGCTTTCCATCACAAACTACAGACATGCTCAGACCGTGTTAAGTATAACTTATATTTGGTGTGCTCGGGGCCAAGTGGAATAAAATGGCGGTGGTGAAACATTTGTTCCAAATCTGTATACATGTATTCCTGTATCATGAATCATGACATGTGGTATTTGATGATTAACGCTGGTAAGACGTGCTGAAAGAACATATTTGTGTGGCTGGGAATCTTCATACATTCAAAGAAACGTTTACATTAAATGTGCACAATTGTGTAAAATAGATGTTAAGCTATGGCGTACGTCTCACTGCAGGTGCACAGGCCTGTGTTGTGGCCTTCTCAACTGTCGACCGGGATTCCTTCGACGCAGTAACAAACTGGCTGCAAAAGGTAAGTGACTCTAAAGGTTGTTATACAATAGAATGTCAATGCTTCACAAGCACACTTATATCCTGTACATAATATTTTTGATACGTAACCTTTTTACAGTTGAAATTGTGTTTGATTATATGCACACCTACCGGGTATAATTAATTGAATTTGAAATGGTGTGTTTGTGTGCACTTGTCTGTGTGTGCTTTTATTTGTGCATGTGTCTGTGTGTGCAAGCTCACTTAATTACTGTTAAACTGATGAATGTTCTGCATCATTCTACTAGTACGCCCATTAACCAAAGTGTTTGTAGTGACTTGTAACTGATAGCTGTACTGATATTAAACCAAATATATCAACCATAATACTGCAACCATAGCAGCCTAAGGTGTTGTAACTGAACCTATAATCGTGATAATGTTGGGAATATTTTAACCCTATATGGATTATCGTACATTCACAAGCACAACTCATCACAGTCAGCACTAAATTGTAAAGCTCTTACAATGAATAAGAACAAATTAAACCACAACTGCAATTTAGTTCTTATGATGCCACCAGGTTGAAAATGAAGTCGGCCAAATACCGTCAGTGCTTGTGCAGAACAAGATGGACTTGCTTGCAGAATCAACGGTGACACAGTGAGTCAAATGTCTTACATAATGTGTTCTAATGTTGATACTATGCTAGATAAAATTGGTGTCACATTAACAAAATGGTAATTGTGAAAATATCAATTATTTTCAATATTACATTGTGTAGTTTTTTGTACCTTTAAAATAATTTAAAATATTTCATTAAGATGAACTCAATCTTTGAGTGGAAGATTAGGTTTGATTATAATCAAGCTGCTCTAAAACTAGAATGTTTATGTGTTGAATTGAATATGCCTATAGTTGCTTTGTTCGTTCTTTGTTATTTGAAGTTGTGATTTAAATATGGAATTGATAATTGGTACTTTATAATGATAATTGGTATTTTTCAAGTAGAATATATTGGAATGGACATTCTGTAATTGATGTTTATATATACTGGTACAAGTAATTCAAAGTTTAGTCATAATATAGTGATTCGTGCATTTGTCATTTTATTTTCTGTCTGGGTAGATATCTTAAGCATTTATTACCATGCATGATTGATTAGTCATCTCTGCCAACCATGACATATCTGCTTTTAAACATTCCCGAATACGTATGAAGCATTTTTACATATGTAGCACCATCTGGTGGATAATGACATGACTATTCACGTGTGGCACCACCTATTGGATACTGGCAACAATGGAACATTAAAAAACCAAAGCCCTAGAGAGCAGTGATGGCATTCAGAGCCAGCAAGATGTTATCCAGAGGTAATTATACCCACTCTGCTATCCATATAAAGCAAATGATTGAGAGAAAAGTATGTCTATTTTGCAGAGAGGAAACAGAGGAGTTGGCTGCCAAACTCAATACACATTTGTACAAAACATCAGTGAAAGAAAATACTAATGTAAATGAAGGTAAGCAATTTATTAACTAACATTTTAAGATAAATAGTTATTTCACAATATGTACTATACTATTTATTTTTGTAGACTAAAGATATATTGAACTTATAAGATCATTGTAGATAAGTTATAAGAAAGTAAACACATGAACAATATAAATAAATGGAACATATTATCTAGCTGATTGTGTAGATACTACCAGTGTGATTTTGTTTTAAAACCCTTTAGATCCTATGCAATTTCTCAATACATATAATAGTACACTGAAATCAATGGTTGATATAGCATACAATAAATAATTAGTTTTAATGCCATTTTTTATATAAACAGTATTTGTCACAACATTTTGTGTAATAATTATATCATAAAGTAGAGATATTGTGCTTAAAAATAACTTTAGGAATAGTGTACATTATCTATGAGAAATTATTCATTCTTATTATATGCAGCTGTGAGCGACATAACTTATCTTAGAGGATGAAATGTGTCACAAGACTTAACACTGTCATGTGCAACTGGTTGTTCACTGCCTGTCCTCATCTGTTTCAGTCTTCAGACATTTGGCTGAGCTGTATCTAGCACAGATGAGTTTGTCAGAGGCAAACGCTAGTTCACACACAATTGGCCGTGGTGCGTAATTGTTTCTAAGCTGTAATTACAGAACCACATAAGAAATCAAACCCATCAATCAGAGCTAGTTAGGTATCGCATCCTAGGAATTATCGCTGAACTGAATACATGCCACTAAATAGATATACAAACAACTAGTACTCCACAGTTTGACAACTGACGATCTCAACAATGTGAACAACAGCCAGTAACTAATTGTTTAGGTTTTTGAGAAATGGAAATCCACATTTTATTACTTTGACAATGAGCATATTTGTTTGTGTCAAGTTGTATTGGCTAGGAGAGAACTGATAGACAGACCATCGTGCAGTGGTTTATTAATGAGAAGTATCAGACTTAATCTACACCATAGAGTTGTCTATTTGTGAAGATACTGAATGAATATGTGGGAAGCTGTGGTCTAGTGGCTGAAGCATCCAACTGTCAACCAAGAGGGTGGTCATTTCATTCCACTTGCCACCGTTTTGAAACTGGGGCAATTTTGTTCACTCCACTTGGCGTGTTAGTTCTCAGAAGAGACACTAAAGGCTGTTGCTCTTTGATTCCTGGTGTCTACGCATTGTTTCAGCAACTTGCAAGTTTGTTTGTTTCAGCAACTTGCAAGTTTGTTTGTTTCAGCAACTTGCAAGTTTGTTTGTTTCAGCAACTTGCAAGTTTCATCTGATAAACCAGAAACTTTGTTCATGCTCATTCATAGTTAATTCCTGAAGATAGTTTGGTTTGATGCTGTTTAGATTTTACAGAAACGGTGTGCATAATCCCTGCCAGACGACCATTCTAGTGTTAATGTTTGATGTTGATGTTTCAGACATCTTTACAACAGGAGAAACAGTCATCAAGGGATCAAGTAAAAAGACAAATGGAATCATCCACTTGAAACCAAGCAAACAACGCACACAGGGCAAGAAAAAGATACTTAATCGCTGCACGTTGCTGTAACGTCACCACAAAATGACTCACTTCAAAACAGTGCTGCCTTAAAGTGACTGATGCCCAAAATGTTAATTTAGGCAGACAATTTCAACAAGAAGCTGGCATGTTTTGTGTCATGTTTCTGAGCTGGAGGCTAAAGGAGAAACTGATGCCAAACTGCCTATTTAGGCAGATCATTTCTACAGTATTGATCAGTTTAGGACCACTATACTTCTGTGTTTATAGTATAGCTGTATTTTGAACTGTGTGTAACTTGTGTAACTACCTGGTAAATGTCACAATTGACCAGACAACTAAAAATGTGAGAATGTCGCATTAGTAAAAACCCCTGTACTGATTCAATGAAGTATTAATGCTGCTGCGATGAGATCATGTACTTACCAGTGGGGCTATTCATTCAAGTTGTGCTTCATGCATGCAAACTAAGGTGCTTCTCGTGCCAAATTAGATCTCAAGAGCTGGTCTATTTATTTTAACTCCTGATAATTTGACAGCGTAAGGCTTAAGGGACATATCACGTTTTAAGAATAGGACACCAACACTATAATTAATGTTGTAATCATGCCTTATTTAGGTGTATGTACGGGGTATTCTTGTGACCTTTACCATAAAATAGTTCTTAATAGACGAGCATTCTTTTAAAATAAAATGGACACATTTGATTTTGTGGATACATTTTATATGACCATGTGTTGGAAAAACTGGTGTAACTATGAAAAACCCATTGAAAATGTTATCACATCTGCACCTGCTACAATGACGCAGTGCAGGGCTTGAAAGAGACGAACAGCCTTACAGGTGTGTAGTCATTTTGTTTAGGAAATTTTACATAATTATGTGCTTAGAATGTTTGTTTTACTACATTTAGTGAGATAGGAAAACAAATGTCCTTATGTCAGTGCTAATCAGTGAGGTGTATGCTGTTAATATGTTGACAATGACACGGTCTTGCGGGAAAACAGTTCATGAAGAAAGGACGTTTTGATTTCCTTGTTGCAATTGCTTTGAGCAAGAAAGACAGTTCGTACGGTTCTTTGAGCAAGAAAGACAGTTCGTACGGTTCTTTGAGCAAGAAAGACAGTTCGTACGGTTCTTTGAGCAAAAAAGACAGTTCGTACGGTTCTTTGAGCAAAAAAGACAGTTCGTACGGTTCTTTGAGCAAGAAAGACAGTTCGTACGGTTCTTTGAGCAAGAAAGTCAGTTCGTACGGTTCTTTGAGCAAGAAAGACTTCTTTGCATTGTCTCCTCTTGAATGTGTGTGTGTCTGTGTGTTTATAAGTTCACTGTTTTCCTGGTGTTGGTTGTCATACTATTGTATATTATAATGTATGTTGTAGATTTACGCTCTAGCAGATTGTGATAATTATTCCCATGTTGAGTTGCATCTTGTGTATATCAGCTCAACATATTATTTTTGGTGAAGCAAAAATGAGTGTTTGTTTATTGAAGTTTGTATGTAATTGTTGCATATGTGAAGGCCGACAGCATTCCTTATACCCATGTTTGCATTTTGAAACAAATGTGCCCAAGTGGTCTTATAATTACATATACTGTGTAAATTTATATAAATAAATTATACTTATCCTTTTACATTTTGTTTTGTTGTTTGTTACGAAAGCTTTGCATTTCTAAATTTTGCCACATTTTTAATAGTATTTCTTGGAACTAGTACATTAGTTAACTTGGTGGGCATTATATACAGTTGTTGTAAAAAGCAATGAACAGACAAGCCCCTCTTACAAAAATTATTACCCAGCATATTTGCAGGTACATTTCACAAACAGTTATATCTGCTAATATGGTGGGTAATCATTTTTTGTAAGAGGGGGCTGTTTGTTCATTGCTTTTTATAACAAATGTGTATACTGCCCACCAAGTTTTATTTAATAAACCAGAAACTCTGTTCACTATTTGAATTTTTAGCCTACGAAAAGTAAACAAAACTTAAGATTATAAACAAGTATATTGCCAGTATTGGCCATATAATGGATGTCGCCTCGTTTAGCTGAAAAGCTCTGATGTTCTGTGTGGACGTAATATTCCCACATTCAAGAAAAGCAATCAAGTGAAGTCCTGTTAATAATTACCACCCAGGCGGAATCCGGGCCAAAGTACAGACAACCAGCCCTTAATATAAACATTCTCAGTAATCTGTGGTTAAAGGGGGGCAGTCTGTTCCTCTACCTGGAATTAGCCAGAGTAGTAGTTTGTTACAGGACGTCTGCTGTGTTGAACGTGGAAAGATGAGAAATTGTTGAACATCAAAGGACACTGTGGTTAACTCGGATGAAATTGGATGTTTTGTTTACCATATGAACGTGCTCCGGAGGCGTGTCATCCAAATTGTTACTGGCTAACTAAACACAAGTTGGTAGGCAGTATACCTTCTACATAATTATCATAGTCTTAAGAACATTATTTTAATTAATAAATAAAAAAAATGGGCCAAAAGGACCCGAAGTCCTTTGGACTATATGTGAACCCGGCTGACCAAATGAGTGATAAGTCGAAAAAATTTTAACATTGTTTTCTTACATTCTTGTAAAGGTTGGGTAGGGTGCATTACACGGTTTCAAAAATTATGCCTATTGAAATTGCGAAGTTATGGAGCATTGAACATGGTAGGGGTCAAAACGTGAAAATGAAGAAAATGGCTGTTGAAATTTTATATTATATATACAAATAGTTGCATAGAAATATCACATGCATGACATTCAAATGTGGCACACAGTGTGTATGTTATGTTGCAATGATACAAATGTGCTGCTACAAAAACTTATCAAGTTAAGCCAGATTATGTCTTTATGTGTAAACAAAATGATAACACAACATGACTGTGAATGTTTTGCATGTGCACATGGATAGCATGGAAATATTGAGTGTATGAACATTCAAAGTTGGCTTATAGTACGCATGTTATTAATGTATAGTGACATGATACACTAGAAATTTTGTGCTTAGCTATTTATATCATTAAACCTGTAATAGTACAACAGGTGTATTACATCAGAATGTCTCACCCAGTGCCTACAATGCCTGAAGCCCACTAATCACTCACTCTCCCACACGCAATAAACAACAGCCCAGCCCTGGCCACACCAAGACTGACCAACAATAAACTGTGGCCATGAGTGACCACTCCAGCCAGTGGCTCACTGACCACACACTGACCTAAATTCAGTGCCAGGGTGCTCAGCCACCCCAGTGAACAGAGATAGGGCATATCAAGTTATAAATAGAGATTAGTGCAGGAGGCTTACAGCAGTAGGGAAATAGTAGGACAAATTTGCATTATGGAGGGCCCTGAGAATGATTCAATCAAATACAGATTTCTTGTGCATAGTGGCAGTACTCAAAGATGTCTATGCAAAATTAGAGAAAAAGTTGCTGAACGGTTTGTGAGATATGGCGGTGGACGGCAGACGCAGAGTGATGGCATAAGTTCGGCTCAAAGGACTAACTAGGAACAGATTGCCTCCTTTTAATCAATGCTCAGTGCATTATGGTCCTGGGTCTGGTTTCATGAAGCGGCTAAGAATTAACGTTCTTAACGCTAAGATGATTGTCTTAGTAAATTGTGATTTTTTTTATATAAGTGAACATAGGAGTTTACGCAAACATGTGACGCGAAGTAATTGTGTAACTTTAAGTACGCTTCATGAAACCGGCCGATACTACCAATGTTCTCTTCACTATATCTTTTACATTTAGTGGTCGTTGGTGTCAATACTAGAGAGGAAGAAATGTATATCTTCTCATATTGTTGTTGTGCTGGTATCCAGCGTCAGTTCAGAAACTGTTCCAAGGCCTAGCTACATAAATAAATTTCATACAAGATTAACTCTAATTTTGAAGCTTATTTTAGAAACAGTATGCCAAGTGGTTAACTGGGATAATGTTTTATTAAATATTTCAAATAATAAATTAACTGAATTTAGACGAAAGCCTTTATCAAGTAAAATACATTTTAGATATGCAAAATGAAAGTTTTTGATTTGAATTTATACAATTTTTATACACGGTACCTATACTGTTCACAATGTCATCTTAACTAGCCTGCCTAGCAATGAGCACTGTATTGGTGTACAGCCGTTTTAGTTGCTAGCATCAAATTGCTACAATGTTTTGAAAGTACTAATTTCAAAAGCCAGTGAAATAATTACAGAATTGGATTTGCATAATTGGGCTCTGTTTTCCACGGGAAATGAGAAAATGAATCAGACATTCTGAGAAACATTTTAACTTAAAACCTGTTATATTTGAGCCTGTATGTGATAACTTTGTAACTGGCTTTTGAAACGAGCTCAACAAAACTCATATATAAGATTAATGAAATCCTGCATATTAGATATCCACCCAGTTTATGCAACACCAACAGATGTTGAAATAACAAAAGAAAGAATATGTCACCATTTATTACAGGTCGACACAAACACCATCTCACAAATATCCAGCATTGGGACACATTTTAAATATGACTAATTTTAGCCCTTTAGAAAAGAACACTGTCCTGTCCGTGCAAGGTCTGACCAAGTGATGTTGTTCTCAGAATACAATTGGCACGTGGACGCTGTCTGGTTCGGGCTTCTTTACAGGCTTCAAGCCCTGCTTGCGCCGCTCTTTATGCATGATCTCGTAACGCTTCACCTGCACACGGAAACATGACAGACTTCTGACAGATGCTGGGAGTTAACATTATTGTGTTAAATCTTGAAACACACCGTAATAGTATGTAGTTTATTGCATTATATGTAGTCATGAACACATAAAATATTGTTTTCTGGGCATGCATAGTTGTCTCACACAGCGGTGTATTTGGGATTGGGTAATTTTTCTTATCTTAGTATGGACAACTAATAGGTGACAAACCTTGCCCCGTCCCTTTGTCCCCCTTCAGAAACATAGATTGCCTTTGGCATTACTTAGTGAAGATGTTTTGATGATAAAGACACTCACAAATGACCACCTATATACCATTACATACTATATCTTCTCTGAACCCCATCCTACGTTTATACCTAGTTATAACCTAACCAATGTCACAATAATGTGAGTTGATGGGTTGCTAGCTAAATCTATACTGGCACTGACATTAGCTAAATATATACTAGTACTGACACTAGTTAAAGCTATACTTAAATTTACACTAGCTAAATCTATACTTGCACTGACACTAGCTAAATCTATACTTGCACTGACACTAGCTAAATCTATACTTGTACTGACACTAGCTAAATCTATACTTGCACTGACACTAGCTAAATCTATACTTGTACTGACACTAGCTAAATCTATACTTGCACTGACACTAGCTAAATCTATACTTGCACTGACACTAGCTAAATCTATACTTGCACTGACACTAGCTAAATCTATACTTGTACTGACACTAGCTAAATCTATACTTGCACTGACACTAGCTAAATCTATACTTGCACTGATACTAGCTAAATCTATACTTGCACTGACACTAGCTAAATCTATACTTGCACTGACACTAGCTAAATCTATACTTGCACTGACACTAGCTAAATCTATACTTGTACTGACACTAGCTAAATCTATACTTGTACTGACACTAGCTAAATCTATACTTGCACTGACACTAGCTAAATCTATATTTGTACTGACACTAGCTAAATCTATACTTGCACTGACACTAGCTAAATCTATACTTGTACTGACACTAGCTAAATCTATACTTGTACTGACACTAGCTAAATCTATACTTGCACTGACACTAGCTAAATCTATACTTGCACTGACACTAGCTAAATCTATACTTGTACTGACACTAGCTAAATCTATACTTGCACTGACACTAGCTAAATCTATACTTGCACTGACACTAGCTAAATCTATACTTGCACTGACACTAGCTAAATCTATACTTGTACCGACACTAGCTAAATCTATACTTGCACTGACATTAGCTAAATCTATACTTGCACTGATACTAGCTAAATCTATACTTGCACTGACACTAGCTAAATCTATACTTGTACTGACACTAGCTAAATCTATACTTGCACTGACACTAGCTAAATCTATACTTGCACTGACACTAGCTAAATCTATACTTGCACTGACACTAGCTAAATCTATACTTGTACTGACACTAGCTAAATCTATACTTGTACTGACACTAGCTAAATTTATACTTGCACTGACACTAGCTAAATCTATACTTGCACTGACACTAGCTAAATATATACTTGCACTGACACTAGCTAAATCTATACTTGTACTGACACTAACCCACACAAGCAAATATGACAGTGCATCTAGAATTCCACTTTGCAATAATAACACCACCTGTATTCCTTCTCGCATGTCTAATTAGGATGTGATGATATTATATGTATCCCCACAAAATAAACATTATCATATTACTTACAGCTTTGAGACCCCAAGCACATTCGAGGAAGTCATCCAAATAGTTTCTGCATTCCTTCTCTGCTCGATGCATTCCCACAGCACTTGCACAGCGTACGTAGTCAATCTCAAAGTCGGCACAGGGACCCTTTTGGAAGGTGAACCAGTGTTCTGTGAACCGCGTGAATGGCGTATTGAACATGGGCAGTTCACGTATACAACCTGGTTCTCGCGCCATGACTGCAGTCTGAAACAAAGTAACAACATCATAGACAAACATTGTACAATGTGGTGCATTTCTTATGGAGTGGATAGGTCAGTTGTTTGATTATATTTACTGTATGTGGCATATGGCAAAACAGTTACCAACAAATTCAAATTTGTGTTGCGTTTTGTCACTTTACTTTTCACTAGACATTTACTCCATGAAGTAGGCAACATCTCAATGAGCAAGTTGATTTTATTTTATACATCATTCTCCCCTGAAAAAAATGGTAGAAACCTTGTTAACGAATCTTGGATAATTATTTCATTATGTACAATTCTGTAGTAACACTACCGGGATCGCGGCAGTGTTACTACATTTTAGGTGTAAAAACCTGGCTCTCAACATTGGAGACTGTATATCCCATGTGACTCGGAGATCACTTTGATGTCGGTTCAATCTCAGTAAAAGAACCACTGAGGACGAAAAGCACCCTGGCAGTGACCACCCTCAGTGCCAGCATATAAAGGTCGGTTTGGCGATAATGTTCTCAAAAAGGCTGACTAGTTTAACGAGACCTCATAAGACCATTACATTGTAACGACAATAATACAGACTGGTCAGTTAATAGAACGTTGCCGAGCGCTGGAGACAACCAGAACTAGAACACCCCTATATGAAAGAACAGAATGGCAGCGTGTGGCGACACTGAGTGGATTTATACACATTTCTGAAATACCTTTTGTCACCGATATCTATTTTTTTTCATTTCTTATAACAAATAAACCAACAAACTAAAGAAACTAAAAAATTTAGTAAACATGTCGATGTAAATTTATTTGTGAAGCAGTTATTATCGTTGAAAGTAACAGTTAAGTTTACTGCCGCCGAAAATGCGTCATGGCGCGAAGTAGGTGAAAATAGGTGCTGTTGTTGGTTCACTCCAATCCGAAGCCTCAAAAGTACATTTTCACGTATAAATATCGCACCAATTAGCATGCTCGTGCATATTATATTGTCTATCCACTTGCCTGCCTCCTTGTTATCACCAATATGAAGTAAATTAGCAGAATTATCCTTCAAAAATTGTAGTGCCATCTGGAATCCTCACCATCAGATCCAAGTAAAAAAAGTTTAAGCTGTGCAAAGGAAGGCCGCGAGATATGTCACCAACAGATATCATAACACCAGCAATGTAGCATCCATGCTAGACCGTCTACAGTGGGAGTCTCTGGCATCAAGACGCACCAAGACACGAATGACCATGCTTTCAAGATCATCCACAACTATGTTGATATCCACCCCCAGCTCTACCTCACCCCTGCCTCACCAAGAACCAGATCCAGTCATTCCCTTAAGTTCCGTCAGTTTCCCGCATGCACACATGTATTTAAATTAAGTTTTTCCCCAGGGTCATTCCTGATTGGAACTCCTTGCCAGCACGTGTTGCTGAGGCTCCCAGTTTGGGTATTTTCCAATGGGAGTTTGCCCAGCTTTACTTCTGATTTATTTGTTTTTGTTCTTGTCCAAAGTTGGGTAAATGAGGGACTAGGGCTGTGTCAGCCGGGATTTATTTCCGGGGACCACTACGGTTGCAGAATTGGCCTACCGGGTAGGTCTGATACCTGAAAAAGACAACAAAAATGTTTTTCTCTTTCTTCTCTCTCATACTTTTGTATATTTTTCTTCTCTTTCTTTTTTGTTTCCTCCAACAATAACCCAACCGTTGCTTAATGATCAAGATTGATCAGTCAACACAACATACAGATACAGAAATTTTACGATGTTTCATTCTTTGCAACTTGTCTGCCATCTTTGATTTGGTGATATCTACATGTTTCCCAATGACAGCAATATACTGACATCATTCAATGTAACAATTTTGTATTTTAGGGGGCCCTGGGGGGCCTTAGAATGATTGAAGCAATTACAAATTTCTTGTATATAGAGGCAGTACCACATGGAATGTCAATACAAAATTTAAGAAAAAGTTACTGCATGTTACTGCATGCAGTTTTTGAGAAAATAGGTAAAATGTGAACATTTTGCATTTTGGGGCAGTGCAGGAGGCTTGCAGCAGTAAGGAAATAGTAGAAAAAATTAGCATTCTGGGGGCCCTGAGGTGCCCTTAAAATGATTCAATCAAATGCAGATTTATTGTGTACAGTGACACTACAACATGAAATGTCTATGCAAAATCAGAGAAAAAGTTACTGAAGAGTTTTTGAAAAAATAGACAAAATGTGACAATTTACCAGTTTGGGGGGCCCTGTGGGGGGCGTTAGAATAATTCAATTAAATACAGATTTCTCGTGCATAGCGGCAGCACCCTAAGATATGTCTAATATTGTCTATGCAAAATTAGACAAAAAGTTGCGGAACGGTTTCTGAGATATGGCAGCTAATGGCGCAAGGTGGACACAGAGTGATAATACTAATAATAGTAAATAACTTTTAATGTGCCAATATCCTCAGACAATCCGAGCTCAGTGGCACACCAAAACCAAAGGCCCAAAAACGGAACCCTGGGGAATGCCACATGAAGTGGGGAGTGAGGTTGAAAAGTAATTATCTATCTTTATATATATTGATGTCTATTGGTTAGATATGAAGAAAACCAGGTCAGAGATGTGCCAGATATGCCATACCACATTGATAAACGTTTGACAAGTGTTGTGATCAATGGTATCAAAGGCGGCAGACAGATCAAGCAAGGTAAGTGCAGTTACTTTGCCTTTATCAATGTTTAATATAACATCATTGTATACTTTTAGGAGAGCAGTCTCTGTAGAATTAAATTGTTTGTATGCTGATTGAAGCACACTGGATAAACAAGTTGAGCTGATATGACACCTTAGACGGCTTGCTACGACTTTCTCAAGTATCTTAGAAATAAAGCTAAGATTAGAAATTGGCCTATAATTTTTGAAATCATCTTTAGGCAGAGAAGTCTTCTTGAGAACAGGATTTACATATGCATGTTTAAAATCATCTGGGAATTTACCCGAACTCAGTGATAAATTTATGATATTTGTTATTGTACCAAGTAAAGAGTCAAGACATGCTTTTAGTAGTATGGTTGGTAATGGATCGAGATCACATGATTTATTTGGGGAGGACATTATTATTTTCCTCACTTCATCAACTGTGGCTGGCTCAAACAATACAAGTGGAGAATTTACTTGTGGGGAGTCCACATTTACAGTACTTAAAGTGTGACATGGAAAAGCAGAACGTATAAGACTTATTTTATCTTTGAAATGACTAGAAAACGAGTAACACATAGATTTGACTGACACATGACTAAGTAGAGATGAAGGCAGCCGTCTGCGTAAAAATGTGATTTATGCAGTTCCATAGCTGACGTGGGTTATCAGAGTTACTTGAGACCATGTTTATGTAATAATTTGATTTAGCTTTGGCCATTTGTCTGTTGCAGTAGTGACACTGTTTAGAATAGTGTGATCTGTCCAAAGGTAAGCGTGATTTGTGCCATACATGTTCATGATAGCGCCGGCGCTTTTTAGATTGTAGAATTTCAGGAGTCATCCATGGAGCATGTGGCTTTTGAGACACAGATTTAGATCTCAGGGGTGCACGTTTATTAAGTAAATCTTTGAGTACTTGACAGTACTGTCGACACAGATATGACAGATGTTTTTTGGGGTTACTGATGAGGTCGGATTTAAGGATGTCTGTCATTAACGCAGCAATGTCAATCGTATGGATCGGTCGGTAAAACACATTGTGTTTGGACTCTACGGGAATTCTACAAACTTTGAGATCGGCAATGACAGTGTGGTGGTCTGATAAACCATCTGAAGCAGGTGTCTGAATATTGTTACAATCTGAACAGGTGATTAAGAGATCAAGCCAGTGGCCATGTATGTGTGTTGAGAAGGTAACGTGTTGTTTCATGTCATAGGATACCAGAATGTCATTAAATGTACTTGTTGTTGGTGAAGGTGTGTCCACATGAAGATTAAAATCACCGAATATATATAAAATTCTTAATAAATAGTTGCCAGATTTTCAAGTAGATCCTGGAATTCTTCAAAGAAATGGGAAGGGTGTCCTGGAGGGCGATAAATGCACACAAAATAAGCAGAGAAAGATGAATCGGAAATTTTGGCACAGATGGCCTCAAAGCTGAAGTAATCAGGGTTTGAATGCAAATTAACTTTGAATTGTTTTGAGATGAGAAATCCAACACCACCACCTCGCCCAACTGAACATGGGCGATGATGGAAGGTGAAACTGACATGTCAGCAATGCATGCAGCTGTGTCATGTAGTCTGAGCCAGGTCTCAGTGACTGCAAGGATGTCTATTGTCTTAGAAGTTAATAAATCGGTAAGCGAAGCTGTTTTGTCTCGAATAGATCGAGCTACTCGAATATTGCGCCTGATAGCAGGTCCAGGATTAAGACTTACATCTCCTGCTAGTAATAAAATAATTGCCAATTTTTAAACGTTGGCTTAGACCGGGGGATTGGCAGTAACTTTCTGTTAAAGCAAAGATTAAGACATGGCAAACTGTGAAGATGTGACAAGGAATTTTGTGTTCTCATGTACTGAGAAACTGTTGAAATGACTGCCGACTGGGGACTAAGTGGCTTGCATAGCATAAAATCATGACCTCTCGAAGCAGCAGAACAGGATGAAAATAAAACACACAATAAAAATGCCGGTGACATTGTC
The DNA here is from genome assembly GCA_963995525.1 of Escarpia spicata. NCBI lineage: Eukaryota > Metazoa > Annelida > Polychaeta > Sabellida > Siboglinidae > Escarpia > Escarpia spicata. The sequence continues at coordinate 67,403,079 of OZ023208.1, read as the reverse complement.
TTGGTGACATATGGCATAAGTCCGTTGGACCTTCGGCCCAAAGGACTAAAAACTCAAATGCTTAGTCGCTGTGAAATACCAGTCACGGTTTATGATACATGCAAACATTTGAAACGTTATCGAAAATGACATGTTTCCTGTATATGTACAAACTATAATTGCGGGTCATAGCTATCGTGCATACAGCGATGCTCGCAACCAAAACAATAGGTAATAAAAACCCTGTTTTACAACACTACAAAAACTGTTTTTACCTTGTTATTGGGAGAATTAAATCCAATTAGAAATGGTTTGGATCACAACAAATCTTGGTATTTGTTTGAAAAAAATGTCACGTTATCTAACTGAACCAAAAAAACCTGTTATTTGAACAATAACAACCTACTAAGTCTAAGATTATTTAAAAAAAACATTGCAATAATGGGACAACGGATCCCTGACTAGTTTGGGCATGTTTGGTGTTATTACTAGGATAATTAATTTTGATTGACTATTTAAATAAAAGATTACCAATTGTGAGAAAAAATCTGCCAAAACATGAATGTATGGTAGTCTAGGTTTATGATAACTAATAATTTAATTATATATTATTAAAAATACTATAATTAAATATATATTTTTATTTTATTGTCACTCAGAAAGGCTTATAAGCCTTTCCAAATGCAACGTTAAGTTCTTATATAGCACAGTATCCAGTCCGTAGAACTGCTCAAAGCACTTTACAATTTATTCCCTAGGCAGATCTGTTCAACACCATCTCGACTTCTCTAGGAAGCATTCAGCCACGCTGCAATTAATGTGCGAAGACTCCTACTTCGTCTTCAAAGTTCTAGTCCTAGTAGTAGTATTTCACTATTTGCCTGGGTTTAGCCTTACTCCCCCCTTACTTTAGTATCAAAATTGGCCCTCATTATTTCTACAAGTTATTACTGCACATAGCCCATGTATGTGTAAATACAACTAGAAATGATAAAAAACATAACACTGAAACAATTATTGTGTCAAAGACAAGTTTTACTATTTTGGGCGATAATGGGGTACGCTCCTATGAAATGCACCACGACCTTCAGTAGGAATAGATAAACTACAAAGAATGCGCATTCCAACAGTGCGTGCATTTGACATTACGATATACCAATATATGAACAATGCTGTAGAATTATGACGAATACTATTAATATTGCTGCAACAATGCATACTAACGTTTGATCCTCGCTGAGAACCCTGCAAAATATGTCCGCGGAGCTGTCAAATTCTAAAGTGCAGCCATCTGTGAGACATTTTCGAAACGACTCACAATTACTCTGACAGGGGGCGTAAAGAAACTTTTCACAGGGACCATTCATTCTACCAAATGATTTACATCTAATTCTTCCTGATTTATTCCATGTATTATATGTTTTTTTTGCATTCCTTTCAACATTACATTACAAAACAGACATGTCATATGTGCAATGTATTTCCAGCTACTGATGTGATGTTGTGTGACACAAAACTAAAAGAAATACTCCCGGTGTCCAGCTGAGATGGGCAAGTTGTTGGGTACGCAAGATGCTTACGTGTCGCGAAACTAACTGTAATATGTTCCTATTAGTAGCTTGAATCGACACTGACAATTAGTGCGACAGTAATAGTATGTAGTGTTCAATAGCACCAGAGGCGGTTCCGGAAGCTGTGGATGATGTTTTCTCATTCATTGACAATGTCAATGACATCAAAACACCAATCGGCAATCGCATTATGATTATCGTTAATCAAAGTTATGTTTTTTTATGATTTCACACAATCATGACAATGATTGTCAGCATCAACGACTACAGTGCCAGATGATTTCCATGTGGGAGAGTACAAGTCAAATATTTTACGTGCTTGCTGAAATATTGTTACTAAGTCTAAGATGGGCATAATTTCCATAAAAGTCAAAGACTGGGCAACTCGCCGAGTTCTTGCAGTTGTCTGTGTTGTAATTGCCAGCATTCTATTTATACCTTGGTTCAGAGCATTTCTGAATGAAGCTGAGCCTGATGGGACAATGTTCATTGATGCAACTTCAATTGTGAATTTGTCGTCAGAAGAAGAAAATGAAGGAGGCAAAGGTATGTATTTAAAGTTAATAAAACTTCAAAAATCCCAAGAAGTTCTGAATGTAGTTCCTAGAGACCTAGGCTAGGGCCAGTAGCCTGTAGGGGCTCAGTATATTAATCAATGGAATGGCCTGAGGCTGTGCTGATACTTCATACCTTAGGACTGTTCTGATCGCAGGATCCTCTCGGTTCCTCAATGATCAGATCTTCTTCGGGGTCTAGTATTAAGAGTTTGTGTTTTCCGGTTCCAGTGTTTAATGTTAGTGGGGCTTCATAGTCGTATAATATCTCCTGGGTTGACCAGAATTTATCAAGGCGGTTTTTAAATGAGTTTATTGATTTTGCTTGTATTACTGAATCGGGTAAACTGTTCCATGGTTCAACCACTCTAAGCGGGAATGCATTTTTTCTTATGTTTAGTTTTGCTCTTTGGTTGAACAGTTTAAGGGAGTGTCCTCTGTTACTGGATCGTGATGCCACATCCTCCCATTTAGGTAGGTTTGGTGCAGATTTGTTGTCATATATGTTATGCATTATTTTATACACTTCAATCATATCTCCTCTTAATCTACTATATGTTAATGTGGGTAACTTAAGTAATTTTAGTCTTTCAATATATGATAAATCCCTCATACCAGGTAGTTCTTTTGTGGCTCTTCTCTGGGCATTTTCTATGGCTATTTTATGTTTCGTCTTAAATGGATACCGTACTGCTATTGCATAATCTAGTATCATGTATCGATAAACACTGATGTAACACAACCTGTCAGCAAATTGAAAGGAATATTTTTCTGTTTGCTGACAGGTTGTGTATTGTTCTTATTCACAGGTCAGTGATAGAATAGTTACTCAATAATGACTGCGATCAATGTATGGAAGGAAGGAAGTTCCGCAAGATTTCTTGGGTTGTTCCATTGATGCTGCCTAGGACTATATAGTGTACTACTTTAGAACACTGGAATCAAACTTTTGTCTAATTCTCTTGCAGCCATGTTTGAACTTCCATCAAAGTTTGGGTAATTTCTTTCACTTCACATTGTTCATATTTAAATGTTCACTCAGTACCTGGCTGTCAACAATTTGACAAATTTGTATGTTCAAGAATAAATCCTGCAACAATTGTAGTATGGCTGAATCATGTTTCCCAGAGAAGTTTATATCATGTTCAAGTGAACAGATGTGATATGTGAGATAGGGTCAAGTGTAGTCCTTTGAGCAGTCCTATGGATTAGATAACTAAACACTTTCCCTTTTCACATGTATGACATTGTATATAACCTATTGCAATTTTTGTTAAATATCTGTGTGCATACATGTGTACATGTGTACACGCAGGTATGCCTGCATGAGTTATTGTGTGCAGTGCTCATAGAGCCAATAAATCATTTGGTTATTTATTAAGTTCTTTCTTCTTTTCAGATGTACCATTTGAAGTTTCTGCAACGAATGTGATATGTGAGATAGGTGCAGGCAGCTTTATCAACTTGAAACCAAAGTAAGAGTTCTTTGATTTCTTCCTGATCGATTCTGGCTAATGTGTGGCTATGCTCTGTTATAAGAATAAAACAGGTACCCAGGGTAATACCTTTAATGTTATATCTATCAATATCACCAATTACTCATCAGTTATTTATTGCATGGTTCATGGAACCTTGCATTATACTTTTACTTTTGAAGAATGCCTTGATTGCCTCACAGAAGTGATGGTAATAATAATTCTATATATAAGTTCAAAGGTCTTTTTTGACTGAATATTTAATTTTTGATGCATGTACAATAAGTTTGTGTGAAATAAGAACATTTCAGATTGTACATGATGCTTGTTTTTGCTAATTAATAAATCAGAGATTGTTGATATTTGCTTTGATGTGCCTATGAGCTTGGTTTCCAAGAATTTACCTACAAAGGAAGCTACTTTTTTATTCTTGTTTTGATATACCATTACTGTGTTGTTTATTTATATTTAATCCTGATATTTCATGTGCATGTTAACTTTATTCATCCTTTACTATAATCATGTAAATAGTTACTTATATGTGTACCCCCTATTTCTCTGACTTTACAATACAGAAACAAGCAAAATATATATTATAGTAAGCCATAGCCATACTGTAGAGCAGGGTTGGGGTCAAGTACTGTTGATCAAGTACTCAAGTACATCAAGTACCCAAAATAAATATCAAGTACAAGTACAGTTCAAGTACTCACTTATGTACAAAGTACTTAAGTACATCAAGTACTGACATATCAAGTACAAGTATTCAAATATAAATGGGCCTATTTTAATGGTTGTAATATTTTTTGATATTTTGCCATGTTTATTTTGCAACACAAATTTATGTGACTTTTTGATGTGAGCAAAACTGAGCTTTTCTTATCATTTGGTTGTGAAGATCAAGCAGAAAAGTTCAAAAAAATTATATAAATTTTATTGAAACCATATTTCATGTATACATTTGTTACATTACACATCATACATTATACTACTTGGCAATACTTGGTCAAGTTCAACCACTCCATTGTTCATTTCATATTTGACCTGTCATTGCACTTTATCATCATGACAGTCTCAAAGTTTTTGTTTGTGAGCCGACACCTGTCTGGGCAGAACACCTTCCCAGCAATGCTGAAAATCCTTTCTAACGATGCTGATGATGCCATGACTGTCAGATACTTGACCGCCAGCTTGGCTAGGGTCGAGTACATGTTTGAATGTCCTTTCTACCTCTGCTGATGATGCCATGACTGTCAGATACTTGACCGCCTCTGCTGAGTTGTCAAAATGGCTTTCACACTATTTTCACACCCCAGACTCTACAATCCTTGAAAATATCATGTACAAAACTGTCCTGCTGTAGACTATAGTACTTGAAAAGTACTTACTATTTATCAAGTACTGTTGTACAAGTACAAGTACTTTGCATTTTCACACATCAAGTACTCAAGTACCCGGTACATCAAGTACTGACAAATGTGTACTTAAGTACAAATACTGGTACTTGACCTGCTGTAGATGTCATAAATCTAGTGTCAGGAATGTTTCAATATTTGCTTTCAGACACGGCTACTTCAGATCAATGACAGTGACAATCTTGCTCAGTGATGACAGTGTTGTCAGGACTATTGGCAGCTTCACGCTTGAGCCATTCTCTCGTCGCCAAATATTTATTCCAATACACTCAAAAAGTGTAGCTGGTCACTGCGTGATGTCATTTAAGCCTGACTCTGAAGAACTTGCGGGACTCGATCTATTGCAAATCCAAATCACAGTTGTACACCAGATTTTCTTCAGCTATCTGAGCATCGTTCTTGGTTGGTGCTATGCTGTCATGTGGAGTGCTACCTATTATCCACAGTTGTACAAGAACTGGAGGCGAGCAAGTGTCATAGGTTTCAGTTTCGACTACATTGCACTCAATATCACCGGACACATCTGTTACTGCGTCTTCAATACGTCCATGTTCTACAACAGAAATATACAGGTGACACACACACACACACACACACACACACACACACACACACACACACACACACACACACACACACACACACACACACACACACACACACACACACACACACACACACACACACACACACACACACACACACACACACAATACTGTCATTGCTGAGCAAGTAATTTATGTACAAAAAACAAATGTACCTAGTCACAAAAACAGTTTGATCTCAGACACAGTTGGGAGTAAAATGCACAATTTTGAGATTTGGGGATTACCTGGTAAACATATGAAAGAAGTCTGAAGATAATTTGCATCAGAGTTTCAAAAAATATGGCAGTTTAACATGGAATGAAACATGAGCATGCTATCAGAATTATTTAGGGTGTATTTTGTTCAACATAACATTTAAAAAGCCTTAATTTTGCATAAGGTAAACTTTTAATTAAACATATCACATTCGTTTTTTATTTATTCGTTTAACCGAGTTTCTAAACATATTTTCATACTTTGCAAAAATGATCATTGAATTAATACTTTTGTGTCTGTCCCTGCAGGAGGCCTACACAGACCTACATCCAAAGGGAACCATTCCAGTGAAGGAGGTTGATGTGTACTTCTCCATACATGCTGTTTCTATGAACTTCCTCCTCATCCTTCAGTGTTTACTCTTTGAACGCGGCCAACAGAAAGTGGCCTTGGCCATTGTCACACTGGTTGGTGGTTTCTGGCTGATGATATCGGCAGGACTGTTGGCCGCAATACAGGAGAAGGTGTCATGGCTGGCATACCTCTACTGGCTGTCCTACATCAAAGTTGGCAGCACTCCTATCAAGTACACACCACAGGCGAGTGGCATTTTAGCACTTATCAGACACCCCTCTTCTCTGATGACATCCATATATTTGACTTGAAATAAATACACCAGTATTGCTGTTAGTTTATTAACCAGCCTATGTAGCATTGCTCTTGTGACTGAGCGTGATCATCTACCAGGCTACCAAACGTACATAGGCCTACATCGAACAAAGTTTGCTATCTTTTGTTGAAAATCTGCTTAGCATCAAAAGTACATGATGGCTCTTTGACTACTAAAGTGTATTGTTTTATACCTGCGTGGTTCTCTCTGGTTACATGATTTGTGAGGGCCAATTTATTGATGGTGGACACTGGACATTAATCCTTACTTTTCACTCCTCGTATTTTGCTCTCTTGATGTGTTCTCTTGTCTGTATCCTCGTATGATCCTGTTTGAAAAGGGTCGAAAACTTACAAGAAAGGCAGTTACAATCATTGGATATTTCTAAATGAAATTAGTTCAGTTAAACTGAATTATCCTGAAGAATCTTCACCAAGTTATTGTTTGAGGCATGCTTTCTGACTAAGACTGAAATGATGAGTGACGAAGCATGTGTTTGTTGTAGCTGTACATGAACTACCAGAGGAAAAGCACAGACGGCTGGTCCATCTACAGCTCTGTCATGGATGGTCTTGGGGGTGTGTTTAGTGTTCTTCAAATGACAATAGATGCATTCAATAATGGTAAGTATGAAGATATAGCACCTGGTGATTGCCACTCAGAGAATTAACCTCAGGTGGACCCTGTTTCATTTATAAAGTCAGTTGCTGCTGTAGCTCCTCAGAAATATGTTATTATGATTACAAAAACTTTGTGACCTTCTTTGTGGAGTGTGATAGCATTGTGGCTGGAGATTTGGACACTTAATCAAGAGAATCTAGGTTTGAAAACTCCTGCTGCTGTTTTGAACCTTTGGCAAATTCTTTCTCTTTTGTGTCAGTTCACTCAGCTATATAAATGAATACCAGTGGCGGCTATTTGTGCATGTCTTCATGCATTAACTGCAGCATGGCTGAATGCTTCCAAGAGAAGTCTGGTCGGTAGTCGAATGAACAGGTTTTCCTTGGGGTGAAGCAGCGTTTGAAATAGCACTTGTCCATTTGTCCGGGACAAGTGATTTTTGGCCCAGACAAGTAAAAAGACTCTACATGGTTATCCAGTGGACAAGTGAAATTTTACAGTAAATAGTGACGCATGCAACATTGCAAACTTTTTATTTGAGGAAATTCAAACGTAAATGAAGTTCGCTAGCAATCATGCGCGTTGCAATTTTGTTAGTGTGTCGGCGACTTGTCGTTCCGCCGCCAGTGTGTTGTACGTCAGTGTTCGACCGAGTTTAGTGCCTGCGTTAACATGGTCATCCGCTGAGTGCACCGATCTAGCTCTGTTATACGCGTAGGTCAGACACTGCATCTGCCATCGTTGACCGAAGCTGCATTTAACAAACTCGTAAATCGTTCAGTTTGGCCGACGTACATCTTGCTTCCACTCACGGATCATATTTGATGAACTTTGGAAATAGTAGACTTTTTTATCGTTACCTGCTATTTGAACAATTATATAGTTTTAATCATCATTATGCCTAACCCATGGTACCACGCAGTCTTCCAAGACCAAGTCATCGAACGTTAGCCGATCCAGATCGGTGTCAATTTTCAAAATTGTTAACTGGCTCTCTGGTAAATCTACGTTGGTGGTTGATAAACGGAATATTAACGAAATTTCAGAAATGTTGTATCTGTGTAACATTCATTTAAACCATAAATTGCGAGTTTTCGAAGCCGAATTATGCAAGACGCGCGGCCGGGGACACGGTGCCAACCGCCGTTGACATGTCGGCTTCCGCCAACTACGGCGGTCTGTGCGCGGTAGCAACGTAACTAAATCTATAAATTATATTCCGCCGGTTAATGTAATTCGGACATCGTTAAAACTGTTTTATCATCATTGAAATGGTAATATAACATTTAGGAAAAAATGTGCATTTGTTTGCTGATGATCAATTGAATATTATATTCGTTTGTAAAATACAGAACTTTGTTAATATTGAAGTTCATAGAGGTTGAACAAAATAATATCAGATTATATAGTTTATTATGATTTTTGTGACATTTCCTGGCTTTGCATTGGTCGTGTTCCTGATGATTGAGTGGCATCTTCAATGACAAACTGATACCAAAATTTTACATCAGTGTTATGTTATACACTGTATATACATACTATATTAAACATAAACAGTTTACATCAGTGTTGTATGTTATACACTGTAGATACATACTATATTAAACATAAACAGTTTACATCAGTGTTGTATGTTATACACTGTAGATACATACTATATTAAACATAAACAGTTTACATCAGTGTTGTATGTTATACACTGTATATACATACTATATTAAACATAAACAGTTTATATCAATGTTATACGTTATACACTGTAGATACATACTATATTAAACATTTTACATTAGTGTTATGTGTTATACACTGTAGATACATACTATATTAAACATAAACAGTTTACATCAGTGTTATATGTTATACACTGTAGATACATACTATGTTAAACATAAACAGTTCACATCAGTGTTAGATGTTATACACTGTAGATACATACTATATTAAACATAAACAGTTTACATCAGTGTTATATGTTATACACTGTAGATACATACTATATTAAACATAAACAGTTTACATCAGTGTTGTACGTTATACACTGTAGATACATACTATATTAAACATAAACAGTTTACATCAGTGTTATATACTGTAGATACATACTATATTAAACATAAACAGTTTACATCAGTGTTGTACGTCATACACTGTAGATACATACTATATTAAACATAAACAGTTTACATCAGTGTTATACGTTATACACTGTAGATACATACTATATTAAACATAAACAGTTTACATCAGTGTTATATACTGTAGATACATACTATATTAAACATAAACAGTTTACATCAGTGTTATACGTTATACACTGTAGATACATACTATATTAAACATAAACAGTTTACATCAGTGTTATATGTTATACACTGTAGATACATACTATATTAAACATAAACAGTTTACATCAGTGTTATACGTTATACACTGTAGATACATACTATGTTAAACATAAACAGTTCACATCAGTGTTATACGTTATACACTGTAGATACATACTATATTAAACATAAACAGTTTACATCAGTGTTGTACGTCATACACTGTAGATACATACTATATTAAACATAAACAGTTTACATCAGTGTTGTACGTTATACACTGTAGATACATACTATATTAAACATAAACAGTTCACATCAGTGTTAGATGTTATACACTGTAGATACATACTATATTAAACATAAACAGTTTACATCAGTGTTATATGTTATACACTGTAGATACATACTATGTTAAACATAAACAGTTCACATCAGTGTTAGATGTTATACACTGTAGATACATACTATATTAAACATAAACATTTCACATCAGTGTTATATGTTATACACTGTAGATACATACTATATTAAACATAAACAGTTTACATCAGTGTTATATGTTATACACTGTATATACATACTATATTAAACATAAACAGTTTACATCAGTGTTATACGTTATACACTGTAGATACATACTATATTAAACATAAACAGTTTACATCAGTGTTATATACTGTAGATACATACTATATTAAACATAAACAGTTTACATCAGTGTTATACGTTATACACTGTAGATACATACTATATTAAACATAAACAGTTTACATCAGTGTTATATACTGTAGATACATACTATATTAAACATAAACAGTTTACATCAGTGTTATACGTTATACACTGTAGATACATACTATATTAAACATAAACAGTTTACATCAGTGTTATATGTTATACACTGTAGATACATACTATATTAAACATAAACAGTTTACATCAGTGTTATACGTTATACACTGTAGATACATACTATATTAAACATAAACAGTTTACATCAGTGTTATATACTGTAGATACATACTATATTAAACATAAACAGTTTACATCAGTGTTATACGTTATACACTGTAGATACATACTATATTAAACATAAACAGTTTACATCAGTGTTATACGTTATACACTGTAGATACATACTATATTAAACATAAACAGTTTACATCAGTGTTATATGTTATACACTGTAGATACATACTATATTAAACATAAACAGTTTACATCAGTGTTATATGTTATACACTGTAGATACATACTATATTAAACATAAACAGTTTACATCAGTGTTATACGTTATACACTGTAGATACATACTATATTAAACATAAACAGTTTACATCAGTGTTATATACTGTAGATACATACTATATTAAACATAAACAGTTTACATCAGTGTTATACGTTATACACTGTAGATACATACTATATTAAACATAAACAGTTTACATCAGTGTTATATGTTATACACTGTAGATACATACTATCTTAAACATACAGTTTTTGCAACATTAAATCGCAAGGAAAACAATTGTCTCATTCCTATCATCATCATAATTATGTGTTATTAATAAAAGCAAAATAAAAATCATTTCAGCATCACTAAAATATTGGTATATATCATATAACGTGTCTACTTTTAATATTCATGATGAATAATAATGATAGTGGACCGGAAAATAGTTGCAAATATAAGTTTGCAATTTCTAAATTTCTTTGATCACAAGTCACTCAGGTGCACATGCAACGAAATAGCAGAAACATTGTGTTGTTGTCATAAAAATAAGAAAGTTTGTTTACGTTTTTTCTGAAGCTTCGAATCCCCTTGACAACCACTTGGACAAATTAAAATTTTGGAAGACAAGTAGATTTTAAAACTTACTTGTCCGGCAGACAAGTAAATATTCTGGCTTATTTCTATCGCTGTGAAGTGTCAAGTGCTTTAAGTTCTAAGGACTGGAAACATGACCATCTAATTGTACGGAGGATGGGTCCTATGACATTGTTCATGATATCAGAGGCATTGGCATCTGTCCTGCATAACCATTTCATGTTCAGTAACCATTATCCAGAATTCAGACACAAGTAGTTAGCTATTTTAGGTAGGATCTTCCTGGTCTTCTACGGAGTAGAAGATTTTAGCTGTTTTAGTTTTTAATTAATTTGTTCAACAATGACTTACAGCACAGCTGTTTTGCATGTAATAATAGTTAATAGGACAACACCAGAGCTATGATGAATCTGCCAATACTGCGCTTTATTAGAAATCATAGGTGTTGTTTTATATATGCTTCGATGTGTTTCTTTCAGATGACTGGGGCGGCCTTCTGGGGAATCCTGGAAAGTTGGGTCTCGGCATCATCAGTCTGATCACTAACTGTGGATTTGGAATTCAACATTTCATCCTTTATTCTCGCACGAATGCCAAACGAGTAGGCATATTGTAAATAAGAGAGTAACATATTTTACAAATTAAAGTTATTAGTTTGATCTATGAGACACAAGCAGTCAGTTGTAGTTAAGTTGGAAGGAGAATACCTGGTAGTAGCACATTTTTACCTGCACGAATAATACCGCTTTGAGTCTAGATTTAACCAGGATACTTAATGTAGCATGAAAGACAAAGTCCAGAAGAGGTTGGATACAATCAAAATGTAGTTTTAGTCAAACAAACTGCAGAGGTATGTGCAGATAATGAAAGATATACCTGGTGAGCACATTTATTGGGTGGGAGATTGTATGGAGAAATCTCAATCAGGCCAGACTATGATGTTTTTATTGTATTTTGTAGAAACTCATTCTGGCCATGAGACCCTGGGGTGAGTCATTATTATTATGGGTTGTTTCCATTGTGTTAATTCCAGTTAACCAAGCTTAAGCGATACGTTATGATCCTTTAATGCGCGTATGAACATTACGTTGAACCATCTACATGCGATTGATCACCAGGGTTGGACTTTACAATATCAGTTACATCTTACCTCCACAGTAATGCCTTATTATTACACTTTATAAAATATTATTTTGTTTGTAATAATATAACCTTTATTATGGGTATGTCATCTTATTTTTATGTGCAGAATTACAAGTGTTTTTATTGAGGCTGCATCCCTGGCACCTTTTTAACAATTTGATTCAACATTTGTAGTTATGCATCGTGGTTAGGATATGTGCTGAACTTGTTCGTAAGGTTATGTTAAAGCATCCATGATTGTAACTAGTTATATAATTTGACAACTTTACAGTTAAATCCATGACATTAAAAAATGAATACAGTTAATAGAGTAGTATATTACAATTATTACAGTCAACGCAAACACTGTTGGTCACTGGCCTAGACAGATGATGTGCCAAGTGGATGAGATTTTGGAGCAGATAATCCAACAATGGCTTAGAACTGTCGTGTGACGGATGGGCAACTTGACAAGTTATCAAAACAGCCACTGCGGTACATATCGAGCAATCTTGAAAGAGAGAATCATTTGTTATATAATGTTAGATGTAAAATATGTGTGAGTATAGTCTTCAGATGTCAGGCAGCAAATATATAATTATATATATATTCTAGAGAATACAGGGTGAACACAATTACATTGTGTGCTCACAAGGATCTAAATGCAGGCATTATGGGTGTTCTTTCACATGTTAATGATATTTTATTGTGTATTGCTACTTAAACTCTGTGATGTTGTATTGCAAGGCAGTTACAGATGTTAATTACCGGTATCAACGAACCTTCTTGCCTACAGCAATGTGTTAATTGTGCCTTGACGAAGTTTTGTTTGCTTGTGTAACTCTACTTGCAAATTGGATGGATTGTCAGTTAGTTGACTTGTCCAGTACGGCGCAGTTTGTCTTAGTCACAATCAAAATTCTGCGGCATGCGGTTGTAACTTTTTAAAACTTTGTCGTATGTGTTTGTCATAAAGAAACATTTGTGGCCAGAATTTCAACAAAATATACGTTCCAAGATCTGAACACACCAAATGCTCGGCATCCTTTCTTTGATGGAGCTGTTGCTAGGCAACAGGTCACGGGATGGATAGGTCAATTGGGGACTAGCTGACACGTCATCAGGAAACAAGAAACCAAGTGGATCAGATATCAACGTTACATATTTTTATTCTCAGCTCAAACCCATGGACCATATCTGCTGTTGCCTGTTACATTTCCTGGTAAAGTGAATGTCAAGCTACACTGGTGCCCCTGGAGAGCGACTCACCATTCAGTTCGTCCGTTGTTTCCCATGTGAAGCAACACCCACATAACTAAATAACTACAGTTAATTTGTTTCTATTACATGGCCGGTTGGTACACCAGAGGCCCACGATGCAAGGAAAAGATAGAACATTGAATTTTGACGCCTGGAAGGAAAGACTGCCCTCAGAGTTTGGATATTAATTAATTGGATTGGACCAAGCAGCAGTGTACAGTCACACCTTGCTTTACAGTCACCTCTCTAATACAGCCACCTTGCAATTCAACATTCCCAAAATATTTCAGTAGAACCAGCACCTACCTATTCAAGTGACGTTGGTGCAATCCCGGCTGTACTGGTAACCTTAATATTGAGGTTCGAAGGGGCACGACTGGGTATGAACAGGTCCTGTACTACAGCGTAGCTATTTACATGAATATATCATATGCACATATATATATAAATGTCAGTTTGTGATGGTACAAGTTGTAAGTGTAGATGATACTATGTATTACACACCCAGTGTAAATGTGACGACACGTTGTGTTTGACATGTGTTGCTATGTATTATGCAAGTTATTGGGCGATGTTGTCTACATCTTGTTGTGTACTGAAATGATATTACATTATTGCCCCTCAACCATGATCTCACACAGAATTCAAGTACACATAATTGCAATGTACTGCTGCTGCACTGCTTGAATGTATTTTGTTGTAATTGTATGGAATATATTTTATCATAAATAAATTGTGCACTCCATGTAAAACGCTTTTATATGTTGCAAAATCATTGCCTACCTAGATATACTGTTTCACAGAAAAGACTCTTGCAGAATGAAAAGTTGTGCCATTTCTTATTCTTGTGTGCAAATTTTTAGTAATGTATCCACTTTCTCCCTGCAGTGTGGGGTTCACATTACTTTGTAGCTTCTTCTGCTTTGCTTGTTAATGCTCTCCGTGTCCCGCTGTCCTCTGCAATGGTCTTCCATTCTTGGCCTTTTGCATCTTTCCCCTCCATTGTCTTGTTTTGTGCTGTCATTCTCTCTCAGCAATGTGCGTCCTTTTCTTCTGCCACCCTCTTCTACCTTCCATGCTGCTATTGACAATCTTGATACCTTTCAACAGATCAGGTTTATCAACATGAAAAGCAGGGGACTCGAGGCACTTCCTTGAGCCCTACTCCAGTTCGACTCCAGATTGTTCTGATGATTCTCGTTCGACTCTCACCAGAGCTGTTGTCTTCATGTACATTGCCTCCATCCATCCATCTCATGATTTCAAATGCAAGTTCTCATCTCATTGCGCTGTGTCAAATGCCTTTTTCCAGATTGACAAAAACGAATGCTGCATCCTTTCTTAATTCTCTTCTCAATCATTTGACTTAAGGCAAACAATGTGATCCTTTCCTATATCCCAGCTGAATCTCTCCAATATTACTCTCTACGTTAAAAACTATAAATAGTATATGGCATATAATATTCCTTACCCTAGTTTAATTCCATTATCATTTCCAACAATTTCAGGGATTGGCTCAGTAAGGTGATGCCTCTGTATCTCCCTGGGTCAGTCCCCTCCCATATTGGCACAGTCGATCCTCGACTTAATCACTGTTGGTATCTTCCCTGCTGTGAAGCATACAGTAAACAGCTATTTAATATAATTAAAATGATATTATATAACTTAATTAGTTTTACGATGAGAAAACATTATACAGGTAAGTTAAAATTGCAAAATGTATTGATACAAAATTTATTTAAAATTCCTACTAAAGGCAGCTCAAAAGTAGTATACTGGACCGCTCGGTTTCTGCCTTACGTACGCAAGCATAAATAATATGCAGTTTTCACCAACAAATTTTGAAATCGTTCAGGCTTCAGCAACGTATCAATATTACTAATCAGAACCACTTATTTTATCAACAGCATGCGAACGAAGCGTCAAATGAGTTGTTTTTAGTAAAATACTTACAATATTCGTAAGACGATAATCCCTTCACGCGCGAAACGGAAGCACTCGGACCGGTTTCTGCCTTATTGATATTGTGTTCAAAAACATCACTGTGCGACAAATCGCAATGCATTAACTGTATAGACTCCACGAGTTGTTCATTAACTTTCCTGAGGTGATTAGGATGAATAGTTGCTTACAATTTCGTCCGATAAATTGTAATATTACGGTTGTTTACATCACCGTCACCGATATGGTGCACTGTAGTCACGTGGTCTACGTTCGCTATCAAAATATATGTCAAAAACCTGTTTGCCTCGTTTTAATTTGAGACGTATAACTTTGTTGCAAGTTTGTAGACGTCCTTTGCTCATTGTGTCCGATATATCTGACTAAATATGTATTTAATATGAGATCCAGCTATATAATTGTACTGAGGCAGAAACTCAGATAGGGCAGAAACCGAGTAGGTGACTATACTATTCCTGAAACAAAAAAAATTGAAGTTACAATTATAAACGATAATGCTGCGTTCCAATCACCTCGTGTATGTCGTGAATACGACTTCGTAACCCCTACCTGACCCAGTTGCATAAATTTACAAGTGATAAACTCGGGGAGCCTGTGAACTTTACAGTTCGCCAAGTCTTATTCACGACATACACGAAGTGATCGGAACGCGGCATAACATGCAAAATCGACACCGACATTATTCCAAAATAGTGCTGCCATACGGTGGACAGTAATTGACTAAACCATCATGTGTGGCGCTTTCCTCTGCCTCTGGCGAATGACTCATTTCACAGGATTAACAGTCATTACACTTTTTCTAAAGCAACGTATTTTAGCATGTTTCTATAAGAAAGGAGTACATGTTACTAAAAAGTGGCCTGAATCACTATTAAAATAATTGGCAATAAAACATGTTGACTACGCTGGGTAATTTATAATCAATTGAAGCTCACAAATCCTGTCCGTGCGGAACTGTTTTGTTGACAACATGGCGTCGTTCGGCCTTATTTCTCGTATGGCCGCTGCTAAATCTAACGAACCGGACCCTTTAAAAGCCTCTAAAAGTGAAAGCGTTACCGAATCTACAAACATAGACGATTCTGGAATATTATGCGGCACACAGCTTTCGCCTAAGTGGACATTTCACAACAAAAAGATGACAATAAATGCGCTCCCAATTATTGTTGACTTCAGACGTCTGCTGTTGGTGGACAGTAAGAATATGGTCGATGTTGTGCCGGGGGTGAGTATGCGCACTGGTCGTACCAGACATGGGAGTAACACAGTGCCATGTTATGTCGTCGTTCATAGTGTTAACAAACTGTTTATTAGAGCCCAAGAAATACCCAGGAAGAGCTCTCAAAATGATGCACTTCTCAGTTCTCTCCTGGACCAAGTCCAGGACCAAGGCTTCAACTTCAAGTCTTACTTTGTCATTGATATTTGGCAGAAATTCTTTTTCTTAGGATACTGGTGCCAAATACATTGAAATCGTAGTGCTGGCATAGGAGAAGTTTATAGTTTGATATACCATGACAGAGAGGGTCGACAGGTTACACATTTGGTAATCTTTTACTATTTAAATGGCCCACACTATGGTCAGTAGAACTTGCTAGGCTCATCCTACTGACCCTATCCCTACCTCTATGGCTATGCTTCAACCCAGGGAAGTACCTACAAGACGGGTGCTGCAAATAATTTAGACCAGCTAAGTTAAAGATTGCCACACATTTACCCCTTGTGGGGTGTGTGGGATCGTTTACTTCCACTGGCATCTAGACACCAGGTAGAAAGGACTAACATCTCGTACTAGTCTTAGTGTCGGTGGCTTATAGTTACTGGGTCATTGTTCGACCCACACCAAAATCTGTCACTTTAAATCTCACGAGATCTAGCCGCTGAATTCTGTGTATGACTTACGAGAATTGAGCATGACTTCCCAGTTACGTCAACAACATATCTTTTTGATTGGTAAAAACCGCTTACACGGAAAACAATGTTACCAAACGTTTCACGTGCTGCTATGTTTTCATAAGGAAACTGTAAGGATTTCACCAAAATCAATTTTATGACAATTTATTTGTATAATATCATACAAATAAGTGATAAGGAGTTACAATATGGATATCTTTCGCAAATGATTCTTTAGATTTTTATGAAAATGGCATGTTTATATTATTGGTATGATCGTCGGCAAAACTATGTTAAACAAAATTGCCCAAGTTTCAAAATGGTTGGAGGTGAACTCCCCTTGACTGACAGATTGGTGCACTAGTCACTAGACTATGGAACGTGCACAACTATGTAATGATTGTTACTAAATTAAAATATTAATACCACCGGCACGTCTTTGCATTGAGAGTTGAGCCAAGGATCTCTCCCAAGCCATAGCTTTAAGTGCCCTTAGTCTTTTATGTTTCAGTTCACCAGTCTTGAATATAATGGATTAAATATAAAAGTCTGTGATGTTGAAGATGTCTTACCATCTTGTAATCTCCTAGTGTCTGCTTCCAGTCTGTGTAGTGGTGATTATTATAAATAGTTGCATGTTTTTTGTCTGAAATTTATATCAACACCATTATCTGCTAACAGTCACTAATTATGTCACAGCCACCTAACATTACATTATTATATATTCTAGCAAAATTCCCATCCTCTGTATGGAAATACATGCAATCAGATATATAGAAAATCATTTCCAATAATATTCGTAACTTGAATTTAATAAACGTGTAATGGTAAACATTGTTTTGCATGACTGCATGTGTTTTCAATCATTGTTGCAAGTTATGTAACCTATCCCCAACTGATCAAGCAATGGCTTCTAAATGTAATTCAGATCAACTGCAGAAATATGTGTAATGTTGAACAATATTGTTTAATGTCAGTTACAAACCCTTAACCCAATACCTGTATGAGCCCTTAATCTTGTAGGAATTTTGAAAGTAAATAGATGAATGCCCGACTCAGTGAGAGTTTGCTGCCTACTACATAGAAAACTTGCTAACAACTGTTAAATTTTTTACTCAAATCAGTGTGTGTGTACTGTGCAGTATTTGTTTAATGGTACAGTAAGAGTTGGTAATTATTATAATAATAATCTTTATTGATACATAGTGTTGATTGTTCAGTACAGTGCATATGTCATATGCACTGAACAATAAACAGTATGTATCAATAAAGATATAAGTGCATATGTAGTAACAGGAAACATGTAAATACATTATGTAACAACTGGAACAAAGTAAGACATTGCTTGTGTTCCTCATTCATGTCGTAATTTAAATGTAATCTGTAATTCGTGCACAAAATAATACATCTTCATGATAAACTAACTAATCATTTAATAGTGCATTATAAGTTACATACATATAACTAAAACAAATTTAATTTATAAAAATATTCTATAACCTCTATCATAAAACTGCTGGTATCAGTCATAATTGTAGAGAGTACAATGTATAGTGTTGAACCTTTCAGTTTCAGACTTTCTCTAGATAATAGTTTTTGCAAATAAAGTTTGATATTCAATTCTCCATAGATGTATATTCCATCTATTTTCAATATACATATATTTTCAATGTATTTATTTTTATATATTTTTTCCTGTAATGTAACTTGATCTCTGTTAATCTGTACATAGCTATTTCCTATGACATATGTGACTACATGTTACTTTATTCCCTAGCCTATCGGCACCTGCATTGTGAACAACATTCTCTGTCTGGCAATGATTGCTGTAAACTAATCAATGCATTGACCAGTTTATTACATAATGCACCATTTGTGTGCAATCAGCCACCACTGGCTGTGCACAATAAGCACACTGCACTAGAGGACAGGTCTGACTGATATATATAGATCTATATAAATAGAGTTTAATGTTGTCTGCATCATTGTTTCTTTCCAAGTCACTTTGAGTATCCTTACTAAGCCGGTCAGTGACTCAGAGTTTGATCAATTGTTTCAATAGAGACAATCAATCACAATACTTTGTTGTCCCTTGGGAGAAAATTCGTTTGTGAAGTGTAGCAGTATATTAAAACAAATAAAACAAATGTACATGCAATATAAAAATGTAAAAGTAGTAATAAAAGTTATATCGGTTAAATAAGTTACAAAAGTTAAATCATCTCACAAATCACAAATCATCTCAGGTTCACTCAGTGTCAGACTGGCAGAGATGGAGGGAAGGAATCCAGCGTGGAGGTGCAGTATTTTTAGCAGACCGCATGCAAGGTAGGAGGACTTTTTGAAGTTCGTCAATGATTCCATCGGTTACCATGATGCGCTTAAACGTCTTCTCCTGGCAAAGTCCGTCCACATATATTTATGAACACGGATTCTCAGCATTTTTCTCCACAAAGAAGAAACTTCGAGCCCGACTATGTGTCATGGTTGATCTCCGAATCTGCCAAAACTGCTCCCCAAATTGAGTCCCTGAATTTGAAAAGGCTTGATTATACTTCTCGGTTTTTTATTTGTATTATAAATTTGGTGTACACTTTTTTCTCATTAATAAGATTATGTATTATCATTGAAATGAGTGTAGAATATTGTGTATTTTATGTTAAAATGACAGGTGTACCCTGACGATCATCTCAAACCTCAGGGGGTATGCAGGGAGAAAAAAATGGGAACCGCTGATATATAGTTCGAACACTATATAAAAATAACTTGAGTACTATATATGTAGCTTCAGCATTCTATGTATAGATTGAGCACTATATTTATACCTTGCCCTGAGTTTACTCGAATTAACACCATAACTATATCCTATGTAGCTCAGCTGCATGCTGGCAAGAATAATGTTGGTTCAATAGTTTTCACATACACTGTATATACATACCACTTTTTAGAAAAAATATGTCTTGTCTTACTACTTTAATAAATATATTAATAATATGATGCTGTACAAATATACAAAACAATAAGATGAAACAAAACTTACAATTAAAAAACTACTAAATGAAATAGATGAATAATTAGTAAGATTAATTATATTTGTACTTACTATATTGAACATATTTAAACATCTGGCTACATTACTGTGTTCATCCAGCTACTTTATTGCACTCATACAGGTACATTATTGTACTTATCCAGCTACATTGTTGCACTCATAAAGGTACATTATTTCACTCATGCAGCTATATTATTGCACTCATACAGGTACATTATTGCACTCATGCAGCTACATTATTGTACTCATACATGTACATTATTGCACTCATGTAGCTACATTATTGTACTCATACATGTACATTATTGCACTCATGCAGCTATATTATTGCACTCATACAGGTACATTATTGCACTCATGCAGCTACATTATCGTACTCATACAGGTACATTATTGCACTCATGCAGCTACATTATTGCACTCATACAGATACATTATTGCACTCATGCAGCTATATTATTGCACTCATACAGGTACATTATTGCACTCATGCAGCTACATTATTGTACTCATACAGGTACATTATTGCACTCATGCAGCTACATTATTGCACTCATACAGATACATTATTGCACTCATGCAGCTATATTATTGCACTCATACAGGTACATTATTGTACTCATACAGGTACATTATTGCACTCATGCAGCTGCATTATTGTACTCATACAGGTACATTATTGCACTCATGTAGCTACATTATTGTACTCATACAGGTACATTATTGCACTCATGTAGCTACATTATTGTACTCATACAGGTACATTATTGCACTCATGTAGCTACATTATTGTACTCATACAGGTACATTATTGCACTCATGTAGCTACATTATTGTACTCATACAGGTACATTATTGCACTCATGCAGCTACATTATTGTACTCATACAGGTACATTATTGCACTCATGCAGCTACATTATTGCACTCATACAGCTACATTATTGCACTCATGCAGCTATATTATTGCACTCATACAGGTTCATTATTGCACTCATACAGGTACATTATTGCACTCATGCAGCTACATTATTGTACTCATACAGGTACATTATTGCACTCATGCAGCTACATTATTGCACTCATACAGTACATTATTGCACTCATGCAGCTATATTATTGCACTCATACAGGTACATTATTGCACTCATGCAGCTACATTATTGTACTCATACAGGTACATTATTGCACTCATGCAGCTACATTATTGCACTCATGCAGCTGCATTATTGTACTCATACAGGTACATTATTGCACTCATGTAGCTACATTATTGTACTCATACAGGTACATTATTGCACTCATGCAGCTACATTATTGTACTCATACAGGTACATTATTGCACTCATGCAGCTACATTATTGCACTCATACAGATACATTATTGCACTCATGCAGCTATATTATTGCACTCATACAGGTACATTATTGTACTTATCCAGCTACATTGTTGCACTCATAAAGGTACATTATTTCACTCATGCAGCTATATTATTGCACTCATACAGGTACATTATTGCACTCATGCAGCTACATTATTGTTCTCATACAGCTACATTATTGCACTCATGCAGCTACAATATTGTACTCATACAGGTACATTATTGCACTCATGCAGCTACATTATTGTACTCATACAGGTACATTATTGCACTCATGTAGCTACATTATTGTACTCATACAGGTACATTATTGCACTCATGCAGGTACATTATTGCACTCATGCAGCTATATTATTGCACTCATGCAGCTATATTATTGCACTCATACAGGTTCATTATTGCACTCATACAGGTACATTATTGCACTCATGCAGCTATATTATTGCACTCATACAGGTACATTATTGTACTCATACAGGTACATTATTGTACTCATACAGGTACATTATTGCACTCATACAGATACATTATTGCACTCATACAGATACATTATTGTACTCATACAGGTACATTATTGTACTCATACAGGTACATTATTGCACTCATACAGGTACATTATTGCACTCATACAGGTACATTATTGCACTCATACAGATACATTATTGTACTCATACAGGTACATTATTGTACTCATACAGGTACATTATTGTACTCATACAGGTACATTATTGTACTCATACAGGAACATTATTGCACTCATACAGATACATTATTGCACTCATGCAGCTACATTAGTGTACTCATACAGGTACATTATTGTACTCATACAGGTACATTATTGCACTCATGCAGTTATATTATTGCACTCATACAGGTACATTATTGTACTCATACAGGTTCATTATTGCACTCATGCAGTTATATTATTGCACTCATATAGGTACATTATTGTACTCATACAGGTTCATTATTGCACTCATGCAGCTATATTATTGCACTCATACAGGTACATTATTGCACTCATACAGGTACATTATTGCACTCATACAGGTACATTATTGCACTCATACAGGTTCATTATTGCACTCATGCAGCTGCGTTATTGCACTCATACAGATACGTTATTGCACTCATGCAGCTACATTATTGTACTCATGCAGGTACATTATTGTACTCATACAGGTACATTATTGTACTCATACAGGTACATTATTGTACTCATACAGGTACATTATTGTACTCATACAGGTACATTATTGCACTCATTCAGGTACGTTATTGCACTCATTCAGGTACGTTATTGTATTTATCTGGCTACAATATTGCACTCATGCAGCTATGTTATTGCACTCATCCAGCAACAGTATTCCACTCACTCATTCAGCTACATTACTGGGAAACTTCCACAAGCACCCTGTAGATTGTAGGTACTGGTGCTATATCATATTTAGACGTCATTATTTCACACAGCTACCTTACTGCACGTTGTAGCGCCTAACAGGCGGCATGCCAGATTTAACCCACTGTGTCTAATCATGTTTTCAAAGGATCATACAATGAGCTGGTGATTCATACCATCACTACACACTGATGAAGCTTCAGTGATTGTCGCGATGGAGTTTTTATATATCTACAAAGTGTATGTTATCTATATTTTTAAGTAGTTTTATATATAGTGCGCCTTTGGACAGACGTCACCCATCCGTGACGCCTACACATTTTGTGGACCAGATGTCTTAGTAGGCCTGACAAAGCAAGTGACCTAGTTCAGTTGGTTGCAGTTGTCAAGGCTCTTTGTTTCATGATGCTTCTACCTCTACTGGTGTCACTCTGCCATTACCCGATGCACTACATCATGCATTGAACAGACGCTTGGGACTATTCATAACACGCCCAAATTTATGTAGCAAACGAGGGGACCTTCACAAACAATGTGTGACTCAAACACGCATTACACACCGCTTCGAGGTTGTTCCATGGACTGTAAATGCTGCCAGTGCAAATGTATCCCAGCTGATTAATCCGCGTGTCATTAAACACAGTGGACGTGACATTTCACTGCCAATATGTTGTCTTAACGCTTGTTCAGTCAAAAACAAAGCTCTGTCAGTGGCAGATTTGATTACTTCCTGGGACATCGATGTACTAGCCTTAACTGAGACGTGGCTAGGAACCGACACTGATAATCAGGTTATAAGCGAACTCATGCCATCTGGTTACACAATACAACACATCTCTCAACCCAGTGAGAAATGCGGTGGAGGTCTGGCCATACTCTACAAATGTGGTTTGACCATTAAGAATGTGGATTCTACACAGAATGGCATGTTTACACATTTCGAACATATGGACTGTATGGTAATTTCCAAAGATGTGAATGTGAGATTGTGCATCATTTACTGTCTGTCTCCCTCTAAGCGAAACAGTTTTAAGAACAGTGTGTTTTTCGATGAGTGGAATTTTTACTTGGACCACCTTACTGTTATAACCAAAACCTGTACATATAAAGTGCTCAACGGATTGGCACCAGCTTATATAAGTAACATTGTGCAGAAACATCAACCTACTCATACCTTGAGACCAAGAGAGAAGTCACTTCTCGTCGTACCTGAGCTACGGACAGTAACTTATGGTGAACATTGTTTCAGCCGACACGCGGCCATACTGTGGAATTACTTGCCTGAGAACATTAAACAACTGAACTCTCTCAGCTCTTTCAAGAGACGCTTAAAAACACATCTTTTTAAACTGGCTCACGACTGATGTGTTCGAGTCACGCTCTCGTTTTAATGACATTGCTATATCCTAATGATTTATTCGTAATGTTTTATTCATCTGTGTATTATAAGTATTTTGTTATGTTTAAATCACCTCTTTTGCACTATTTATCTTTTAAATAATCTATATTTTATAGTTTTATTTTAATTTATGCAGCTTTTTGTGCTATATAAATTCCAATATTATTATTACTGTATTGTGTAAGGTGGCTAGACATGAGAAAGTGAAACTAAGTTGACCAGTTCTTACCTACCATGGAATGTGATATTGTTTTGCATGTAAACAAATTTAAATCTCATTCTTGACTTATATTCCCTAATTTTAAATAATTAGACTAAGTAGATAACACATAATGCATGAGAGTGTCAGTTATGACCATCTGTATGACACGGCTTACAGCTCTGTCTGTATGACACGGCTTATAGCTCTGTCTGTATGACACGGCTTACAGCTCTGTCTGTATGACACGGCTTACAGTTCTGTCTGTATGACACGGCTTACAGCTCTGTCTGTATGACACGGCTTACAGCTCTGTCTGTATGACACGGCTTACAGCTCTGTCTGTATGACACGGCTTACAGCTCTGTCTGTATGACACGGCTTACAGTTCTGTCTGTATGACACGGCTTACAGTTCTGTCTGTATGACACGGCTTACAGCTCTGACTGTATGACACGGCTTACAGCTCTGTCTGTATGACACGGCTTACAGCTCTGTCTGTATGACACGGCTTACAGCTCTGTCTGTATGACACGGCTTACAGCTCTGTCTGTATGACACGGCTTACAGCTCTGTCTGTATGACACGGCTTACAGCTCTGACTGTATGACACGGCTTACAGCTCTGTCTGTATGACACGGCTTACAGCTCTGTCTGTATGACACGGCTTACAGCTCTGTCTGTATGACACGGCTTACAGCTCTGTCTGTATGACACGGCTTACAGCTCTGTCTGTATGACACGGCTTACAGCTCTGTCTGTATGACACGGCTTACAGCTCTGTCTGTATGACACGGCTTACAGCTCTGACTGTATGACACGGCTTACAGCTCTGACTGTATGACACGGCTTACAGCTCTGTCTGTATGGCACGGCTTACAGCTCTGACTGTATGGCACGGCTTACAGCTCTGTCTGTATGGCACGGCTTACAGCTCTGACTGTATGACACGGCTTACAGCTCTGACTGTATGACACGGCTTACAGCTCTGTCTGTATGACACGGCTTACAGCTCTGTCTGTATGACACGGCTTACAGCTCTGTCTGTATGACACGGCTTACAGCTCTGACTGTATGACATGGCTTACAGCTCTGTCTGTATGACACGGCTTACAGCCTTAGTGGTGTTGTCTGATTCAGATTCCTAATCGTGAGTTGCTGCATGCCGTCGTTGCCCTGTACAACACATCGCTGTGTGAGATGATGCCTGAAGTGCTCTATGCCACGGTCTGTGAAAAGTGGTCGCGCTCTGTCATACTGCTGCGAGATGTCAAAGGTAGGTGCCACTACTGATAATCGGTTTCATATAATTAAAATGACCCAGTTCAAGTTTTTTGATCTGATCATTTAAATTACTAATGTTATACTAATATTGTATTTTAGTCTTCTTTTTGATAGCCCAATTAATCATTTGGTGAAACAACATTGTATTTCACTTTCATATGTGAAGATTCATTGGTCTGTCTTTAATTACAGTAAGGTAGTCTCTATGTATGTTGTACATTTAAAATATTTTAATTACTTGTTGCCAAATTGTGTACTTTTAGAATATTTATGAGGTATAAGATCTCAATGTGGTATAAATACTCATACATTCTAAATGAAAGTGTTCCAGTGTTGAGAAAAAGTAATACAGTAATGAAATTTGTGGTACATTCCCTTTAACAAAACAATATGCAAGATACTTTAAGATTATACTACAGTTGATATTCCATCAATAAAATAGCACAGTTGTATTTTCTCAGACATGTAGATGTAAAAGTTCTTGAGAAATATTGCTAATATTTCAGTAAAATTGCAGAAGTTTCAGACACAATGTGTTGACCAATCATGTTGCAGAATGCATTGAGGAGTTGGAACAGAAACGGCTGAAGATAAACGACTGTTTCTCGACCCTCTGTGAGGCGGGGTTGGAGGCGGAGAAACCAGACGATAACTTTCCTACAGTACTGGTAGAGACACCTACAGACCACAGAGAGGTGACAGAGTCCGGACAGACTGAGACTGCAGTGGACAGTGGCCAGTCAGGCGTCCAGAAGTCAGACATACCAAAGGGCAATGAGGACAAGGGGGACGTGTTTGAACCTCGGGATGAGCCCAGCAGTATATTTGCTGATGTCTTCAGTGAAGATGAAGAGGACGAGGAAGCGGAGGAGGAGGCAGAGGAAGATGGGTGAGTGCTTTGCTTTGCCATCCACGATGCTGTGTAGTCTACAGACGTATGTGTCCACACAGGGTTTTTCACCAGCAATTTAAATTTGTTTTTACAATGATCTAAACAGTCAAATATTTTGAAATATTATAAAATATACTTAATACAATTCTGTCAGTTGAGATTATTATCAAAAGGCTACTTTTCAGCCTGATATGGTTCCTTGTGTTGAGCTGTGCAGTTTGTGTGCAGAAGTTATGAGATTCATCGTTTTTTTAATTGATCATGACCATTGGGGCCAATCCACTATTTATTTGTACCAAGTAGGTAGTATTGTTTATTGAATGTATGGGAGTGCGGCAACAGTAGGGAGGTGGTTCCAGTAATATACACTAGTGTACAATAAATTCTCTTTATGGCAACAATACAGAGACGACTGACCGTAATACATGCCACCATTACCTCACAAGTTACATTACCATAACAATTTATTTTTATTTATTTATTTAATAATAAAATAATTTCTTTGCATCTTTGATTAGTCCATGTCATCTAGTAACAAAATCCACCGCCTTTTTCAAAATCCAAGATGGCCGTCAAGATGGCCGCCGAATTGCTAGAAGTGGCATAACTTTTGAGCGTATTGTCTTAGGAAGGCGATCTTGGGGTCTAGGCATAGGTTTTTTGGGGCAAGAATCTATTTCTGGGTTTTTCATAAAGATTGGTTGAGTTCTTATTGCACAACAAAACCATTATGGCTGCCAAAATAAATGCCGAAATGCAAAAAATCCTTTAAAATGCTATAATTTTGGAGCTACCATAAATCCTGTATTTGTAGCCATGGCTTTAATTACTGTAGTGTGTAGCTGAAATGATAACGATGACGTCAAAGTTGGGGTGCAACTTTAAATATAGTAATTTATCGAAAAAAAATTGAAAATTGGCTCACTGGGTTGTCAGTGCGGTAGTTCCATTATTCAACGTTATTCCAGGCATATTTACGTTTAAGAATATTGTGTGTTAGCGCACTTTTGAGACATAAATAGCGCCCCGGTTTGCAGCAACATACGCCGATATATCGCTAATTTTACGAGCGGTAATGCACGACCGCAGCGGTGCAGACTAGCGCGAACCGGGTCATTATTTGGGCTTCAAAAGTGTGCTAAGACACAATATTTTTGTAACATAAATATGCCTGGTATTATGTTGAATGATGGAACTAACGCTCTGATGTATCAAAGTTAAACAAAACTCAAGTGCCGTAACTTCTACACAAGTGCACAAAATAATGACATAACACATAAAAACCTGCGTCCATAAAGTGTTCAGAAACAAAGACCAAAATGTGTGAAAACATTTAAATTCATCGTCATCGAAATCCGGCGGTGCCATTCCATGTATCCGTGCCGCGCGCACTGGGCAAACATCATTAAATAAGATGGCATCATCCATTTCACAACTAAAATCCTCCAAAGTCACTTTCAGTGTTGCTATCAAAGAACGCTGCCGTCGGCATCGCGGACCGTGGCTGCGCACAAAAAAACACATCTTTGATGATGGCATCCTCTGTTCTTAGCAACTGTCCCACACTAGCAGACATCAACTGTAGCAACTGTCAGCTTTGTTCAGACACTTGCTCCTGGTATCAGGTGTTGATGTCTTAAAGCCAAGTTCCAAGCACAACGTTCACACCTTAACTTTACTGAAGCCAGGCTTCACCTGATTGTCAACACAACACCATTACAAGTGCCCCTTAGCACTGGAGTAAATTGCACTTGCCCTGGTACAAGATACAGTGTTATAATCCCAAGTGCCTGGGTCAACTGTCTGGAACTGAAAGAAATAGGTCAAACCACAAGATTACATCAGTTCTCAGACTGCTTTCCCACAGCAGTGCTGCCATTGCAATTATTACATTGTAATTACTAGCTGTCAATCAAACACCTTTGCAGTCAACACAGCTGTACCAGCTGTGTTGACTACAACTGCACTGAACTAGCTCTTAGTCTTTTCAATGCATTTATAACATTGACTTTATTCATGATTCTACATAAAATGGCATAAAAATAAAACTACTCAAAATATTTTAATAATTCTAGCTTTACCGTATATAGCTTAAATGCATAGCTACATTTCGTTCACTGGATGTATGGACATTCAGCCACCCAGTTATTTTCTAGTAGCATGGTGAAATTTGTTTATTTTTTATTTTCCATTTTGACAACATACACGTATAGTAATATTCCAACAATAATATAAAATGTTATGTAGTTATTATTAATGTATTACAATCAAGTCTTTTACCAATCAAATTATACCTTATTCATTCACTTATGACAATTAATAGCAAAGTTATGACTTTCTTTATGGAACCTCTTAATTTTTCCTAATTGTGTGCACTACAGAAGTATGTCACATGCAGGCCTAAAATGGTCTTGGCTCAAAGTCCAGGTGCAGCTTTAAATAAGGTTTTTGCCTGTGACATATTACATGGAGGAAAGTCAGGGGTTAGGTCAAAACTCAGGGTGCGTCTTTAATTAGGGGTGCGGCTACAAATACAGGATTTACGGTAGGTGATGTATTGGTTTTCAGGGTCAGGGATTCCGATTCTGGTGTGTTCATGACGATTTGAGGAATCCCTATGCTGCCAAATGATTATAGGTACTCCAAAATGGATGTCTGAAAGCTAAATATCTGAATAATGATGATACTAATAATTTATTTCTTATACAACACCCCATTCAAATAATTGTTCTGGGGCGCTTTACAATGGTTAATGCAAATAAATAAATTCAATCATACCATATAATAGTTTAAAATACTAATGTGCTACAACATATGCAATAATTACTACTAAGTAAAACCAACTATATTGTCTTAAAATAAATAAACACAAGTATGCAAGCTATTAAAACAATAAAATAGATTAATTATAATATTAAATTAATTAAAATAAAGGTATTAATAATTACGATCATTGAATGTTAAAATAATTTGTAAAAAGATGCGTCTTCAGTGCCACTTTAAACTGATTGACACTAGTGCATTGGCGCACTGTGAGTGGTAGTTGATGCCATGCTCTTGGAGCTGCACAAGAGAATGCTCGTTCGCCGAGTTTAGTGCAGTCAGTGGGTTGTTTAAGGAGTAGCTGATCGGAGGAGCATAGACAGCATGCCGGGCGATACAGAGAGAGATGTGCTCATAGATATGGAGGTGCGAGCCCATGAAGGCATTTAAAAGTGAGAAGTAGGGTCTTGAAAGTAATGCGACCCTTCACAGGAAACCAGTGCAACTCCAAGAGCATGGACGTGACATGGTCTTGTTTCGACCGCATCATTATGATACGAGCTCATGCATTTTGGACACATCGTAGTTTCTGAATTACTGTCACTGGCAATCCATTAACCATTTCAGTACGACAGGCTGCTACACCAGCCGTGCGGAGTGTGATGCTTCAGTACGACAGGCTGGTATGGTGACATTGATGACGTCCGCTATTCAGATTGTTTTTACTCATAATTGGTGTCCAGTACATCCGCAGTTGTTGCCTATACAGGCTCGCTGTGACTCACAACCGCATCGTATGAGTACAGTCTCAGGAGCTAGGAGTACTCAACCAACAACAGTGGGAGGAGATAAGGCTTTGTTGGCATATTCTGTCTCCCATCCGAACACTACTGGGTTGAGAGGAGGGTCCAATTGTAGGGCCTCATACAGTTGTGTAACGTAATAATAGCATCTGAACACATTCTGGACAAATGGTTGTTGTTGGTGGGAGAGAGAGCATAGTTTGGGGGCAGAGGGAGTACTCGTTGCCGTTCCCACAAGCACTGGTGGCACTCTGTCATGAAGTCACACTTCAGCTTGCTACCATAACATGCAACTGTAAATGCAGTTGCCTCCATCTTGTCCTGCTCCAATATCACCATCAACTTTACAGATGGTGTCAAGTTTCAATCCCTTCTTTGTTGTTGATATGACAGGTACCTTTCCAACTCCTTAAGTGGCCGCTACAGTATCACGTCCACTGATGGCATGCTAGGCGGGAACCTATGAGTTTATATAGGAGTACTTCTTCACAGTTGTTAGATGTCAACATATGTTCGGCCATTGGATGGTTATGGGACACTGAGATTTTGAGCTGCATAATGATGACGAAGTAACGCAAAATATCCATGTCATCAGCAATGATGGAGACTCTTGCCTCTGGATCCTGGCCAATCAAAATGGGTTGCTGGGTCATGATGATGTCTGCACTGAATCACGTACTGGAAGTGGTGACATCAGGTTGAGTTAATGGATCCTTGAAGATGTTGTGGCTCACACTGCTCGGGTGCTGCTCCTAGTTGAGTAGACCAAGTATCTGTCAAACGTCAGGTACACAATGAATTTCAAAGAGTTTGAAGACCTACCAAATGTTGAAGCCTTGACCATATGTCTGGACTGAACCCTTTGCAGGTCAGTCAGTTATCCAGAGAGCAACAGAGACACCAATGACCAGAGCAGTCAGAGAGCCCCACACACAATGCCACTTTCACAACAAGGTTTTTCTTGAGCGTTGATTTGCTTTTATGCTCCCACCTGGATGGAACATGGAGGGTGGGTAGGCTGCCAGCTCGGTCGGGAGTAGTTGTGGTAAGTCAAGATCTCCATTGCTGACTAGAAGACCTATGACGTAGATGGCCTCCTAGTTCAAACATTGTGTTTTCCGACAAGAATATTTTTTCTTGGAAACGAAGGTGACCACGTGCTTGGAGCCTGCCATAAATCCCTCTTGCCGTCTACTCTCAACCTGCTTAAGCTGCTCCTTGTCAATTTAACTTCAGTGATAACATTGTGATCAGTGCAGTATATTGAAGATTCAGAGATCAACCATTTTGATCTACCAATGATCTAGCTATGGCACTATCAAGATTCTAGGACCACATATGACCTTTGCCTTAGCAGGTGACTTTGACCTTCAGATGTACAGATGATGTAGGTATTTGGATTCATCATCACAAAAAACCATGAAAGAAACTTTGATTTTTGCTTTGCTGCATCTTTAACGTTCAAATTGTAAAACATTTTATTGGATTTTGGGACCCCTCAAATTATCTTGACCTTGACCTATTTTATATGACTTTGCCTTCTAAGCTTTTGCGAAACATACCCCAATGAAATCAACATCCTAGAAAACATGATTTTGACACCAACTCTATCACTCTATCTCATATGGTTCCTAAGTATAATTTTAAGGATTTTTGCCAATTTGGCAGCCATTTTGAATCTGTATGCATAGGACTATGTTGAGACATCAACTTCATGGCAGAAACCGATTCACTGACCCAAAAAGCCCATGTTTGGACTCCAAGATCACCTTCCTCTGTCAAGTTGTTCAGAAGTTATGCCATTTCTAGCATTTCGCCGGTCATCTTGTCAGCCAAGGCGAGCGGGTGTACAGTCCACACCCAATGGAGTTTGTTATTAGATGACATGTACTAATCTAAAATGCAAATAAATGATTTTAGGGGGGCATTGCAAGCTTTTGGGAAACTATGGGGTTCGGCCACTGGACTACAGCACATTCACGAGGAATAAAATGACGGAGTTGTTTGCATCTTCAGAGAGGAGGAGGAAGACTTCTCGCAAGGGGTGCAAAGTTTCATAGAAGCTGCAGCGGTACGGAAGCTGGCCCAGATGTCCCATGTTGGCCCACTGACTGCCCGGCACATCGGCATAGAGAACAGACTTGTGGCAGCGGTCACACTCAAGAAAACTTACTGGTCAGTCTTAAGTTTTCTTACGGTGTTCTTATCTGGGGCACTCAATATAATGCGATTCCTTGAAAAATTCCATGTTTGTAAGATTTATGTTTATAATATATGCAATGTATTTTATGAATGATGGTTGGTAATTTATTAAATGTATTTGTAACTTCTTGTCTTTTCTAACTTTAAGTAACTTTGGTTAAATGTTATAAATGAATAAAAAATGTTTGTGAGTAAATCTGTATCACATATTGTTTCAACTCGAACAACTTCAAAATGGGTATTAACATTGTGGACATATAATTATTTTGTGGTGTGTATTTGCCCAGGATGTGTTGGTGTCTAAATAAATGGTTAAAGTTTTTTTAGCAAACACGAGAAATTGACACATCTGACCGTGCTTTCTGTGAGAAAAAAGTACAGACAGGCTGGAATTGGAAAATATCTAATTGCTGTAAGTGAATATTTCAATCATCTAAGTTTTAGTACTTCTGGGGAGCATTTCACAGATGTTTTCTTTTTGTTTCTCTTTCATGATAGATTTTCCTTATTAGCCCACGGTCACCATCTGAACTGCAGACTGCATTAATTTGATTGTTCAGTGAACACAATGTGTTTAAATGTTGTTTTAAGATCAACAATGTTTTGATTAATTTTTTTTAGCAGTCAATCACTATGAATAACTCATTGTTAAGAAATGAAACTATAAACAAATGAGATTGTACATTTGCAAATGTGTTAATTAATTTACACATATTCAGTGTTTATATGTATCATTCATTTGTTCCCCCTTCTGTGTATTCATTCATTTGTTCCCTCTTCTGTGTATTCATTCATTTGTTCCCTCTTCTGTGTATTCATTCATTTGTTCCCTCTTCTGTGTATTCATTCATTTGTTCCCTCTTCTGTGTATTCATTCATTTGTTCCCTCTTCTGTGTATTCATTCATTTGTTCCCTCTTCTGTGTATTCATTCATTTGTTCCCTCTTCTGTGTATTCATTTCCATTCATTGCTGACTTTGCTTATTTTATTCAGTCATAATCTAGCTCGCTAAATTGTATTGTTATTATGAAACACTTTGTTTGTATTAACATCTTTGTTGTAATTGGCTGAAACTGAAGATGACGACATTTCAGAAAGATCATAGTTATTCACTAAGGCATTATATAGTATAATATACCTCAGTGTGAAAAAATACAGATACTAATCTTTGGAGGAATTAGTATAATTTATCTGCTAATAATTGTTGACACTACAGTGTAGAGTGACTTGTCATCACATTGTAATTGGTGCTGTGCCAGTGATTGATTCTATGCCAGTGATTGATTCTATGCCAGTGATTGATTCTATGCCAGTGATTGATTCTATGCCAGTGATTGATGCTATGCCAGTGATTGATTCTATGCCGGTGATTGATTCTATGCCGGTGATTGATTCTATGCCGGTGATTGATTCTATGCCGGTGATTGATTCTATGCCGGTGATTGATTCTATGCCGGTGATTGATTCTATGCCGGTGATTGATTCTATGCCGGTGATTGATTCTATGCCGGTGATTGATTCTATGCCGGTGATTGATTCTATGCCAGTGATTGATTCTATGCCAGTGATTGATTCTATGCCAGTGATTGATGCTATGCCAGTGATTGATTCTATGCCAGTGATTGATTCTATGCCAGTGATTGATTCTATGCCAGTGATTGATTCTATGCCAGTGATTGATGCTATGCCAGTGATTGATTCTATGCCAGTGATTGATTCTATGCCAGTGATTGATTATATGCCAGTGATTGATTCTATGCCAGTGATTGATTCTATGCCAGTGATTGATTCTATGCCAGTGATTGATGCTATGCCAGTGATTGATTCTATGCCAGTGATTGATTCTATGCCAGTGATTGATGCTATGCCAGTGATTGATTCTATGCCGGTGATTGATTCTATGCCGGTGATTGATGCTATGCCAGTGATTTATGCTATGCCAGTGATTGATTCTATGCCAGTGATTGATTCTATGCCAGTGATTGATTCTATGCCAGTGATTGATTCTATGCCAGTGATTGATTCTATGCCAGTGATTGATTCTATGCCAGTGATTGATTCTATGCCAGTGATTGATGCTATGCCAGTGATTGATTCTATGCCGGTGATTGATTCTATGCCGGTGATTGATGCTATGCCAGTGATTTATGCTATGCCAGTGATTGATTCTATGCCAGTGATTGATTCTATGCCAGTGATTGATTCTATGCCAGTGATTGATTCTATGCCAGTGATTGATGCTATGCCAGTGATTGATTCTATGCCAGTGATTGATTCTATGCCAGTGATTGATGCTATGCCAGTGATTGATTCTATGCCGGTGATTGATTCTATGCCGGTGATTGATGCTATGCCAGTGATTGATGCTATGCCAGTGATTTATGCTATGCCAGTGATTGATTCTATGCCAGTGATTGATTCTATGCCAGTGATTGATTCTATGCCAGTGATTGATTCTATGCCAGTGATTGATTCTATGCCAGTGATTGATGCTATGCCAGTGATTGATTCTATGCCAGTGATTGATTCTATGCCAGTGATTGATGCTATGCCGGTGATTGATTCTATGCCGGTGATTGATTCTATGCCAGTGATTTATGCTATGCCAGTGATTTATGCTATGCCAGTGATTTATGCTATGCCAGTGATTGATTCTATGCCAGTGATTGATTCTATGCCAGTGATTGATTCTATGCCAGTGATTGATTCTATGCCAGTGATTGATTCTATGCCAGTGATTGATTCTATGCCAGTGATTGATTCTATGCCAGTGATTGATTCTATGCCGGTGATTGATTCTATGCCGGTGATTGATGCTATGCCAGTGATTTATGCTATGCCAGTGATTGATTCTATGCCAGTGATTGATTCTATGCCAGTGATTGATTCTATGCCAGTGATTGATTCTATGCCAGTGATTGATTCTATGCCAGTGATTGATGCTATGCCAGTGATTGTTTCTATGCCAGTGATTGATTCTATGCCAGTGATTGATGCTATGCCAGTGATTGATTCTATGCCGGTGATTGATTCTATGCCGGTGATTGATGCTATGCCAGTGATTTATGCTATGCCAGTGATTGATTCTATGCCAGTGATTGATTCTATGCCAGTGATTGATTCTATGCCAGTGATTGATTCTATGCCAGTGATTGATTCTATGCCAGTGATTGATGCTATGCCAGTGATTGATTCTATGCCAGTGATTGATTCTATGCCAGTGATTGATGCTATGCCAGTGATTGATTCTATGCCGGTGATTGATTCTATGCCAGTGATTTATGCTATGCCAGTGATTGATTCTATGCCAGTGATTGATTCTATGCCAGTGATTGATTCTATGCCAGTGATTGATTCTATGCCAGTGATTGATTCTATGCCAGTGATTGATTCTATGCCAGTGATTGATTCTATGCCAGTGATTGATGCTATGCCGGTGATTGATTCTATGCCGGTGATTGATTCTATGCCGGTGATTGATTCTATGCCGGTGATTGATGCTATGCCAGTGATTTATGCTATGCCAGTGATTGATTCTATGCCAGTGATTGATTCTATGCCAGTGATTGATTCTATGCCAGTGATTGATTCTATGCCAGTGATTGATTCTATGCCAGTGATTGATTCTATGCCAGTGATTGATTCTATGCCAGTGATTGATGCTATGCCAGTGATTGATTCTATGCCAGTGATTGATTCTATGCCAGTGATTGATGCTATGCCGGTGATTGATTCTATGCCGGTGATTGATTCTATGCCAGTGATTGATGCTATGCCAGTGATTTATGCTATGCCAGTGATTGATTCTATGCCAGTGATTGATTCTATGCCGGTGATTGATTCTATGCCGGTGATTGATTCTATGCCGGTGATTGATGCTATGCCAGTGATTTATGCTATGCCAGTGATTGATTCTATGCCAGTGATTGATTCTATGCCGGTGATTGATGCTATGCCGGTGATTGATTCTATGCCGGTGATTGATTCTATGCCGGTGATTGATGCTATGCCGGTGATTTATGCTATGCCGGTGATTGATTCTATGCCAGTGATTGATTCTATGCCAGTGATTGATTCTATGCCAGTGATTGATGCTATGCCAGTGATTGATTCTATGCCAGTGATTGATGCTATGCCGGTGATTGATTCTATGCCGGTGATTGATTCTATGCCGGTGATTTATGCTATGCCGGTGATTTATGCTATGCCGGTGATTGATTCTATGCCGGTGATTGATTCTATGCCGGTGATTGATTCTATGCCAGTGATTGATGCTATGCCAGTGATTGATTCTATGCCGGTGATTGATTCTATGCCGGTGATTGATTCTATGCCGGTGATTGATTCTATGCCGGTGATTGATTCTATGCCGGTGATTGATTCTATGCCGGTGATTGATTCTATGCCGGTGATTGATTCTATGCCGGTGATTGATTCTATGCCGGTGATTGGTTCTATGCCGGTGATTGATTCTATGCCGATGATTGATTCTATGCCAGTGATTGATTCTCTTTGTAAATTATCAGTTATGTCATGTATAAAATTAAATGTGTGTGTTCATGTATATGAATATATATTTTCATGACAACTATACAATAAATATCTGTCTCTGCAGCAAGTAAAAGACCCAGCTGTGAGTGGCTTATATGATGCCATTGTTGTGCATGCTGACCACTCAGCAGTGGCCTTCTTCAAGAAGTATGGCTTCACTGATGACCTCGTTCTCAACAGCAAATGGACGTAGGTCTTGCATTTATCCTCCATCACTGCTGAAGAGAAACTAAACTACTTAGATATGTACTTTAATTTATAAAATAACATTACTTCTTTTGTCATGACTTCTGTGTTTGCATGTAGCACAGCTCAAACGATTTAGCCCATCACAAATCTGGTTAATTTACTTCAAATGTGTAGTTTATGAATAGTTTCAGTAGCATGTGCAGTTAATTTTAATGAAAGAGTGCAAACTTTTGTGAAAATTATCGAAAACATTTACTCTGATTGTTAGATCAGGTAACTTATGAAAATGTGAATATAGCCTTACGTTATAGTTTATAAAGCAATTTTTCACACGTTTTGACAAGATCCAATAATTGATGATTTCACCAAAACTGAATAACAAATGTGCTAGCATATAATGGATACCAGAAAGTTTAAATTTTTATTAAATTTACCAGAATAAGATGAGTCAAGAAATCAAATTGAGGTGGGATCTTTAAGATTTTCAATTTTTAATAAAATGTAAAGAATGAAATAAAAATAAAAGAGTCAGTTCTTTGATTACTAACTGAAGTGTTTCCATTTATGCACGTAACTAGGAATTTGGTTATGCTGCGAGATAGTATAATTGGCATGTTTCTTTGCAGAAGCATAGCAGAACAGTTCACCAACTGCACACTGATGTCCTACCTGCCTCCGTACACAGGTTAGTTCCAGTCTTCTCATTTAGTACTTGTATTCTCTTCCCTGCAAACACGCAAACAAAGGAATTGCAGTTAGAATAAGTTCTTAACAAATTGATGTACATTGGAAAATGTGTGATTGAAATGTAGTGTTGTATTTCTAATCAAAATCAGAAGTTGGTCTTCAATTTGGCTATTCTTGTGTTTTATTACTGTGCCTTCAAGCAGTGCCTTGAATGTCTTTTGCATGTGTCTTTAATGATTGAACTTTGGCCTGTGTGATACATTTCAAAGTGTTACTGGAACTTTTGTTTTCCTTTATGATTTTAATGGTAACTGTCATAAAGTGGATTAAGTGTAATCAATCTGGCTCAAAATTAAAGGGTTATTCAATAAACTAGGCAGGAATTCCATGGTATGGTGCTGCCATCCCTCAGGTGCTTGAATATAAAATGTTACACTAGGGCCATCTTGTGACCAAAGTGCAAATCATGTTATCGGCGGGCTAACAAATTCTATTTGAATAGTAATTATACTAATTTTATGACTAGGAACGTCAAATTTAATATGTATCAATACCAATTTAATATGATTAAAACAGGTTTAACCTAACTGATAATGTGGTATTATTGTAAGTCACTTTTAGTGGCGTTCAAAGAAGTTAGTAGAGTGAATTAGGAAGGTTGTTTATCGCGCCGGGCAAGTGCGAATAAATGTTTCACACCTCATGACTGAATGGAATATTTGTTTTACTCAAATAATGTATTAAATTGTTAACATTAAGATATGTTATTATTACCGTTATTACTGTCTCGATTCAGGGATTTTTATGATATTAAATTTAGGTGTGATTGAGGTAATTTGAAGATTTTCGGGAGTTGGCGATTGTGTGTCTATTATACAAGAATGTTTATTTTAAATCCAACGAGTTGAATAGAGTCTGACCGAGGTTCCAGACATTCGGGAGCACAGTTTCTGGGATAGTTTAGTTTGTGTTAAGTTTTGCTATTGGCTAGTTAGACTTCCGGCGCTTGGATGCCATTAGAGTATTTAAAAGAATTACGGCCATTTTAATGTGACACAACCATTTTGGCTCAACAAGATTGAATTACTTCGAAGCCTAGAGCATCAGTTCGTCAATTATCGCTCATTGATGAGATTGGTTGCTGCTGAAGATACAGATGATTAATGTTGTTTCTTAGACACCATGAAGACTGGGGGTGACTTTCGCATTTCGCATTCCCCCACTTCTCGACAATTCAGAGTATAGTCTCGCTATTGATCTTCGCCACGTTTGTCGCCTTCAACACCCACCATGTACCGTCATACTGCCGTATACGTTCTTTCATCACATGACGCTTTCGACGCCCACCGTTTGCCATTGTGCTGCCATATACATCTGGTTTCTTCACGTGACGACCTTTGACGACCGTCGTGCTGCCATATACATCTGGTTTCTTCACGTGACGACCTTTGACGACCGTCGTGCTGCCATATACATCTGGTTTCTTCACGTGACGACCTTTGACGACCGTCGTGCTGCCATATACATCTGGTTTCTTCACGTTGCGACCTTTGACGACCGTCGTGCTGCCATATACATCTGGTTTATTCACGTGACGACCTTTGACGACCGTCGTGCTGCCATATACATCTGGTTTCTTCACGTGACGACCTTTGACGACCGTCGTGCTGCCATATACATCTGGTTTCTTCACGTGACGACCTTTGACGACCGTCGTGCTGCCATATACATCTGGTTTCTTCACGTTGCGACCTTTGACGACCGTCGTGCTGCCATATACATCTGGTTTATTCACGTGACGACCTTTGACGACCGTCGTGCTGCCATATACATCTGGTTTCTTCACGTGACGACCTTTGACGACCGTCGTGCTGCCATATACATCTGGTTTCTTCACGTGACGACCTTTGACGACCGTCGTGCTGCCATATACATCTGGTTTCTTCACGTGACGACCTTTGACGACCGTCGTGCTGCCATATACATCTGGTTTCTTCACGTGACGACCTTTGACGACCGTCGTGCTGCCATATACATCTGGTTTCTTCACGTGACGACCTTTGACGACCGTCGTGCTGCCATATACATCTGGTTTCTTCACGTGACGACCTTTGACGACCGTCGTGCTGCCATATACATCTGGTTTCTTCACGTGACGACCTTTGACGACCGTCGTGCTGCCATATACATCTGGTTTCTTCACGTTGCGACCTTTGACGACCGTCGTGCTGCCATATACATCTGGTTTATTCACGTGACGACCTTTGACGACCGTCGTGCTGCCATATACATCTGGTTTCTTCATGTGACGACCTTTGACGACCGTCGTGCTGCCATATACATCTGGTTTCTTCACGTGACGACCTTTGACGACCGTCGTGCTGCCATATACATCTGGTTTCTTCACGTTGCGACCTTTGACGACCGTCGTGCTGCCATATACATCTGGTTTCTTCACGTGACGACCTTTGACGACCGTCGTGCTGCCATATACATCTGGTTTCTTCACGTGACGACCTTTGACGACCGTCGTGCTGCCATATACATCTGGTTTCTTCACGTGACGACCTTTGACGACCGTCGTGCTGCCATATACATCTGGTTTCTTCACGTGACGACCTTTGACGACCGTCGTGCTGCCATATACATCTGGTTTCTTCACGTGACGACCTTTGACGACCGTCGTGCTGCCATATACATCTGGTTTCTTCACGTGACGACCTTTGACGACCGTCGTGCTGCCATATACATCTGGTTTCTTCACGTGACGACCTTTGACGACCGTCGTGCTGCCATATACATCTGGTTTCTTCACGTGACGACCTTTGACGACCGTCGTGCTGCCATATACATCTGGTTTCTTCACGTGACGACCTTTGACGACCGTCGTGCTGCCATATACATCTGGTTTCTTCACGTGACGACCTTTGACGACCGTCGTGCTGCCATATACATCTGGTTTCTTCACGTGACGACCTTTGACGACCGTCGTGCTGCCATATACATCTGATTTCTTCACGTGACGACCTTTGACGACCGTCGTGTCGTGATACGGCCGTATCTTCCTTGTGTAGTCAGAGTTGGCAGCTACGCCTCGATATTTATATTCATCGGAAATGCTGGGGTTGAGTGCTGTATCCCCCCTGTAATTGGGGTGCATAAATGCTCGTTATCCCGATGATTAGTTATACTATATATAGTTGATTCAAGACTGTTAAGTCAGGGTGGGTGTGAGGATAAGCTCTCACTGCCTCGTAAAGTCTCTCGCCAAGTCCAGCTCTTGGCCTTCACAAGGCAGAATTGTTTTTTACTGACAGGAGAAGGGGCAAAGGCGGATATCTGGCACCTTAAAACCAGACGCTTCGGGCAGAACGGGCTCGTTAACCTTGACTGGCCGCCTGTCTAGGAGATGGTAAACTCTTTTTCCAAACCCTTGTGGCTAAGGGAGAAAACCCTGACAGTAAATCCGGAGTCGGAGTCCCGAAGGCAGTCCGACGTTATGTTGAATATCCTTCTGGCAGCTCCTGCGACGGCACTGGTACCAAACTGTATCAGCTCTGGCTGTTCCTTTGGATCCACCAGTGACGTGGAGAGGGGGGACTTGCTGCATGGACAACAACTGGCCCTTCATATCAACTTGCCCAGGCATGTGCCCTGAATAGGACACTCCAGCTTCACCTCATGGTGTAGATAAAACACGGGAAGCAGCAGTTTACCGGTTAAAAGCCTCCTGCTCGATTGGCGTAGAGTATGGCACCAGGGGTTGCTTCCAATGGTGGGAGAGATCTTCAGATTTCACTAGACATCTACCGCCCACCTCAAGCTGGGCAACCCCCAGCCAGAAAGCTGTTGTCTCGCCACAGTTCACCTGCCTCACTGGCAGACAATGAAAAGGGAAACGGACTGGAACTGGAAAAGGAAATCGACTATGAAGTTGGGATGCCGGAACATTCGTACCATGACGACCGGCCTCTCACAAGACCTCCAAACCATCAGTGATACCCGAAAGAATGCTGTCATTAACAACGAGCTCAAAAGGCTTGATGTTTGACATCGCCACATTCCAAGAAACTCGCCTGGCCCAATAAGGATCTTTGAGGGAAAAGGACTACACGTTCTATTGGCAAGGCAATGGACTTGACGATACAAGAGAGCACGGTGTAGGCTTTGCAGTCAAGAACAAACTGCTAGGGATGATAGAACCTGGCGAAAACGGATCTGAAAGTCTCCTCTCGCTGCGTCTTCAAACGTCAGCATCATCAGTGTGTATGCGCCAACCCTGTACTCAACATCAGAAGCCAAAGATGAGTTTTATGGAAACCTGGAATCCATCATCAGCAAGATACCGCCACAGGAACACCTGCTTCTGTTGGGTGACTTCAACGCAAGGGTGGGAGCCAACCATGTCCCCTGGCCAGTCTGTCTGGGACATCAAAGAGTCAGCAAGATAAATGAGTATGGACAGCGACTTCTTGAGTTGTGCTCCTACTTCGACCTCTGCATCACCAACTCCTTCTTTCAGACGAAGCCCCAACACAAGACATCATGGAGATACCCCCGATCAAAGCACTGGCATCAGCTGGACTTGATCATCACTAGACGCTCTTGCCTCAAGGATGTTCTCATCACCCGATCCTACCACAGCACTGGTGTGCTGCAGGATTAGGTTGCAGCCGAAGAAGATACATCGCTCTAAACGCAAAGGAAAACCTCGCGTTGATGTGAGCAAGACAACACATCCTAAAAAGGCAACACTGTTTAGAGAGGTACTGGAGGATGCACTGAACAAACAACAGTCTACCACTTGACACTGCCACTCAGACATGGGACCATGTACGCGACACAGTACAAAAAAGACTGCCATCACAGTCTTTGGAAAGAAGAAGTCAAGGAACACAAATGGTTGGTTCGAGGCTAACTGCAGTGTGATGACCCCAGTTATTGAGGCCAAGCATGCAACCCTTGAAGAACACAATTGCTCGCCAGGCCAAGCAACCCTCCAGGTACTCCGAACAGCCAGAAGCAAAGTCCCGCAAGACTTCTAGGTGCTGTGCGAATGAATACTGGCTCCAGATATACAAGGGCTGCATCCAGCAGTCAGCTGATACAGGCAACACTGGGGCCATGTACGATGGCATCAAGAAAGCCATAGGCTCTACTCAGAGCAAGACAGCCCCCTCGAGGTCCTCCACAGGCGAGCCCATCCATGACAGGAAAAAGCTAATGGAGAGGTGAGTAGAGTATTAATCAGAGTGGTACTCCAGAAAGAATGTTGTCAGCAGCTCAGCTATGGATGGCATAGAATGTCCAATGAACAAGGAACCAACCATTGAGGAACTCAGCAAGGCTATCGACAACCTCTCCAGTGGAAAGCACCTGGAAGCGATGGAATTCCACCTGAAATCATCAAGTGCGGCAATCACTCTACTCGAACCCCTATATGTACTTCTTTGTCCGTGCTGGAGTGAAGGGGCCATGTTGCAAGACATGAGGGACGCCAACATCGTCACGCTATACAAGAACAAAGGAGACAGGAGTGATTGTAATAATTACAGAGGCATCTCACTCCTGGGCGTAGTTGACAAGTTGTTTGCTTGTGTCATTCTGACCAGACTACACATACTTGCAAAGTCTACCCCAAATCT
Source organism: Escarpia spicata (assembly GCA_963995525.1). Classification (NCBI taxonomy): domain Eukaryota; kingdom Metazoa; phylum Annelida; class Polychaeta; order Sabellida; family Siboglinidae; genus Escarpia; species Escarpia spicata. The sequence goes on along the minus strand of OZ023208.1, from coordinate 67,359,150 downwards.
CAGTGTGGCTTCGAAGCAAATAGGTCAACTAGTGACATGATCTTTTTGCTTCAACAGTTACAGGAGAAATGCAGGGAACAGAAGAAGCCGCTGTACATTGTGAGCAGGGATGGTCTGTTCAAGATCCTACCGAAGATATGATGCTTCCCAAAGCTCTGCAGCGTAATCAGGTCATTTCACGATGATATGAGAGGTACAGTTGTGTATGATGGTTCTACCTCCAAGACTTTTTAACGTTACCGGTGGTGTCAAACATAGATGCGTTCTCACCCCAACCCTCTTTTGGATATTCTTTGCCCTTATGTTGAAGCCCACCTTTGGATCTTCGACAGAGAGAGTGTACATGCCCACGAGATCTGACGGAAAACTGTTCAACTTGTCTAGCTTAAATGCGAAGACCAAGGTGCGATTGGCCCTTGTCAGAGACTTTCTGTTTGCGGATGATGCAGCAGTCATCACGCATACTGAGGACAAGCTACAAAACCTCATGAACCGCTTTGCAAAGGCATGCACAGATTTCAGACTGACAATCAGCTGGAGAAAGACTAACATCATGGGGCAGGATGTGGTCACTCCCTCAGCCATCACCATAAACAACTGTGAGCTAGAGGTCATCCACCACTTCACCTACCTCGGGTCCACCAATGCCGACAACCTCTCCATAGAAGCAGAAATCAGCAGAAGCATTGGGCGAGCGGCCTCAACATTTGCCCCACTTACAAAGAGAGTGTGGAATAACAAAATGCTGATGGAGCACACAAAGGTGCTGAGTACACTTCTGTACGGCAGTGAGTCCCGGACGCTGTACTCCACTCAGGAGAATTGACTGAACTCATTTCACATGCGATGCCTGCGGAGCATCCTCGGGATCTCCTGGAAGGACCGAGTCCCCAGTACAGAGGTCCTCTCACGTGCCAATCTGTGAGCCTGGTGACCCTGCTCATACAACGCCGCCTCCACTTGCTCGGCCACTTGCATCGGATGGAAGATGAGAGACTTCTAAAATACATCCTCTACGGAGAGCTGGCCACTGGAAAGAGAGCTGCTGGACATTCCTATCTGCACTTTAAGGACATATGCAAGTGAGACTTGAAGGCACTAGACATAGATGTTGACAATTGGGAGGATCTTGCTGGAGACCGATCCACATGGAGGAACTACACAGGGGTCTCAAAAGAGGAGAGGATACTCTCCATAGCCTACCAGAAAAGAAACGTAACCGCAGAAAAACACCCAGGCTGAGAACAGAGCCGAGAGTGCCTTCAAGTGCAGCATATGCAATAAAGACTGCATCTCAAGAATTGGCCTCTACAGCCACAACAGACACTGCCCAACCAACAACTGATCTTTGACACCAGGGCACAGATCCATAGTCTTACGAGACTGCAGAATGTCTACTTGTACTAGTCTTTTTTGTGGGTGATCAATAACACTTTGTTATTACTCCTTGTAACATATGTTTATATGTGTACGTACCTTTACATGTGTGTTACATTACTTTGTAACGAGAAAATCTTTAATAGTTGGCCAACTTATATTTATATCATTTATTTGATTTATTGTACTTATTAAATGGGTATTCCACTTGAGATTAAGCCCCTGTGTTGTGTCATATTCATGTTCTACCCATCCTTGTTGCCCCTGGACCTTTGTCATGCGTTTGGTGCCACCAATCCATGAGCCTAACTTGTGACAGTAACATCATGGTCAAACATATATTAGGTGAAGAGTTATGTTGCAACTGTTTCAGGACACAGCATTGTTGACGAGAATGCTCCAAAGGTGGACATCATGACTATGCAGAGAGACATCAACAACTGGTGCTGTCTCTACAGTTTGTTATTAAACGTTTTACTTATTTCATCATGGCACTTTCAGGCCAAGACATTTTTGAAACTTAGGCATGTGTTGTTTGCTGACCATCAATGCCTTTAAAAATACAGAATGTTTCTGAAATGATCTGAGAAATGTGGAATAATAGTGCTTTAATAAAACAATTATTAAGAATTGTCATCAAGGAATCTTAACAGGTAATAAACAATACAGGAAGCTGAAACCAGAAGATGGCGGAGACATGCTGTATCAGTTGTTAACTGCAGTCAGAGTGGAAAGGATATAACAAATTACTAAATCAAGGAAAGAAAACTGGGATGATGGGTAAATAAAGATGTACTGCATGCAGTCACATAAACCTTCACCACTTATTATTATAAATTGTTATGAAGAGTTTCTAGGGAAAACATATATTAATCTGGCAAGTATATAAATCATTGATGTTGTTAGTAATACTTTTGCAATAGTGATTATATCAGACCAGATTTTGTATTAGAGATGGCATTGACAATATGTTTTATATATGTTGGTATATTTACATAGCAGTGAAACACATATGTATGCGTTGATGCTGTGTAGAATGTTGAGACATGTGTGGCTCTGTTGTACAGGAAGCAGAAGAGTCTGGAGGCCTATCAGGCAGAGACTGTCTGCATGACTCGGCTTCAGGCAGAGATTGTCCACCTACGAATGATTGTTGACACCCAGCAGCAACTCATTGACTCAATGGCAATGAAGAACGAGATTCTCAACTCAGACAAGTTCTTTGCAGGTTTGCAAGTTTTGTTTAGCTGTGAGAAAATACTAGTTTATAGATATGTACTCTTTATGTTTGCATTGTTAAAAAACAGTGACCATGGCAGCTATTATTTTGTCTTCTTTTGTTAATATCTTTATGTCACTCCTCAACTGAGCTATCCATAAGGATGTATTTGCCTATGCCCATCTGCCAGTCAGTCTGAAGATCGCTATACCAGACAAAATGTCTGTACATGTTAAAAATGTGTTGTCATTACATCAGTAATATATGAATATTAATAGAGTAACTCCTATTTATAATGGTATTAGAATATAATTTGAATATAATTATGCTCGTGGATAAATGTGAAAGTTTGTTGATTTTGTTTTTAGAGAAACAGCTTATGGACTACAAGATCTCCATGGCGAGAACAGCATTCAGTGACCAACCATCAGACGGTAAGTGTACAAGTTGTTAGTTGTTTTAGCAGTTATAAGTATATAGTTATGAGTTAGTAACTGAATCTGAAGATCTGATCATCGAGGAACCGAGAGGATCCTGCTATTAGAACCATTTTAAGGTATCTTAAGGTTAATTTGCGTATCCCATTTCATGATAACAACCTATTTAGTATCTACTATAACAAGCTAGCTCATTTAATTGGTACAAATTTTTAATCTCATTAAACTAAACTAGATTCAATCAAGATTCATCTAAGAAAGGGCCGACTCTACAAACTATTACAGAGGACATTCACCGTTTTGCAAGTGACAATGATAGTGTTGATGTCTAACTTCGGAAGTGCTTCATGTCACCAAATCGAGTGTAACTATTAATAAATTGGCGGTACCTGATTTGACATGGCAAATTATAGGTTCAGGTGCACTAAGATTAGGAGTGAACGAAAAGCAAAACGTAACACCAGATATGTATGTACGAGAAGCCAACTGGCGTTTCCATTTAATACAACAACATAAACATATTCGGTTGAGTGATAGTTGGCCAACCGTTACTCTGCTATGACATTACAGCACCATACTTTGAGCTTGACAAGTACGCATCCAAAATACGGATATACATGGGAGACAATTAAACAGCTGATCACTTACAAGAAGATGGGTGGGTATACACTGTTGTAAAGTCAGTTAGCTGTAACCATATGTATATCTCGTGATGTGCGAATGTCAGCGTTCGGTCGCATTCGGCCGCATTCGGCTGTGTTCGGCGAGATGTTAGGACGAAAGTCGCATGGCGATCGGTGAACGAATTCACATAGTCGAAAGCAGGCGACTCGGGCGATAAGGTAGATGGTAGATTTGCCTTGTCGATTCCACACGAAACACCAGAAAACAACACGGAAATGATGTCACGACGTCGATGATGTCGAGAAGGTCCTGTCAGTGTATCACGGAGATCAAGCCACGTTAAATGGAGTCACAGACGAATCTCAGTCTTCTTCAAACGTGAGAAATGCAGCGACTCACATCAAATCAGTACTGTTCAGATCGTAGAAGTATTTACCACAAGTGTTGGGCGGACACACATTTCGGTCCAATTCCTGGAGACAAGAGTGCAACACATTTTCTGCTCAATGTTCGTCTGGCCTCGAATGGCCATTCTCTCCCTATATAGCCCTATGGCCAGAAGCCAGTCTGACCATCACACTTGACACAAACCACAGTCGTCCCAGAAATCGGCTCCCGAAACCTTTCACACTTCGAACCAATCCATTCAATTAGCTGAGTTTAAAATATATTTTGCTGGCTAAATGCCTGGCTATATCTGTGCTCATATCATCTTTAACTTACGTTACGTTACGTTACTTATAAAATTTATATCACTGGATTTCCTGTATCGAGCCGGATACCATAATGTTCATCGTACATTCCAACTCTCACGAATTAATCCATAATTTTAATAAAACATGTTCTCTATTCATAAGCTGGGTGTCACCCCAGTGTTTTTTACACCTACATTTCTGTAAACAACTATTGTAAGTTCATAATATAATCTTCTTATAACCACAACATAAGTAGTTTGCAAGGTCACCATGTTACCAGTCACGTTAAATAATTTCTACTGATACCAAATTTGTTATACCTAACCGTAAAATTAGTGGTGTATGCTACAAATGAAATTAGTTAAATCTAACTCGTCGGTAGTTAAAACGATACACGCTTTAATCGCCAGAGGGCGCCAGCACATACCTCAGCGACAATACATACCAGAGATGGCAACACCATCCCGTGACAATACTTTGTAAACAAAACCAATGTTCCAAAGCCTGATTAAATTCTATACAAACCACTTCGTGACACTTCGTTTGTGAGATGGTCTTACATTATTATACCCGTCTGTTGCAGAGGAAGACATAAACACAGACCAGTTGATAGAGAACTTGGAGATGGCGACAAATCTGGCCCAGGGCAGGACATCCGTTACAGCCGCAGGTCTGCACCTCACATTTAACCATCATCCTATTTAATTATTCATCATGTGACCGGTTGCCTAGCAACCAGGTCAGACTAATCTATAAAAATGGATGCCACAAAAATGAAACCATCTGACATTGTGCCAAAATTCTGACACCAATTAGTTTTCTTTGTAAACACAACAAAGGGTAAAGTTGCTTATGTTAGAATGGTTTGCAGGAAAGCTTGACCAGGCAGACTAGTAGTGTAAATGCATAGGTGTAAATATGGTTGCTATAGTGATACATGGTGGAGACTATGTTCATAATTGGAATTGTGACATCAGGTTCTGAATCCATAAATTTATGAACTTAGTTAGATCTAAAGAAAGATGTTCTATTTTTAATATGCAAGTATGGTAAGTTGAGTTGCACCTCACAAACTCACTTTGGCATAGGGGTTAGAATAAACAGGTCTACTAGGGGTAAAACGTAAATCGCTTTGAGCATTCCTGTGGACTGGATATCGCTCTCCCTCTACCTCCCCCTCTCCCTCTATCTCTCCATCTCCCTCTATCTCCCCCTCTTCCTCTATCTCCCCCTCTCCCTCTATCTCCCTGTCTCCCTCTATTTCCCCCTCTCCCTCTATCGCCCCTCTCCGTCCCCCTCTATCTCCCCCTCTATTTCTCCCCATCTTTCTCTCTCTCCCTCTATCTCTCCCTCTCCCTCAATCTTTCCCTCTATCTCCCTCTCTCCCTCTGTCTCTCCCTCTATCTCCCCCTCTCCCTCTCCCTCTATCTCCCCTCTCCCTCTATCTCCTCCTCTCCCTCTTCCTCTATCTCCCCTCTCCATCTATCTCTCCCTCTCTCCCTCTATCTCCCCCTCTCCCTCTATCTCCCCCTCTCCCTCTGTTTCTCCCCCTCTCCCTCTATCTCTCCCTCTATCTCTCCCCCTCGCCCTCTATCTCTATCTCCCCCTCTCCCTCTATCTCCCCCTCTCCCTCTATCTCCCCCTCTCCCTCTATCTCTCCCCCTCTCCCTCTATCTCACCCCCTCTCCCTCTATCTCCTCCTCTCCCTCTATCTCCTCCTCTCCCTCTATCTCCCCCTCTCCCTCTATCTCCCCCTCTCCGTCCCCCTCTATCTCACCTTCTCCCTCCCCCTCTCTCTCTCTCTCTCTCTTTATATATCAAACTGCCTGTTGTGTACGACAGAGACGTTCTTGTTATCGCGAGGTTCACTGGCAGTAGACACTGTCTACGACCACGGCAAAGACACCCAGGACTTCTACAAGGTGTCACAAGTCTTCCTTGAAGCGATGAAGAATGACCGCTGTTCTACTGGCTCCTACGAAGTCCGAACAGTCACTAAGGTGAGTCCAACTCTATGTTACCACAAGCATCTATGTAAAAGCTGCAGCGTATGTTTCACAATATACTTGGCCAGCCTAGATGTGTTCTCTTGCAGTTCCCTAGTACAGCTGTGTTGTTTGATTGCCATATATGGGAGTTGAATGGATCAGTTTACTTTGTCCTTGTTTGTCCTGGCAGGTGTCTGTTTGTCCTGGCACGTGTCTGTTTGTCCTGGCATGTGTCTGTTTGTCCTGACACTTATCTGTTTTTTTTTGTATGTGTGTGTTTGTCCTGGTACGTGTCTGTTTATCCTAGTATTGGTCTGCTGGTCATCAATCTCACTGTGAGAACCATGCAGAAACCTGAGTCCCTTATCAAAGAACAACACCAAGAAATCTCAATACTTACCAGTCAGATTATTCTGTTAATTATTTCCACTTCCTTAACTTGACATCAGCCACAATCTATGTGTCTATTCTGATATGTTACCATTTCTGTGCTCATCCTGACATGTTGCAATCTCTTTGCCAACCCTGATGTTTTACAATCTCTATGCCTCTGATGTGTTACAATCTCTGTGCCCATCCCGATGTGTTGCAATCTCTATGCCCATCCTGATGTGTTACAATCTCTGTGCCCATCATGATGTGTTGCAATCTCTATACCCATCCTGATGTGTTGCAATCTCTATGCCCATCCTGATGTGTTACAATCTCTATGCCCATCCTGATGTGTTGCAATCTCTATGCCAATCCTGATGTGTTGCAATCTCTATGCCCATCCTGATGTGTTACAATATCTGTGCCCATCCTGATGTGTTACAATATCTGTGCCCATCCTGGTGTGGTGCAATCTCTATACCCATCCTGATGTGTTACAATCTCTATGCCCATCCTGATGTGTTGCAATCTCTATACCCATCCTGATGTGTTACAATCTCTGTGCCCATCCTGATGTGTTGCAATCCCGATGCCCATCCTGATGTGTTGCAATCTCTATACCCATCCTGATGTGTTACAATCTCTGTGCCCATCCTGATGTGTTGCAATCCCTATGCCCATCCTGATGTGTTACACTCTCTATACCCATCCTGATGTGTTACAATATCTGTGCCCATCCTGAGGTGTTACAATATCTGTGCCCATCCTGATGTGTTGCAATCTCTATATCCATCCTGATGTGTTACAATCTCTATGCCCATCCTGATGTGTTGCAATCTCTATACCCATCTTGATGTCTTACAATCTCTGCGCCCATCCTGATGTGTTGCAATCCCTATGCCCATCCTGATGTCTTACAATCTCTATGCCCATCCTGATGTGTTACAATCTCTGTGCCCACACTGATGTGTTACAATCTCTATGCCCATCCTGATGTGTTACAATCTCTTACAGTTTGTGTGCTCATCCTGATGTATTGCAACCTCTGTGCCCATCCTGATGTATTGCTACCTCTATGTCCATCCTGATGTATTGCAACCTCTATGCCCATCCTGATGTATTGCAACCTCTGTGCCCATCCTGATGTATTGCTACCTCTATGTCCATCCTGATGTATTGCAACCTCTGTGCCCATCCTGATGTATTGCTACCTCTATGTCCATCCTGATGTATTGCAACCTCTATGCCCATCCTGATGTATTGCAACCTATGTGCCCATCCTGATGTATTGCTACCTCTATGTCCATCCTGATGTATTGCAACCTCTGTGCTCATCCTGATGTATTGCAACCTCTATGCCCATTCTGATGTATTGCAACCTCTATGCCCATCCTGATGTATTGCAACCTCTGTGCCCATCCTGATGTATTGCAACCTCTGTGCCCATCCTGATGTATTGCAACCTCTATGCCCATCCTGATGTATTGCAACCTCTGTGCCCATCCTGATGTATTGCAACCTATGTGCCCATCCTGATGTATTGCAACCTATGTGCCCATCCTGATGTATTGCAACCTATGTGCCCATCCTGATGTATTGCAACTTCTGTGCCCATCCTGATGTATTGCAACCTCTAAGCCCATCCTGATGTATTGCAACTTATGTGCCCATCCTGATGTATTGCAACCTCTATGCTCATCCTGATGTATTTTAACCTCAATGCCCATCCTGATATATTGCAACCTCTGTCTCATCCTGAGGTATTGCAACCTCTATGCCCATCCTGATGTCTTATGATATCTGTGCCCACTCTGATGTTTGTCTTGTCCTCAGGCCATGCTGCCTGATGACGTGGGGGGTGCCCACACTCAGAAGCTGGCCTCTCTCAAGCACCCTAACATGGTCACCCGGCTGTACTACTGTGGAGGGGCGGAGCGACCACAGAGAATGCTCAACATCCTCAAGACTGGCTTCTACATTTCTGGTGAGTCAAAGCATATGATATTTTCAAGCTTCAAATTTGGAATAAATATTATGAATAGCTTTTGATATTCAGTCTAGGTCATTCAATCTTTTTATTGTTACTTTGTGTTCTATAGTCCTATTTTTCTTAATTAATAAAAAAATACTTATATCAATGTTTTATATCCATTTAATATAATCAATCTTTTATCGGATCTCCACTTAATCTCTTGTTTAGAGGGTTGTTAAACCACTATCTTTTAGCTTTCTTCTTCAACTAAATTCCTTCTTCAGATTTTAAAGTTAAATTTAGTGCTAATGCTATTGGACATTGTTGTAGATTTCACAGATGGTGATTATGGTGAAGGATTGTACTTCTCCAAGTACCCGTCCAGAGCAGCAGAGTTCTCTGTGGTAGGTTACTCATATAAGATGAATTGCCTACTTTGTTGGAACTATTTTATGTCCAAATTCACTGTTGCATTGAGTAAAGTAGCCAAACTAAAGACCCACTTGACATATAACATCTTCACCATATGCATGGTTTTTACATCAGACAAAACAACCCTCTCTTTTTGCTAATTCATTTCCCATGTGGTCGTACCTGATAAGAATTTTAAAATTTACTGTGTTGTCAATAACAAAATTGTTATGCCTTTGAAAATGTAGCCAATGCATAGCAATCGTTGTGTTGCCCACCTTTATAATTCACCACCACTGTTGATTTGTGTGTAGCTTGTATACAGCAAAAACGTACTTGGTCTTACAACTTGATGGATCCATCATGTAACCAATTAACTAACAACCAACTTAGTCAAGCTTACAAAATGGCTGCCGCATATGGGAAGCTGTTGGACATTTTTTTGTATATTTTGATGTACTTCTGGCCCCATGTTTTTTTTTACAAAAACACGGCTAACTTGTTTAAGTGAGAACAGGAAAGATTGGTGTGGCAGATATAATTTCACCCTAGTATTGTAACGCTTGTATGTAAACATTGTTGTAAGGTGCAGTTTGATAGAGTTCATGCACATAAGTTTGTTTGTGACGTAAGATTTTGGATAGAGTAGGTATTATTTGAGTGTAATTTATATATTTTTTTATATATAACATTTTTCACAGGAAATTTCCAGAAACATCATTCAATGGGGCAAGACAGTTGTCACACAATAAAGGGCTTTGCTACTTGTTCATGTCTGTCTGTCTCTCTTTCAGCTTGGGAAGTTGATCATAGCTGAAGTTGGCTTGGGCAACATAGAGTCAATAACTATGAAGGACAGAAAGCGAAAGGCACCTCAAGATGGCTATGACAGTATTGTGGTGTGTACTTTATTCTCTGGTTAGTCTAATGCTCCTTTACGATCATCTTATTGCGTTCTTGTTCACAGTTAATTGTATGCAGAATAATAGTAAAATGGTGGCCGGTGGTGAAAATGCAGATTCCACACAAAACAAACAGTTTGTTGTTGTCTGTTATGTTTTGTGTAGGTGCTGTGGTGACATGACCTCTTGACCTTACCGTTGTAGACACCAGGGAGACTGACGTCGAGGACAGACAACATTATCACCTCCCAGTCGCAAGAGTTCGTCCTCTTCAGTGCGGTTCAAGCCGTCCCATTGTTTTTGCTGGAGTACGCCCCGAAGACAGAGTAGCAGAACTCGATATGTTGCTTTGCAACCAACTGGATATATTTCAGTCCGGTGTGTCTGGACTTGTGCTTGACATGAGCCAAGAAAGCTTCGATTTGAAGTGTGATAACAATGTTGTGATAACATGGTGGTGTGGAAGCAATTAACATGGGCAGATAGTGTAGGTTAGCAAGAAGTTCATGAATGCCAAACCTCAAGTCCTCTCCCTGTTACGGATACAAAGTTGGATTGTTTTGTCGACAAATCTTATTATATAATGTAAATTACAGCTTATCTAATATCTTGACCACCCTAGTGCGGTTTAATGAAAACAATTTCTTTACACAATTCTACTGATATTTGATTAATTTGTATGTTTTGCCTCAAATATCATTTTACATCAGATGACAGTCATATTATAAATTTGTAGTGGTCATTAAAATCCATTTTGGTGGTCAATATGTAAAATATTTAGTTAATTATACTATACCCAGTATGTAAGATGGATTTATGATAAACAAATCATTCTTTGTACCTGTAACAAATATTAACTGTTGTGTATTTTCTATTTCTGTTTGTTAAGCCATGTACTAACGGACTATAGTTAATAAGGTTTTTTGACAATTTGTATCTAAATTATTAGAAGAGATTATGCAGATTTGCATGAAATCGAAATCTGTGGACAATGATGCATAGAAATCGGAATGAAACAACTAAAGATCTTTTAAATATTTGTTTTTGTGGCATTTTATCTAATTCATTTGTAATTGTATTTGATATCAAGTGAATGTATGTGTTTAACACGAGTCATTCCACCGTTGCCAAAATGTACAATATTGTCTATTTTTCCCATTGCTGTTTTAGATGCCTGACACTGCTACTGCAGTTCTGTGTATTAAAGGTTGAGCAATACTTAGTTAAGTGATGTTGTTTTATTGTTTGGTCAACTCGGATAGTATCAAAGCCATAAGTTGCTTTGATTAAATGTGGCTGCCACAATCAGGGAGCGGCCTGTTATTCTACTTTCTGGGGAGACGTCATTAAATGATATTGTTACATCCCCTCCGTTTTACAAACAACATGTACTCAACCAAAACGTACTAATGTATTAAAGTAATAGGCCATGGGCCAGATGTGCACACCCCCACAACTCTACCAACCCATGTTGTTTTTAAGCTTTGGGGTCCCTTGAAGATGACTTTAAGTGGTAACAGTGAAAAAGTTGGGTCTCGCTACCCATTTCCAACCTATCTTGGATGATACCCTGAAATATCGTATTTGTCATCAATGTCGCGTGGTATTTAATCACACATACCATAATCGTCATTGTATAGTCATATGTCTCAATATGTACTTATGATATGTCAAATTTAAGGTTTTCATCTGCTGATCATAACAGTAGCATTCAATAGATATTTACTATTATGTCATGTGACCTAATTAGCATAGAATAACTATACCCTATTCTCACTCGTGACTGCATAAATTACATAATTATTTTTGTCAAATATATCAATTTCCCTTGATCTCATGGCCTCTTTAAGATCAAATAATGCATAACACTCTGCACCATCATACCTTTCATTTGATACCAGAATTGTCTTTCTGTCATTACAAATGGATTAGGTATAATGCTTCAAAGATAACCGTAGTGTCGCGGATCAAGAGGCCTAACTGGCATACATGTCAACACTGTCTAGATTGTGTGTCTTTTCAGGTATACATTTACGCCAGATTAATTTCAGATGCATAAAACAAAGCACTACACATTTTATATAATATACATGTATACTATCTTAATATGGTAACCAGAACTCGTGAATTAAGATGTGACAAATGTTAACAGTACAAACAAATCGAAAGCCAGTATCTCACAATATGATAATTCAATTAAAGAGAATTACATAGGTATGACATTCATTTAGATGCTAGACATTGATAAAACAAAATGTAGTTAGATGCCACAAAGTTATTCACATCTTAAGTGTATGCAATGACATACAATATCTAGGTTGATGTACGGACACTTGCCAAACATTGATAGCTACTTAACCAATTACACTAGTCACATTTTGATGCTCGGTCATAATCACTGTCACTGTCAGCATATAGTTCCATTCCATCAGACATGTCCTTGTCAGACTCGTCATCACTATCAGTGTGGTCGGGTCTACCTGAGCTATATCAGCCAGTTCATGTGGCAACACATCTCCATCATACCAGAGTGACTCAATGCTTCCATTACTGATGTTCCAGCGATGGTTTCTGCTCACCTTGGGGACGTCAGGCTCAGAAATATGTGCTCTCTTCCATATGCCAACTTGATAGTTGACTCTTCTGACATGCTGGGTGAGACTGCGCTTGCATGGTGGTAGATTGGCAACGTCAATATTACCTGAAGGAATAACACGGTTATGCTTGGCACACAGCTTATTGATACGAATTAGCCTGAAGTCATCAACGTTTGACACCTTTGAGGCTCTACCATACACAGCACATGTGAAGCTGTCCAGCTCATCAATCCTTTCTTCAGGTACGTCCCATGTATCTCCCAGTTTCTTGAGTACATGAATGTATTTAGGAATCTTCAGTAGAGTTTTCAATCAGATGGCCTCTTGGTTGCCTCTCCTTTCAGAATCAGCTTCACTCCAGTGTGGCCGACTCCTTCAGGTTCATCGACCTCTCTTTCTTCCATGTTTGAGATGGTATCTCGGGACCAGTCACCAGATTCCGCAGAATGATCATCACTGCCAACTTCCTGTAACATGATGCCATGTGCTGTTTGAACTGATCCTATATCCTTTTCCTGTGAGATCATTCAGAAGCTATTCAAAATTATTAAATTCTGAATTGACTACCGTTGCTCCTGGTGGTGACCTGACAGTCTGGTTGGAGAGAAGAGTGGACGACTGCATAACAGCTTCAGCCGGCGCTGTCTCCAGCTCCAATGAAAAGGAGTAGCTTTCACAATGTCCCATTCCGTTCAGGAGAGTTACGAGTTTTTTACTTCTGAACATACAACGCATGGACATGCTCATGAAGATGTGTTTTGGCAGCTTCCACGATCCATTGGTTGTTGCCTGGCAGATGTCCTGACCAATTGACAGAACAAGTCTCTCTGTGCGGGATGATGTGGGAGCTGCCATCCCAGTTATGACATAACATAACAATTTCTGGAGTGTGTCTGACACGATAGTGTCAATTCTGTCAAAATCACGGGGAGTTGGTGGCCATTTAAGATCAGGTGCTTCATGAACCTGCTTACCGGAAGTGATTAAGAATTAAATTACGAACACATACATATCAATAAAATATGTTTTCATAATAATATAGGCCAGTTAAGTAAAAGATTACCGAACAATCATACGACCTGTAATATTGCCATTGATTATCGCCAACCCACTCTTTAATAACCTAGAAATTTACATTATTTTTAGTACAATTATACAGTTTTAGAATATTTTATTATTTTCAATTATTTATTTTTTATGAGACATTATTTTATTCTTCACCATTTTGAGGAAAGTACACTGTCACCAAGACAATGTCACCAGCATTTTTTCATTGTGTGTTTTATTTTTATCCTGTAATATTGCCATTGATTGATTATCCAACCAACCCACTCTTTAGTAACCTAGAAATTTACATTATTTTTAGTACAATTATATAGTTTTAGAATATTTTATTATTTTCATTTATTTTATGAGACATTATCATTTTATTCTTAACCATTTTGAGGAAAGACAATGTCACCAGCATTTTTATTGTGTGTTTTATTTTTATCCTGTTCTGCTGCTTCGAGAGGTCACGATTTTACGCTGTGCAAGCCACTTAGTCGACAACAGTCAGCTGTCATTTTAACAGTTTCTCAGTACATGAGAACAAAAAATTCCTTGTCACATCTTCACAGTTTGCCATGTCTTAATCTTTGCTTTAATAGAAAGTTACTGCCAATCCCCCGCTCTAAGCCAGCGTTTAAATTGGCAATTATTTTACTACTCGCAGGAGATGTAAGTCTTAATCCTGGACCTGCTATCAGGCGCAATATTCGAGTATCCACCACTAACGTTCGATCTATTCGAGACAAAACAGCCTCGCTTACCGATTTATTAACTTCCAAGACAATAGACATCCTTGCAGTCACTGAGACCTGGCTCAGACCATATGACACAGCTGCATGCATTGCTGACATTTCTCCTTCCAGTTTCACCTTCCATCATCGCCCACGTTCAGTTGGGCGAGGTGGTGGTGTTGGATTTCTCGTCTCAAAACAGTTCAAAGTTAATTTGCATTCAAACCCTGATTACTCCAGCTTTGAGGCCATCTGTGCTGAAATTTCCGATTCATCTTTCTCTGCTTATTTTGTGTGCATTTATTGCCCTCCAGGACACCCGGCCCATTTCTTTGAAGAATTCCAGGATCTACTTGAAAATCTGGCAACTATTTATTCAGAATTTTATATACTCGGTGATTTTAATCTTCACCTGGACTCACCTTCATCAACAACAAGTACATTTAATGACATTCTGGCATCCTATGACATGAAACAACATGTTACCTTCTCAACACACATACATGGCCACTGGCTCGATCTCTTAATCACCAGTGCAGATTGTAACAATATTCAGACACCTACTGCTTCAGATGGTTTATCAGACCACCACACTGTCATTGCTGATCTCAAAGTTCCTAGAATTCCCGTAGAGTCCAAACACAATGTGTTTTACCGACCGATCCGTAAGATTGACATTGCTGCATTAATGACAGACATCCTTAAATCCGACCTCATCAGTAACCCCAAAGAACATCTGTCAGATCTGTGTCGACAGTACTGTCGAGTACTCAAAGATTTACTTCAGTTAATAAACATGCACCCCTGAGATCTAAATCTGTGTCCCAAAAGCCACATGGTCCATGGATGACTCCTGAAATTCTACAATCTAAAAAGCGCCGGCGCTATCTTGAACGTGTATGGCGCAAATCACGCTCGCCTTTGGACAGATCACGATATTCTAAACAGTGTCACTACTGCAACAGACAAATGGCCAAAGCTAAATCAAATTATTACACAAACATGGTCTCGAGTAACTCTGATAACCCACGTCAGCTATGGAACTGCATAAATGATATTTTACACAGACGGCCGCCTCCATCTCTACCTAGTCATGTGTCAGTCAAATCTCTGTGCGACTTGTTTTCTAGTCATTTCAAACATAAAATAAGTTTTATACGTTCTGCTTTTCCATGTCACACTTTAAGTTCTGTAAATGTGGATTCCCTGCAAGTAAATTCTCCATTTGTACTGTTTGAGCCAGCCACAGTTGATGAAGTGAGGAAAATAATAATGTCCTCCCCAAATAAGTCATGCCATCTCGAACCATTACCAACCATACTACTAAAAGCATGTCTTGACTCTTTACTTGGTACAATAACGAATATCATAAATTTATCACTGAGTTCGGGTAAATTCCCAGATGATTTTAAACACACACATGTAAATCCTGTTCTCAAGAAGACTTCTCTGCCAAAAGATGATTTCAAAAATTATAGGCCTATTTCTAATCTTAGCTTTATTTCTAAGATACTTGAAAAAGTCGTAGCAAGCCGTCTAAGGTGTCATATCAGCTCAACTTGTTTATCCAGTGTGCTTCAATCAGCATACAAACAATTTCATTCTACAGAGACTGCTCTCCTAAAAGTATACAATGATGTTATATTAAACACTGATAAAGGCAAAGTGACTGCACTTACCTTGCTTGATCTGTCTGCCGCCTTTGATACCATTGATCACAACACTTGTCAAACGTTTATCAATGTGGTATGGCATATCTGGCACAGCTCTGACCTGGTTTTCTTCATATCTAACCAATAGACATCAATGTACAAAGATAGATAATTACTTTTCAACCTCACTCCCCACTTCATGTGGCATTCCCCAGGGTTCCGTTCTTGGGCCTTTGCTTTTCACTCTCTACACTATGCCACTAAACTCTGTAATCCAAAGTCATAACTTGGATCATCACCTTTATGCAGATGACACACAGATCTACATTTCCTTGGCCACGCCCGATACAAGTCACTCTCTAAACCGACTCAACGATTGTCTCCAAGATGTTTCTTCATGGATGACCGATAGCAAATTAAAGTTAAATGCAGACAAAACTGAATTCATCATCATTGGTACTCCAATGCAGCGAGGTAAACTTAATGACTTTTTTCCAACATGCATCCTGAGTCAAAATATCACACCAGCAGCATCAGTACGGAATCTAGGAGTGACCTTTGATTGTGACTTCAATTTCAGACAACACATATCCTAAACGTGCCGTTGCTGTTTTTATCATATCTGTGATCTTCGCCGCATTCGCCGACATATGTCGCTTTCTGTCGCTAAGGCTATCGCAACAGCTCTTGTTAGTAGCAGATTAGATTATTGCAATTCCCTCCTTTATAATATTGCTATCAAGGATATTGCAAAACTACAATGCGTCCAAAATTGTTTAGCAAGGGTAGTCACAATCTCCTCGATTCTCCCGCTCAGTGCCACTTCTAAAATCACTGCATTGGCTCCCCGTGCGATATCGCATTATGTTTAAGATCTGCACAATCACCTACTTTCATCCAAACAACCTAGTTATTTACACTCAATGCTCACACCAGCTAGACAAACCAGACAACTTCGGTCGTCTAGTTCGAAGTTGCTATCTGTTCCTAGAGTTAAGACAAAGGCTGGAACTCGCGCTTTTTCAGTTGCCGCGCCAACTATATGGAATTCGCTTCCCGTTAATGTTAAATCAGCAGAAAATATTGTTACATTTCATCGTTACCTCAAAACCTATCTTTTCAATATCGCCTATTCTCCCTAGCTTCCTAGCACATCCATCCATTTGTTGACGACTTCCGCCTATCACACGAATACGAGAATGCTTAATCCTTTGGTTTTGGTGCGCCGCTGAGCTCGGATTGTCTGAGGAGATTGGCGCGTGAGAAGTTATGTATTATTATTAGTATTATTAAATACGATATTTCAGGGTTAATTCACAAGCTTAGATGCTATTTCGGGCAATGAGAGGGTGCAGGGGGGGGGGTTCTGGATCACAATTCACAGGGAAAATATTTGGATTTTCACATTTCACACTGAAAAATACCATTTCTTGTTTCACGAAGATATATTTTGTGAGCAGAAATCGGCGAAGAGATCGACAATTTCACGAAGAAAGTGATGCCTCAATCACTGTTCACAAGGAAAATATATTTTAAATCACGCTTCACACTGTTGCACCTGATCACGAATCACAGGGATAAAAAAGAGCTTTCACGTTTCAAGAGGAAATAATTTTGCTAATCACGGATCACGAAAATATCCCCTGCACCCCTCGGCAATGCATAGAGTGGTTGCAGTCAACCGAAAACAACGCGTGGTCCTCGAAGGCAAAACATCTGACAGAAGCCAGTGTTGTCTGATGTACCACAATTGTTCTTAAGGTTCACAAATTGGACCACTTCTGTTTATTTTGTATATTAACAATCTCACTAACCATGTTGATTCATGTGAAATGCCACTGTATGCTGATGATTCCAAATTGTTTAAAGAAATTACATCGGTGACCGATTGTCAGTTGGTGCAGAAGGATTTCGACACTGTATGTCTTTGACTTTGGTGTGAGACATGGCTCCTTAAACTTAACGTTGAGAAATGGTGCATAATGTCATTCACTAACAAAAAGAAACGTATATCTTATGACTACACGATTTTAAGCCAGTCTCTGCCCAAGGTCACTGCTGTCAAAGATCTCGGAATCACATTGACCGACAGTTTGACTTTTAAAGATCATAGTAATCATTGTGTTTATAAAGGTGGTTTTATTAACTGCGTTTGCACAACATTTACCGATGTACAAGCTTTGCGATCCTTGTATATATCTCTAGTCAGAAGCCAATTGGACTATTGCAGTGTTATTTGGAATCCCTGGCAACGTACATTTATTGACAAAATCGAACGAGTTAAAAAGAAATTTATTAAATATCTATGTTACAAATCCAAAATACAGTACTCTTCTGACAGTTAACCTGAGCTTTGCCATCATTTTAGACTACCTTCCCTTAAACATCGTAGGCAGATCTTATGTTTTTACACAAGTGTGTGCACTCCCAACTAGACTCGTCGTATCTGGTAGGGGCTTTTAAATTTCACTGTCCTTCACGATCTCTACGAATTATTAAACTACATTCCTTTTAGAGTTTCCAATAGCAGAATCAACATTAGAAAACACTGTGTTTTGAATAGATGTATGACTACTTTCAACACATTGTATTTAAATGATCCAACGTGTGATATATATTCTGGAGCTGAACCATTTAGATCCTCAATTCACAGACATTTCTATGTATAACAGATGTTTGCCTGATATATTTGATGTTGATATTGTGTGGCTTTTATGTTCTTATTGTTTTGATTATTCTATTATTGTTTTATTATTTATATGTATTGTTTCAGTTATCGGTCCTGTTACTGGGTCCACTGGAATTGGAATAAATACAATACCATCCAAGATAGGTTTGAAATGGGTAATGAGACCCAACTTTTTCACTGTTATCATTTGAAATCATCTTCAAGGGACACCAAAGCTTAAAAAAAACATGGGTTGGTAGAGTTATGGGGGGTGCACGACAGGCATATCTGGCCCATGGCCTAATGTCACCAGTCGAGCCAAGACAGCGGTTAGGCTGAAAATTTGCCATTTAGTCCGCCAGTGGAGGTTTTTGTGCACCCCCTCCTAAACTACCCCTCTGGATCCGCCCCAGGACAAGATTCCATAAGGTTTCGTAACAGGGAATAAAAATAGGGGAATAGCGTGCAAAACGAACCCCTTAAGCGAGATTTATCAAAAAGTTGACATTTTTTATTCCAATAAATGTTTCTCTATGGGATCATCTTCTCCACTTGTCTGACTATGTATGTCCTTTAATTTAGCGTATTTCTATTAAAACTAATGTATCTCCGGGGGTTTCAGAACACCACCCGATTTTTGACTCGCTAAAAAGTTGCGTCCAAAACGGGCCCGCTGCACACCCACTTGTATTATTTAGCCATCATTACACATTTTGCACATTGGGATCCTGAGCAGTCGACGTGTGTCCAAGCCACACATTATTCACATTTTATCTTTTCTTCCCCGTCCTTACTGTCCAAAAACAGTTGGTGCATTATTGTTTCTGCATCCAGTTGTCTCCCTTGTTTTCGAAGCTACGATATATCGCAGTGGCATGGCGAACGATCTCTCCTTTCCCCGTATGGTTGATTCTGCATTGAACGATTTTTGTCAGATTGTGTTCTCAAATCTAAGTTTGTATGGACTGAGCGTGATGATGCATGTCCTTGCTATAATACTCGACTTTCACTTTGTTGATTGATCTTTCAGTATAGACGAAACACTCGCCATGGGATTATTATCATGGTGTGGTGATAAATGCAACTTGGCAACATATATGTACTGGTAAGTTACACTACTTAATAATATGTATCCATACAGATCATATTGACACTATATAAAATGTATATTAGTAATATTATTGTTTTGCTTAAGAACTTTATTATTGTATAGCTGGGTAATATAACACACTGCATATGTAAAATACCATAATATATTATAAATGCAGGTGTGTGCATTGTACCAACTGTATATCGACGACAGCGGACCCCTGTTAGCACAGCGCGCCACCAAGGGGCCCGTTTTCAGTGCACTTCACTGCCTCGGGTTGATCATCAATTTGAATACAAGCTCTGCTTGCCCTGCATTCGAATGCACCAGGGCACACACATTTGGCTCATGTATACCAAATTTTCCGTTTTAAGTTCAGAACCGTTAAGGAACGAACTGATTTATCCCATAGTCATCTAAGAGGAAAACATGATGTATATGCTAGGTCGATTAAAATTTATAGTTACATGTTTGCCTAAATTTGATACCTCAGTCCACCATTCAACATCATCCCAGCTGTTTAAAAATATTGCGTCTTAGCGCACTTTTGAGGTCCAAATAACGACCCGGTTTGCACTAGTCTGCGCCGCTGTGGCCGTGCATTACCGCATCTCGCGCGTGAAACGAGCGCTGTAGCAGCGTATTTTGATGCAAACCAGGATGCTATTTATGCCCCAAAACTGTGCTAAAATGCAATAATTTTTTTTATTAACAGACGTCATCAAAGTATATTTCTGTGATTATTTAGCTGGCCATAAGAGTATAAACCGACCACTGGTCGCTTGTGGAACGATTTCCCACAAGCATTTTTTTAATCAGAAAGGGAACATTTCCTGTGTGCCTGGTGTCAGAATGGGAAAGGGGACACCAGCTTAGCTAAGGAATAAACCCACTTAACAATAAAATACCACGTTGATGGCTGTATTAAGCGTACATGCCCTAATTAGCGCATATTCCTTTTTAGCAGCACCTGATACTGACGGCAGTCTCCAATGGCAACCTTCACTGTTGAATCCATCATTATCATTTCTACCAATGTCACACCAGATTCAACGCTCACTGATAAAGAATATCACAAGGCCTACCTAAATGATCAGACTACAGTGTTCTGGTATCCTGTTGCTCATATGCGAGATGCATAAACCTTTTGCCAGTTATGTCTTCTGCGATATATGTATCCAAGAACCCCAGCCAGTGGGTGTACACCCCTGTATGCTTATTGGAATGCAAACATTTGACATATTTTTGTATGAAATATTTGTTAAGAATACTGCATGCTTAAAAGAATGAATATGGTACACGGTAAAGGGAAGTGTTCGTGTGGAAACTAAGACAAAGACACCTGCATGCAACAGCAGCAATTTAATACACAATGAGAACAAATACAAACATGACGACACATTCTATGTACAAGACAAGCATAAATTAGGATCACGTGTGTACATGCAAGGAAATGCTGATGACGACACGATGTGGGATTTGTTGCTGCATATAAAACATGCTATGCAGGTTCCCCTCAAAGCTACACGGCCTAATAATTAATATTCATATCACAAGTTAATGGGTCTGCAACACGGACTCAAGGCGTGAATCCACGATGTCAAGCAATGCTATGTTATGCTGGTCTACTAATACTCTCAGACTCAGACACCGAGTGGCACAACCCACCAGAGGAACTGTGTCACTGAGCGGCACAACCCGCCAGAGGAACTGTGTCACTGAGCGGCACAACCCGCCAGAGGAACTGTGTCACTGAGCAGCACAACCCGCCAGAGGAACTGTCACTGAGCGGCACAACCCGCCAGAGGAACTGTGTCACTGAGCGGCACAACCCGCCAGAGGAACTGTGTCACTGAGCGGCACAACCCGCCAGAGGAACTGTGTCACTGAGCGAAACAACCGACCAGAGGAACTGTGTCACTGAGCAGCACAACCCGCCAGAGGAACTGAGCCACCGAGCGGCACAACCCGCCAGAGGAACTGTGTCACTGAGCAGCACAACCCGCCAGAGAAACTGTGCCACCGAGTGGCACAACCCGTCAGAGGAACTGAGCCACCGAGTGGCACAACCCGCTAGAGGAACTGTGTCACTGAGCGGCACAACCCGCCAGAGGAACTGTGTCACTGAGCGAAACAACCCACCAGAGGAACTGTGTCACTGAGCAGCACAACCCGTCAGAGGAACTGAGCCACCGAGTGGCACAACCCGCCAGAGGAACTGTGTCACTGAGCGGCACAACCAGCCAGAGGAACTGTGCCACCGAGTGGCACAACCCGCCAGAGGAACCGAGCCATATGTTATCACACACACACGCCGACGCAGTACACTCTGTACAATACACATACACACATGTACATGCACCAGTACATCTGCTTGTGATTACAAAGGTGATGCAGAGTCCATACTGGGTTTGTTTAACATTCTATAAAGGTGTGCCGATGTTCTTCTGTATGATGCACTTGTCAAGTGTAGTTTTATCGATGGCTGAGAGAGATTCATGGCGCCTTTGTTAGTTGATGTGCGCCAGCCCTTCACCGGGTCTCAAGCAGCTGTGAGTGGACGCGTCCAGCAAGTGACCACGTACACGATGCACCGGACTTGGCCTGCTACAGGCCAACAAGGACACTGCTATGTCAATTCATACGCAACCTCCCACACACAATCGGCAATAAAACTACCACTAGCATTTATTCGCTGAGTCACGACTTCCAGTGTAGAAGCAGTGGTGACTGTCCAAACATCCGGCCACAGTGTAGAAGCAGTTGTGACTGTCCAAACATCCGGCCACAGTGTACGCAAAGTCAACATATCACATCGGCTTGTAATAAATAATGCTACGTGACAAGACACGGTGAGGTACAACTACCAACTTTGCCGAGCTGCGCTCCAGAATATCCAGTGGCAAGTGTAGCAGCAGCGACAGCAGTAGCGGGGGTAGCGGCAGAAGTCGCACACAGATGCTTCAGCTAAATGATGAGTCAGCTGTACAGGGTCTGTCAGCCGTGTCCATACTGGTGTCCAGGAGATGTCCAGCCCATGTTATTGGTGACCGGTGCGATGTGGCCGTCGCTTCATGTTCTTACTCAGTTTCTCCTCCTGTTGCAGCTCGTTGCGGAAACTCATCACTTTCTCTGCAACAACAAAACTAGTCTGAGGACTACAGTGGATTATTTTATTTAAAGGACTACAACTACAGTGTGCCTGTATATTGACTTATAGGTCATACTGAGGGGACGAGGCACTGACACAACCCCCCCATCTCCCATTTACAAGGGGGCATGGTAGGACTTTAAACCTCCCATCTGCCATGTAAAAAAGGGGCAATGCTGAAGTCTATCTCCCACCTCATACTTACAAGAGAGGCGTGACTGGGGCACAACCCAACCGTCTGTTGTTAGGACCAGCCTGTCACACGCCTTCCCTAATTACAGTGGATGCTGAGGTTAAGGCACAATATTGATGGTATATATTTACAAGCACTTTGAACCAAGTACTGGAATTTTGTGAAACTCGCACTTCAGGTAATTAAAACTGGTGTTTATTTCAATCACACAGATGAACGAAAATCTATTTCGTGATAGCCAGACATTATGCAATCACTTTCATGTGGCAAGGTACTGAATGAGTAGAAAACTTACCTCTCAGTCGGATCATCATTTCTATCCTCTTGCCAAGCAAGCCGTCCAATTGACTAGCATAGGCTGCAAGACAGACGGAGCACATATCTACACACCAGAGACACGCAACACCACACACATTTTAACACAACTATTACTTTTTTATTGATGTAATATATTTTACAGATATTCTTTGTGCAAAATTCTGAAAGAATTGTATTTGAATCATGTTAAAATTTAATTTCTAAAAGACATTTATTGTGGGTCATTTAAAAATATACACATTATGCTCTTTTAGGTCATTACATTTTTTACCAGTTGTAAATTTACCTGTATATTTATGTTTAAACTCTCAACCATTAGGAAGATAAAATGTATATTTTATTAGGTTAATCATGAATAAAGAATGTTTATTTTGATAAGGGTTGACCTTTATGGAAGCAATAGCACCCTCTCTCTGCAAATCCTCAACGACAATTAAAACAAGGTTCCACAGAGAAACCAACTCAACAATTCCCCAATTCAAACTTAGATCCCCATGGCTAATACTTAAACATAGTTTTCACTGCTTTCAGTACCACAGGCACAGCCTAAAACATGTACTAATACTAATGTCGTGATGCACTAACAAGATCCCAACCTTCCATGCCAAATGCCACATTTTCTAATTGTGGTATCTTAACACAGGTGACGGATAAGACATTTCGGCAGCTACTGCAATACTACTGCAACAGTTAGTTATACCACTAGCGTAATAATATTGCAATAGTAAAACAGCCATCGCAACACTGAACTATCCTCAATACTCACCCCATACGCTAGCCACAAAACTAATACAGAGTTGGTGTCTAGACAATGACTTCTCACTATTTGATGCAGCTGGAAGCACAAACTGTGGTGCTGCTTGCAGTGACCGTATCCACCTACCTTCCACGTCGTAGTCCACCTGGTCAGTTATCTTCAGCAACTTGCGGTCACTCTCCATCCACTTTGGTGTTTGCTGCAAACACAATCAGATCCACATAAAACATAAAGAAATTAAGTAAAAAAGTATAAAATGCCATTTCCTGGGTACCCTAGCTCATTTTGAAACAAAAGGTGTACTGACCTCACAAGCGCTTTGAGAAGTCCAAAGGACTGGATACTGCACTATATAAGAACTGACCTTAACCAGAACTAAACATGAATTTGCAAAACAATGTCTTAAATATAAATCTATAATCCTGTGATGTAGTTAAGATATACTGATCAATTGTAATGAGTAAATGATGACATTAGAGTGACATTATTTATAGATTTAGCAGTTCTTTAATCTGTATAATTTTGAATATTTTTATTTCCGAAAATATGTAATGGTAAGCAGCCCTGGAGGGTGTAGACGGCCCGGCCCCCCCGGTGAGGGTGTGGACTGACCTCGATGAGGGTGCGGTGATCATCTATGATCTGCTCCTCCTGCTCCTGCATGTGGTTGACTACCTCGTGGAAGGTGAGCAGCTCCTCTGATGCCTCCTCATCCTGCTGCAACCACCACCGCACACAGTCATTAGCCACCACCACACAGTCACTAACCACCACCGCACACAGTCATTAGCCACCACCGCACAGTCACTAACCACCACCGCACAGTCACTAGCTACCACCACCGCACACAGTCATTAGCCACCACCGCACAGTCACTAACTACCACCGCACAGTCATTAACCACCACCGCAGTCACTAACCACCACCGCACAGTCACTAACCACCACCACACAGTCATTAACCACCACCGCACACAGTCACTAACCACCACTGTACACAGTCATTAATCACCACTGCACACAGTCACTAACCACCACCGCACACAGTTATTAACCACCACCGCAGTCACTAACCACCACTGCACACAGTCACTAACCACCACCGCACACAGTCACTAACCACCACCGCACAGTCACTAACCACCACTGCACACAGTCACTAACCACCACTGTACAGTCACTAACCACCACTGCACACAGTTACTAACCACCACCGCACAGTCACTAACCACCACCGCACACAGTCACTAACCACCACCGCACACAGTCACTAACCACCACCGCACACAATCACTAACCACCACCGCACACAGTCACTAACCACCTCCGCGCACAGTCACTAACCACCACCGCACAGTCACTAACCACCACCGCACACAGTCACTAACCACCACCGCACACAGTCACTAACAGACCTGCCTACCCCAAAAACTTCCTGTCAATAATCCATCTTCCCATTTACACTGATTTTCAGGAATATACGCTTCCTGTCAGTAATGCAGAACCACCATGTCAGATATTGGGGGTAGCGACAGGTCAAACCCATTAGTTACGCTGTCATCAACATCACCTACACTCTAGCCTACTCAACGATAGACAATAGATGGGGGGGGGTAGCGATGGACCAAAACCATTACATTACACTGGACCAAAACCATTAGTTACGCTGTCATCAACACCACCTACACTGTAGCCTACTCAACTCTAGTATGATAAATGATAGACGGGGGGGGGGGGGGGGGTAGCGATGGACCATAACCATTACATTGTCATCGACATCGCCTAGACTGTAGTAACTGTATATGATAGGCTGTAAATGATACACTAAACTCATCAATAAATACACTAACTTAGTCTTAGTACAGTCAGTTGGCCTAACACTACAAGTACAACACTCACTACATTTTTGCATTACACATTTCTTTTGGGTTGGCGGTGGCGTCGTTTCGCTGTCAGCCATCATTTCGTACCGCGTGACTTCGTTTTGTTTGATCGCGGAAATGCGAATTTGTCATAATGCTGTTTCCTATTGGTTACATTACGACCAGACTCAGCGAATGAAAAACCATGTCACAACATGCTGCATACATATGCTGCCACCTGTTGAATATAGTGGAACCTAAATTTCAGTGATTGCCCAACATGGTCACAGTCCGTAATATTTTCATCCCTCACCGTAATTTGAGGTGACTTTCCGGAATGATTCCGGACAATCCGGAATGGTAGGCAGGTCTGTGAGATGTCTTTGTTACAATACCTTGAAATAAGGCACTAGTGATTTTAAAGATGTAACAAGATTGCCACCCAGAGAATTAACTCTAGATGGCAGGTGAACAAAGAAGCTTTTAGGCTTATCAAGAGTCCAACCCTTTTTATCTAAGTGTATCCCGCCCTTCTGAGGTATGTGTCAATTTTATTTTTAAACATATTCACGCTACTAGCTGAGAACAAATATTTCTATCATTATTTTCATAACCATTCAATATTTTAAACACTTCTATCTAATCTCCTCTCAATATCCTGGTCTCTAGTGTTGTTAAATCACATTCTTTTACACATATTTCGTAACTATGGTCCCTGAGTTTTGATATCCTCTGTACTCTTTCTAGCATATCTACGTCCTTCCTGCGATATGGCCTCCACGCTTGTATACAATATTCTAAACGAGGCCTCACTATTGTTTTGTACAGCGGTAGTATTAGGTCTTTTTCCTTATACACTATATTTTGCCTAATTAATCCAAGGATTTAATTTCCCTTTGAAGCTGCAATTCAGCACTTCTTTGAAACCTTCATATCAGTACTAATGGTTAACCCTAAGTCCTTTTCTTTTACAGTACTACTTAGTACAGTACCCCCCATTAAATATTGTAAACTGTTGCAAGTGGTATGCTAATTTGTTCTACAATTTCAATAGTAGTTTGGGTGGAATCCCATCCACTCCAGGTGATTTATTATCCTCCATAGCCCTTATTTTCTTAGCTACCATTTCCGGGGTGTACAATTAATTGTCTTAAATAGTCGCATTCCGTCCCCTTGAATTTAGACTCGGGTACTGGCAGTGAACTAATATCTTCCCTGGTAAACACCAAACTAAAATACTCATTCAGGTCTTTTGCCATTAAGAATCCCTCTCATATTATATGTCCAGCACTATCTTCTAGAAGACCGACCTTATCCTGAACTTTCTGTTTGTTCCGAACATATGCATAAACACTTGCTGTCATGTTTATATCACAAGCTAATTTTTGTTTATAGCTTCTCTTTGAATTTCTAATTTCAGTTGTAGCTTGGTTAAGTGCTTCTTTATAAATGCAGTACATCTATATGACATCCACATCTTTTGTTTGTACTTAATTTTTCAAATGACTTCTTTCAAATTCCTGACAGAATAATCTATTCAACTCTTGTCTTCTTTAATTTCCTCACTAACTGTCTGTACTTCTGTACTATCCCAGTTGTTCCCTCCCTGTCTGCAATATTTGTCCCTACGTGTACTAGTATAGACCCTCCCTTGCCATGCCCCAAAACCTTCTCTACCCTTTCAGCGACATGTTCTATCTTAGCCCTCAATAAATAAAAATGACGTCCTCCCCTCAATTAGTGTCTTATCCGTCTTTCTCAGAATAGAGTCGCCCATGAACACCCTCTCTTTTTTCATTGCCCCCTCGATCACTGCCTCAGAGTAGCTCCTTCTCCAGTTTGCATCTGTCTTCCCCCCTGCCATCTTCTCTCCTGTCACATTTCCCTCCATTCCATTCTTTCTTGTCGCTCTTTCTCTTATCACCTGTCCTGTCATCGTCCCTATTATCAACTTTTCTTCTGTCAACTTCTCTTTACTCTCACTTCCTTTCCTCCCATCGCATTTCCTTCTCTCCTCTCCCGTTATTTTCCCTCCTACCTCTTTCTCTACAGTAACTTTCTCCCCTGTCACCTTCACGCCTTTCACGTTTCCTGCCGTTAATTCTCCAATTTCTTCCCTCCTCTCAGTCTTCTTGCCACTACTCTGCTCCTTCAGTCTCGCAGTATTCCTAACTCTCTCCCTGTCGTCTCTCTCTCCATTCCAACTGTCTCCTTGCTAATTCTCATCTCCATCCCCTTCACAATATCTGTCAACCTAACTACCTCCTTCAGCAGATATTCCACTTTCCAACACCCCATGCACTAAAAGGTGAATCCCTCTTTCTTAGTATCAGCCCATGACTTCCCACAGCCGGACAAGGCAAAATCCACCCAGCTGTGGCAGTCATCCCACACCAAGTGTCGCTTTGCCTTGACTTGCTGCTTGCAAGGCGCAATATCAGAATTTATTTAATAATAATGAAAATAATCTAATTAGCTATTAAAAATAGTTTATGCCTTTGTATATAGTGTTTAGAAAGACTGTTTCCTCCATATAATGTTTACCAGAATGACTAAGTCTAAGTTAAGTGGCCGTCTACTAAACATAACTATATATTTACATGTGTGTATGTTGAACTGGTTCGCACTGGGTCATGAGTCAAATTGAAACCAAGTTATTACGATGTTTGGCAGATACTTCTTCGTGTGTACTCAATATATTCCAAAACATTTATTCTCATATATTCAATAATGTAAACAATACTCTGAATTAGACTGACCTATCACCTAGGGCCCAACTATCCTACGCTAGACATATGCTGTGTGCCCCTAGCTAATGGACGTAATACGATTTATTAACAAATCTAATATCACTCACGAAAGCTAGTCTAAAATATTTTCTCTGACTAACTGTTAGCCATAATCGTTTCTTAATGTCTACAGGTAGTTAGTTTATGAATAATATTGACGCACAATTATACTTATCTGATCAATATTTCCACTGCTTTTCCGATTTTTCTGCACCACAAAATCTCAATGATCCAGTCGCAAGATTTTTCTACCACACCATACGAGTGAATGTTCTAAAATGATGAAGCTTAATGTCGTGTCTGCTGTGTGTCTATTAGCTAGGAGTGTGACACGTACGTTGGCATTGATGAGCATCGCGAGATCACTGTTCTGGGGGGACAGTACCCCACCACTGAGGGGTGACCGTAGGATGTCTGGGGCCTTGCCGTCTGACGGTACCCCCGGCCCTAGCTCCTTCACCCTGCAACACAAACACCACGGTGACAGCACACATGGCTGTCAGGGGCACTACGCTCAAATATGGGAATGGTTAGAAAACACAGTGAACTCTTGCTACAAGAACTTCTTATGTAAGAGCACCTTTATAAAAGGAAAAGCGTTAAAATTCCCATTCAGGCCAGATCCCAGCATGCTTCTTATAATGTGAGACCACTCACGTGTAATGTCTGTGGCACTGTATGTGTAATGGCTGTACGGTTACTTGTGAATGTTTGTAGTGTTGACTGAATGGTGCCAGTGCTGTGTAGTGCCAGTGCTGTGTAGGGCCAGTGCGGTGTAGTGCATGTCACTAACCTGTCGGCGTATCGCAGTGTGTTGAGTGTGTGTTCGCAACAGGACATTCCCGGAGAGATCATGGCTATCTGCAACAACCAACACAATTCCATTTACAAATACAAAGACATTGATACAAACATGTTCAACTTAAAGTGGGTAGCAGAATCACAGATTATAAAGAACAGTGAAGACTGGTTATAAGCAACAACTCACTCTGCCCGAGGAAGATAAATGATTAAAGAAATTATCTACTGTTTGCATTAATACTAGAACTTTGAATATGTTTACCTCATTATAAAAGTAGGTCTCACTGAATTGAGTACCAATGTCTTACATCATGTACAAGGGATCAACAGTAGGTCTCACTGAATTGAGTACCAATGTCGTACATCATGTACAAGGGATCAACAGTAGGTCTCACTGAATTGAGTACCAATGTCTTACATCATGTACAAGGGATCAACAGCAGGTCTCACTGAATTGAGTACCAATGTCTTACATCATGTACAAGGGATCAACAGTAGGTCTCACTGAATTGAGTACCAATGTCTTACATCATGTACAAGGGATCAACAGTAGGTCTCACTGAATTGAGTACCAATGTCTTACATCATGTACAAGGGATCAACAGTAGGTCTCACTGAATTGAGTACCAATGTCTTACATCATGTACAAGGGATCAACAGTAGGTCTCACTGAATTGAGTACCAATGTCTTACATCATGTACAAGGGATCAACAGCAGGTCTCACTGAATTGAGTACCAATGTCTTACATCATGTACAAGGGATCAACAGTAGGTCTCAAAGAATTGAGTACCAATGTCTTACATCATGTACAAGGGATCAACAGTAGGTCTCACCGAATTGAGTACCAATGTCTTACATCATGTACAAGGGATCAACAGCAGGTCTCACCGAATTGAGTACCAATGTCTTACATCATGTACAAGGGATCAACAGTAGGTCTCACTGAATTGAGAACCAATGTCTTCCATCATGTACAAGGGATCAACAGTAGGTCTCACTGAATTGAGTACCAATGTCTTACATCATGTACAAGGGATCAAAAGTAGGTCTCACTGAATTGAGTACCAATGTCTTACATCATGTACAAGGGATCAAAAGTAGGTCTCACCGAATTGAGTACCAATGTCTTACATCATGTACAAGGGATCAAAAGTAGGTCTCACCGAATTGAGTACCAATGTCTTACATCATGTACAAGGGATCAACAGCAGGTCTCACTGAATTGAGTACCAATGTCTTACATCATGTACAAGGGATCAACAGTAGGTCTCACTGAATTGAGTACCAATGTCTTACATCATGTACAAGGGATCAACAGTAGGTCTCACTGAATTGAGTACCAATGTCTTACATCATGTACAAGGGATCAACAGTAGGTCTCACTGAATTGAGTACCAATGTCTTACATCATGTACAAGGGATCAACAGTAGGTCTCACTGAATTGAGTACCAATGTCTTACATCATGTACAAGGGATCAACAGCAGGTCTCACTGAATTGAGTACCAATGTCTTACATCATGTACAAGGGATCAACAGTAGGTCTCAAAGAATTGAGTACCAATGTCTTACATCATGTACAAGGGATCAACAGTAGGTCTCACCGAATTGAGTACCAATGTCTTACATCATGTACAAGGGATCAACAGCAGGTCTCACCGAATTGAGTACCAATGTCTTACATCATGTACAAGGGATCAACAGTAGGTCTCACTGAATTGAGAACCAATGTCTTACATCATGTACAAGGGATCAACAGTAGGTCTCACTGAATTGAGTACCAATGTCTTACATCAAGTACAAGGGATCAACAGCAGGTCTCACTTAATTGAGTACCAATGTCTTACATCATGTACAAGGGATCAACAGTAGGTCTCACTGAATTGAGTACCAATGTCTTACATCATGTACAAGGGATCAACAGCAGGTCTCACTGAATTGAGTACCAATGTCTTACATCATGTACAAGGGATCAACAGTAGGTCTCACTGAATTGAGTACCAATGTCTTACATCATGTACAAGGGATCAACAGTAGGTCTCACTGAATTGAGTACCAATGTCTTACATCATGTACAAGGGATCAAAAGTAGGTCTCACTGAATTGAGTACCAATGTCTTACATCATGTACAAGGGATCAAAAGTAGGTCTCACTGAATTGAGTACCAATGTCTTACATCATGTACAAGGGATCAAAAGTAGGTATCACTGAATTGAGTACCAATGTCTTACATCATGTACAAGGGATCAACAGTAGGTCTCACTGAATTGATTGAGTACCAATGTCTTACATCATGTACAAGGGATCAACAGCAGGTCTCACTGAATTGAGTACCAATGTCTTACATCATGTACAAGGGATCAAAAGTAGGTCTCACTGAATTGAGTACCAATGTCTTACATCATGTCCAAGGGATCAAAAGTAGGTCTCACTGAATTGAGTACCAATGTCTTACATCATGTACAAGGGATCAAAAGTAGGTCTCACTGAATTGAGTACCAATGTCTTACATCATGTACAAGGGATCAAAAGTAGGTATCACTGAATTGAGTACCAATGTCTTACATCATGTACAAGGGATCAACAGTAGGTCTCACTGAATTGAGTACCAATGTCTTACATCATGTACAAGGGATCAACAGCAGGTCTCACTGAATTGAGTACCAATGTCTTACATCATGTACAAGGGATCAACAGCAGGTCTCACTGAATTGAGTACCAATGTCTTACATCATGTACAAGGGATCAACAGCAGGTCTCACTGAATTGAGTACTAATGTCTTACATCATGTACAAGGGATCAACAGTAGGTCTCACTGAATTGAGTACCAATGTATTACATCATGTACAAGGGATCAAAAGTAGGTCTCACTGAATTGAGTACCAATGTCTTACATCATGTACAAGGGATCAACAGTAGGTCTCACTGAATTGAGTACCAATGTCTTACATCATGTACAAGGGATCAACAGCAGGTCTCACTGAATTGAGTACCAATGTCTTACATCATGTACAAGGGATCAACAGCAGGTCTCACTGAATTGAGTACCAATGTCTTACATCATGTACAAGGGATCAACAGCAGGTCTCACTGAATTGAGTACCAATGTCTTACATCATGTACAAGGGATCAACAGCAGGTCTCACTGAATTGAGTACCAATGTCTTACATCATGTACAAGGGATCAACAGCAGGTCTCACTGAATTGAGTACCAATGTCTTACATCATGTACAAGGGATCAACAGCAGGTCTCACTGAATTGAGTACCAATGTCTTACATCATGTACAAGGGATCAACAGCAGTTCTCACTGAATTGAGTACCAATGTCGTACATCATGTACAAGGGATCAACAGTAGGTCTCACTGAATTGAGTACCAATGTCTTACATCATGTACAAGGGATCAAAAGTAGGTCTCACTGAATTGAGTACCAATGTCTTACATCATGTACAAGGGATCAAAAGTAGGTCTCACTGAATTGAGTACCAATGTCTTACATCATGTACAAGGGATCAAAAGTAGGTCTCACTGAATTGAGTACCAATGTCTTACATCATGTACAAGGGATCAACAGTAGGTCTCACTGAATTGAGTACCAATGTCTTACATCATGTACAAGGGATCAACAGCAGGTCTCACGGAATTGAGTACCAATGTTTTACATCATGTACAAGGGATCAACAGCAGGTCTCACTGAATTGAGTACCAATGTCTTACATCATGCACTAGGGATCAAAAGTAGGTCTCACTGAATTGAGTACCAATGTCTTACATCATGTACAAGGGATCAACAGTAGGTCTCACTGAATTGAGTACCAATGTCTTACATCAAGTACAAGGGATCAACAGCAGGTCTCACTGAATTGAGTCCCAATGTCTTACATCATGTACAAGGGATCAACAGTAGGTCTCACTGAATTGAGTACCAATGTCTTACATCATGTACAAGGGATCAACAGTAGGTCTCACTGAATTGAGTACCAATGTCTTACATCATGTACAAGGGATCAAAAATAGGTCTCACTGAATTGAGTACCAATGTCTTACATCATGTACAAGGGATCAAAAGTAGGTCTCACTGAATTGAGTACCAATGTCTTACATCATGTACAAGGGATCAAAAGTAGGTATCACTGAATTGAGTACCAATGTCTTACATCATGTACAAGGGATCAACAGTAGGTCTCACTGAATTGAGTACCAATGTCTTACATCATGTACAAGGGATCAACAGCAGGTCTCACTGAATTGAGTACCAATGTCTTACATCATGTACAAGGGATCAACAGCAGGTCTCACTGAATTGAGTACCAATGTCTTACATCATGTACAAGGGATCAACAGCAGGTCTCACTGAATTGAGTACCAATGTCTTACATCATGTACAAGGGATCAACAGTAGGTCTCACTGAATTGAGTACCAATGTATTACATCATGTACAAGGGATCAAAAGTAGGTCTCACTGAATTGAGTACCAATGTCTTACATCATGTACAAGGGATCAACAGTAGGTCTCACTGAATTGAGTACCAATGTCTTACATCATGTACAAGGGATCAACAGCAGGTCTCACTGAATTGAGTACCAATGTCTTACATCATGTACAAGGGATCAACAGCAGGTCTCACTGAATTGAGTACCAATGTCGTACATCATGTACAAGGGATCAACAGTAGGTCTCACTGAATTGAGTACCAATGTCTTACATCATGTACAAGGGATCAACAGCAGGTCTCACTGAATTGAGTACCAATGTCTTACATCATGTACAAGGGATCAACAGCAGGTCTCACTGAATTGAGTACCAATGTCTTACATCATGTACAAGGGATCAACAGCAGGTCTCACTGAATTGAGTACCAATGTCTTACATCATGTACAAGGGATCAACAGTAGGTCTCACTGAATTGAGTACCAATGTCTTACATCATGTACAAGGGATCAACAGCAGGTCTCACTGAATTGAGTACCAATGTCTTACATCATGTACAAGGGATCAAAAGTAGGTCTCACTGAATTGAGTACCAATGTCTTACATCATGTACAAGGGATCAACAGTAGGTCTCACTGAATTGAGTACCAATGTCTTACATCATGTACAAGGGATCGACAGTAAGTCTCACTGAATTGAGTACCAATGTCTTACATCATGTACAAGGGATCGACAGTAGGTCTCACTGAATTGAGTACCAATGTCTTACATCATGTACAAGGGATCGACAGTAGGTCTCACTGAATTGAGTACCAATGTCTTACATCATGTACAAGGGATCAACAGTAGGTCTCACTGAATTGAGTACCAATGTCTTACATCATGTACAAGGGATCAACAGTAGGTCTCACTGAATTGAGTACCAATGTCTTACATCATGTACAAGGGATCAACAGTAGGTCTCACTGAATTGAGTACCAATGTCTTACATCATGTACAAGGGATCAACAGTAGGTCTCACTGAATTGAGTACCAATGTCTTACATCATGTACAAGGGATCAACAGTAGGTCTCACTGAATTGAGTACCAATGTCTTACATCATGTACAAGGGATCAACAGTAGGTCTCACTGAATTGAGTACCAATGTCTTACATCATGTACAAGGGATCAACAGTAGGTCTCACTGAATTGAGTACCAATGTCTTACATCATGTACAAGGGATCAACAGTAGGTCTCACTGAATTGAGTACCAATGTCTTACATCATGTACAAGGGATCAACAGTAGGTCTCACTGAATTGAGTACCAATGTCGTACATCATGTACAAGGGATCAAAAGCTTTGTTTCTTCTGAGACACAGGCAAAGGTGAGGCCAAACAAAATTGCACAACTGAATGGGGACACTATTGCAAGAGTGACACTGACCATGCAGGTTCTTGAGTTGTCCCCGATGAAGGAGTCGCGTAGTACTTGTGTCAACTTACTGGCACGGAATGGAAGGTGGGCGCCTCGTCGTCCCAACGCTCGTATACATTCCTAGAAACAGACACAACACATGTATACATTCCTAGAAACAGACACAACACTTGTACACATTCCTAGAAACAGACACAACACATGTATACATTCCTAGAAACAGACACAACACTTGTATACATTCTTAGAAACAGACACAACACATGTATACATTCCAAGAAACAGACACAACACATGTATACATTCCTAGAAACAGACACAACACTTGTACACATTCCTAGAAACAGACACAACACATGTATACATTCCTAGAAACAGACACAACACTTGTATACATTCTTAGAAACAGACATAACACATGTATACATTCTTAGAAACAGACACAATACTTGTATACATTCCTAGAAACAGACACAACACATGTATACATTCCTAGAAACAGACACAATACTTGTATACATTCCACGAAACAGATACAACACTTGTATACATTCCTAGAAACAGACACAACACTTGTATACATTCTTAGAAACAGACATAACACATGTATACAGTCCTAGAAACAGACACAACACTTGTATACATTCTTAGAAACAGACATAACACATGTATACAGTCCTAGAAACAGACACAACACTTGTATACATTCTTAGAAACAGACACAACACATGTATACATTCCAAGAAACAGACACAACACTTGTATACATTCTTAGAAACAGACACAACACATGTATACATTCCAAGAAACAGACACAACACTTGTATACATTCCTAGAAACAGACATAACACATGTATACATTCCAAGAAACAGACACAACACATGTATACATTCCAAGAAACAGACACAACACTTGTATACATTCTTAGAAACAGACACAACACATGTATACATTCCAAGAAACAGACACAACACTTGTATACATTCTTAGAAACAGACACAAAACATGTATACATTCCAAGAAACAGACACAACACTTGTATACATTCCACGAAACAGACACAATACTTGTATGCATTCCTAGAAACAGACACAACACTTGTATACATTCTTAGAAACAGACACAACACATGTATACATTCCAAGAAACAGACACAACACTTGTATACATTCTTAGAAACAGACACAACACATGTATACATTCCAAGAAACAGACACAACACTTGTATACATTCTTAGAAACAGACACAACACATGTATACATTCCAAGAAACAGACACAACACTTGTATACATTCTTAGAAACAGACACAACACTTGTATACATTCTTAGAAACAGACACAACACATGTATACATTCCAAGAAACAGACACAACACTTGTATTCATTCCACGAAACAGACACAACACATGTATACATTCCAAGAAACAGACACAACACTTGTATACATTCTTAGAAACAGACACAACACATGTATACATTCCAAGAAACAGACACAACACTTGTATACATTCTTAGAAACAGACACAAAACTTGTATACATTCCACGAAACAGACACAATACTTGTATACATTCCTAGAAACAGACACAACACTTGTATACATTCTTAGAAACAGACACAACACATGTATACATTCCAAGAAACAGACACAACACATGTATACATTCCAAGAAACAGACACAACACTTGTATACATTCTTAGAAACAGACACAACACATGTATACATTCCAAGAAACAGACACAACACTTGTATTCATTCCACGAAACAGACACAACACATGTATACATTCCAAGAAACAGACACAACACTTGTATACATTCTTAGAAACAGACACAACACATGTATACATTCCAAGAAACAGACACAACACTTGTATACATTCCACGAAACAGACACAACACATGTATACATTCCAAGAAACAGACACAACACTTGTATACATTCCACGAAACAGACACAACACTTGTATACATTCTTAGAAACAGACACAACACATGTATACATTCCAAGAAACAGACACAACACTTGTATACATTCCAAGAAACAGACACAACACCTGTATACATTCCAAGAAACAGACACAACACTTGTATTCATTCCACGAAACAGACACAACACTTGTATACATTCTTAAAAACAGACACAACACATGTATACATTCCAAGAAACAGACACAACACTTGTATACATTCCAAGAAACAGACACAACACCTGTATACATTCCAAGAAACAGACACAATACTTGTATAAATTCTTAGAAACAGACACAACACCTGTATACATTCTTAGAAACAGACACAACACATGTATACATTCCAAGAAACAGACACAACACTTGTATACATTCTTAGAAACAGACACAACACATGTATACATTCCAAGAAACAGACACAACACTTGTATACATTCCAAGAAACAGACACAACACTTGTATTCATTCCACGAAACAGACACAACACATGTATACATTCCAAGAAACAGACACAACACTTGTATACATTCTTAGAAACAGACACAACACATGTATACATTCCAAGAAACAGACACAACACTTGTATACATTCCAAGAAACAGACACAACACCTGTATACATTCCAAGAAACAGACACAATACTTGTATAAATTCTTAGAAACAGACACAACACCTGTATACATTCTTAGAAACAGACACAACACATGTATACATTCCAAGAAACAGATACAATGCTCATACACATTCCTAGAAACAGACACAATGCTTACATACATTCCTAGAAACAGGCACAATGCTTGTATACATTCCTAGAAACAGACAACATGTGTACACATTCCTAGAAACAGACACAATGCTCGTGTACATTCCTAGAAACAGATACAATGCTGATACACATTCCTAGAAACAGACACAATGCTTGTATACATTCCTAGAAACAGACACATTAATTTCTATACATTCCTAGAAACATATACAATGTTCATACACATTCCTATAAACAGACACAATGCTGGCATACATTCCTAGAAACAGACACAATGCTCGTATACATTCATAGAAACAGATACAATGTTCATACACATTCCTATAAACAGACACAATGCTGGTATACATTCCTAGAAACAGACACAATGCTTGTATACATTCATAGAAACAGGCACAACACATGTATACATTCATAGAAACAGACACAATACTTGTACACATTCCTAGAAACAGACACAATGCTTGCATACATTCATAGAAACAGATACAATGCTTGTATACATTCATAGAAACAGGCACAACACATGTATACATTCATAGAAACAGACACAATACTTGTACACATTCCTAGAAACAGACACAATGCTTGCATACATTCCTAAAAACAGACACGATGCTCGTATACATTCCTAGAAACAAACACACTCTACATACACAGGACTCGTTTCACAAGTTACCCAATCTAACAATCAAAGTCAATTGTTTCAATGATTTCAACAAAACTACATTACAGATACAGACATCACTACAGATATAGACATCACTTCAGATACAGACATCACTACAGATATAGACATCACTACAGATATAGACATCAATGAAGTTCATTTGTGATGGACCAAATGAGTTGCAGAGAGGGAGTTTTGGATTAAACTGTAATAATATTTTTTTATTTGTGTGAGTTACCTTGAGAGCGAGGAGGCTCTTGTTGATCTCTGCCCCCTCCATGCGGGTCTGACGGTCCGAGCTGGACGTGTCCGCACCCCGCTCATTGCCTGCAACACACAGCGGTCAGTACACGACACTGACCACAACATTATACACCTCTCATTGCCTGCAACAGACACAGCGGTCAGTTCAGCAAGACTGATCACAAATTCTGTATCGTGTACATAAAATCTGTACAATGTGCAAACACTGTCTAACATTATCATGGTTTTGTCAGCTTATTTAAAATATCAACACAAAAATGGGAAAGAGAATACCATCTCTCAGAAGATGTCTAAGCTGTGACTTCTGCCGACTTACCCGCCAGATCAATCAGTGAGAACTTGCCGTGGAGTTTTCTCGACCCCCTGAAAACAATCACATCACCAGGAGTCACACTCACTACGTCACAACTACTGCTAAATGGAAACTATATAATGTGGCCTCTCACTACGCATACTCCTGGTGTAAGCAATGTCAGCTTGAAAGGAACAACATTGAAATCCCTGTTGTGGCCTGTACTACTTTATATCCGTGTGAGTGCAAGGATCAATGGGTATGTGGAACTGATGTGCATCAATGTATTAATATACCATCTCTTGTAACACCTCGGATTCCCCCAGAACTTTGGCAACAACCCTGAAGCAACACGTAACATCTAAAAGCATGTTTCACATTCAAAAAGTAGCAATAACAAAGATTAATAATAAAACAAATGGGTTCAATTATGTGGGAACTGTTAACTCTGAACTGAGCTAGAATTTGTTACTTTCTCACATGCGTGCCACGTAAGTGCATGAGAGGAGAACGTACTTCTTGCGCAGGATGATCTGGAAGACTGCGTGTGAGCGAGAGGAGTGGTTGTTGGCAGAGGTCTGGCCGGAGGTGCGTGCGTTGTTGCCGTGTTGGATGAGTGTGAGGACGTCGTCGACACACGTCACTGTCTCCTCCTTGAGCCCCACCACCTGCACCTGCTGGCGGCCGTCCTCCAGCACTCGCAGCTTCTGCTTCTTGTTCAGCAGGTCAAACACCTGGCGCAGGACATCGGGGATGAGAGGGGGCAACATAGGAGCATGGTGACAGAAGTGCAGCAAGAGGGTGGTGTGGTGGTGTGGTGGTGTGGTGGTGTGGTGGTGTGGTGGTGTGGTGGTGTGGTGGTGTGGTGGTGTGGTGGTGTGGTGGGGAACAGTGTACTGGTAGTGATGGCGCATTGGTTTATTAATAGGAGAGAAAACAGACATAAAGCTGTCAACATTAAGTCTACGAGGGCTTTATGTGTATTCTAAGAAAGTGATTGCCAAACTGGGTTTTAACGAAACCCTACCTTGCCACTGTAGATCTCAAAAAAGCTGGCGCTTGCAACGAGGTCTGACTTCTTGTACTTGGTGGCCATCAGTTTGAAGACGTCCCGTGCTGAAACAACAACACAGGCTTGGTATTATATGAAATGGCCCCTTCAGAAATGTACATGTGGCCATTCAAGATGTAAATATTTGTCAAATGTGTGCATCAAACAGAATGGCACCACAAGACGTGCCACAAAGTGCGTTTCCATGCTCTTAATCACAACACGGATGGACGTCTTCATCCAGCTCAAATCAGATATTTTAGTCTGTACAATGTATTTGTTTCAGGATATAATTTTGGTTGACTGATCTATGGTAAATGCATGTCACATTTTGACAGGGTGAAAATTGAACTACAATACATCAGTATGTTGAATCAATAAAGCAATACTGTACAAAAGTTAAACTTACAAGAAAACACAGATCGACTACAAGATATTATTGTCTGATTAATAACAAGCCTATTGCCTAGCCTTCTAACATGCCATTTGTTAGTGAAAGTGAACTCTTAGATGAGAGCAAATGTCTGAAGAAAAGAAGTGCACAGGAAGAGTGTGGCGCTGTGTGCGTGTGTGCGTGTGTGCGTGTGTGCGTGTGTGCGTGTGTGCGTATGTGTGGCACATGTGCGTGTGTGTGGTACTATGTATGTGTGTGTGGCACATGTGTGCGTGTGTGTGGTACTATGTGCGAGTGTGTGGTACTATGTGCATGTGTGTGGTATGCTGGAATGTACGCTGGAATGCCGCATATTTTGTTGTCGCATGTGCCCAAAAGACACATATAAAAACGTGTCTGAGAAATCTGAGAAAATTTAGGGGCATCTGTGTAGAATCCGGGCCCACCTCGATTTTGTCATTATTCTATAGTTTTGCCTAAATCTGACACGTTGATGTGGTAACTGAATCATTCCACATCATCCCAGGCACATTTACGCTATAAAAATATTGCGTCTTAGGCCGGAGTGCATTTTGAAGCCCAAATATCGCTCCGGTTTGCTCCAGTCTGTGCCTGAACACAGAC
The DNA here is from genome assembly GCA_963995525.1 of Escarpia spicata. Classification (NCBI taxonomy): domain Eukaryota; kingdom Metazoa; phylum Annelida; class Polychaeta; order Sabellida; family Siboglinidae; genus Escarpia; species Escarpia spicata. The sequence continues at coordinate 67,317,600 of OZ023208.1, read as the reverse complement.
AAGGGCTGCGTGGACAACAAACAGAACAATGGCCTGAATGAAGTTATTTAAATCACATCTTACATTGATGACTGGACACTGAGAACAGTCTAATCAATACCCTTGTGCCTTGACTACCCCTTGCCTGTCATTGACATTGTTGACAAGCAGCTGTTGATCAGCATCAACAGCGCGGCTAGTGTAGTGGCTAGCACATCCACTTGGCATGCCAGCGCTCTGAGGTAGAAACCCAGACCGGGTAGGTATGATATTTGATGTAAAAACCTGGCTCTCAATATTTGGGACTGTGTATCCCTCGTGACTCGGAGATCACGTTAATGTCGGTCCCGTCTCAATTTGGGACATAAAAGAACCACTCAGTGCTAGCATATAAAGGTCGGTTTGGCGATAATGTTGTCAAAAAGGCTGACTACCGGTAGTTGAATGAGACCTCATAAGACCATTACATTGTAACAACAATAATACAGACTAGTCAGTTAATAGAACGTTGCCGAGCACTGGAAACAACTAGAACTAGAGTGTTTGTAGCCGCCGACACCATATTATCACCTATTATCAACTTTCAACTCCTGCCGAACAAAGTGCAATCCATTCACATCTATACAAAATAATATCCGTCCATACATCTACACTATATGCACATTTTAAAATATATGTATGTTTGCTAAATACTACAATTGGAGTACATTAAACATACTCATTTTTAAAAGCATGTTTATCAATCATGCCTCCGTCACCAAGCCTCACATATAGTACATTCATTACAAATGCCCCATCACCTTGTGTTATCAACTTTGGAAAAAAAATAATGCTATGTTCTAGTGTTACATGTAACAGTTAGTGTAGTATAATTTCATTGGGTGATTTTCCCACAATTTTAATACAAATTTTAATAAACTCATTTGGATTTTGAAAAGGCACATAGTTGTATATCTGATGTGCCCAAAGGACACATGCATGTATTTTTCCAGATCGATCCTGGTTCACAATGGAAGAGGGTAGAAGGTGTGGGGGTAGATCGGGACTAGAAGGTGTGGGGGTAGATTGGCCCTAGAAGATGTGGGGGTAGATTGGCACTAGAAGGTGTGGGGGTAGATCGGGACTAGAAGGTGTGGGGATAGATTGGCACTAGAAGGTGTGGGGATAGATTGGCACTAGAAGGTGTAGGGGTAGATTGGCACTAGAAGATGTGGGGGTAGATTGGCACTAGAAGGTGTAGGGGTAGATTGGCACTAGAAGGTGTGGGGTAGATTGGCACTGGAAGGTGTGGGGGTAGACTGGCACTAGAAGGTGTGGGGATAGATTGGCACTAGGTGTGGGGGTAGATTGGCACTAGGGGTGGGGGTAGATTGGCACTGGAAGGTGTGGGGGTAGATTGGCACTAGAAGGTGTGGGGGTAGATGGCACTAGAAGGTGTGGGGGTAGCTTGGCACTGGAAGGTGTGGGGATAGATTGGCACTAGAAGGTGTGGGGGTAGATTGGCACTAGAAGGTGTGGGGGTAGATTGGCACTAGAAGGTGTGGGGGTAGTTTGGCACTAGAAGGTGTGGGGGTAGATTGGCACTAGAAGGTGTGGGGGTAGATTGGCACTAGAAGGTGTGGCGGTAGATTGGCACTAGAAGGTGTGAGGATAGACTGGCACTAGAAGGTGTGGGGATAGACTGGCACTAGAAGGTGTGGGGATAGATTGGCACTAGAAGGTGTGGGGGTAGATTGGCACTAGAAGGTGTGGGGGTAGATTGGCACTAGAAGGTGTGGGGGTAGATTGGCACTAGAAGGTGTGGGGGTAGATTGGCACTAGAAGGTGTGGGGTAGATTGGCACTAGAAGGTGTGGGGGTAGATTGGCACTAGAAGGTGTGGGATAGATTGGCACAAGAAGGTGTGGGATATATTGGCACTAGAAGATGCGGGGGTAGACTGGCACTAGAAGGTGTGGGGGTAGACTGGCACTAGAAGGTGTGGGGGTAGATTGGCACTAGAAGGTGTGGGGGTAGATTGGCACTAGAAGGTGTGGGGATAGATTGGCACTAGAAGGTGTGGGGATAGATTTGCACTAAAAGGTGTGGGGATAGATTGGCACTAGAAGGTGTGGGGGTAGATTGGCACTAGAAGGTGTGGGGATAGATTGGCACTAGAAGGTGTGGGAGTATATTGGCACTAGAAGGTGTGGGGGTAGATTGGCACTAGAAGGTGTGGGATAGATTGGCACTAGAAGGTGTGGGGATAGATTGGCACTAGAAGGTGTGGGGGTAGACTGGCACTAGAAGGTGTAGGGGTAGATTGGCACTGGAAGGTGTGGGGGTAGACTGGCACTAGAAGGTGTGGGGATAGACTGACACTAGAAGGTGTGGGGATGGATTGGCACTAGAAGGTGTGGGGGTAGACTGGCACTAGAAGGTGTGGGGGTAGATTGGCACTCGAAGGTGTGGGGGTAGATTGGCACTAGAAGGTGTGGAAGTATATTGGCACTAGAAGGTGTGGGGGTAGATTGGCACTAGAAGGTGTGGGATAGATTGGCACTAGAAGGTGTGGGGATAGATTGGCACTAGAAGGTGTGGGGGTAGACTGGCACTAGAAGGTGTAGGGGTAGATTAGCACTGGAAGGTGTGGGGGTAGATTGGCACTAGAAGGTGTGGGGGTAGACTGGCACTAGAAGGTGTGGGGGTAGATTGGCACTAGAAGGTGTGGGGGTAGATTGGCACTAGAAGGTGTGGGGGTAGATTGGCACTAGAAGGTGTGGGATAGATTGGCACTAGAAGGTGTGGGGATAGATTGGCACTAGAAGGTGTGGGGGTAGACTGGCACTAGAAGGTGTAGGGGTAGATTGGCACTGGAAGGTGTTGGGGTAGACTGGCACTGGAAGGTGTGGGGATAGACTGGCACTAGAAGGTGTGGGGATAGATTGGCACTAGAAGGTGTGGGGGTAGACTGGCACTAGAAGGTGTGGGGGTAGATTGGCACTCGAAGGTGTGGGGGTAGATTGGCACTAGAAGGTGTGGGAGTATATTGGCACTAGAAGGTGTGGGGGTAGATTTGCACTAGAAGGTGTGGGATAGATTGGCACTAGAAGGTGTGGGATAGATTGGCACTAGAAGGTGTGGGGATAGATTGGCACTAGAAGGTGTGGGGGTAGATTGGCACTAGAAGGTGTGGGGGTAGATTGGCACTAGAAGGTATGGGGGTAGATTGACACTGGAAGGTGTAGGGATAGATTGGCACTAGAAGGTGTGGGGTTACTAGAAGGTGTGGGGATAGATTGGCACTAGAAGGTGTGGGGGTAGATTGGCACTAGAAGGTGTGGGGGTAGATTGGCACTAGAAGGTGTGGGGGTAGATTGGAACTAGAAAGTGTGGGGGTAGATTGGCACTAGAAGGTGTGAGGGTAGATTGGCACTAGAAGGTGTGGGGATAGATTGGCACTAGAAGGTGTGGGGATAGATTTGCACTAAAAGGTGTGGGGATAGATTGGCACTAGAAGGTGTGGGGGTAGATTGGCACTAGAAGGTGTGGGGATAGATTGGCACTAGAAGGTGTGGGAGTATATTGGCACTAGAAGGTGTGGGATAGATTGGCACTAGAAGGTGTGGGGATAGATTGGCACTAGAAGGTGTGGGGGTAGACTGGCACTAGAAGGTGTAGGGGTAGATTGGCACTGGAAGGTGTGGGGGTAGACTGGCACTAGAAGGTGTGGGGATAGACTGGCACTAGAAGGTGTGGGGATGGATTGGCACTAGAAGGTGTGGGGGTAGACTGGCACTAGAAGGTGTGGGGGTAGATTGGCACTCGAAGGTGTGGGGGTAGATTGGCACTAGAAGGTGTGGAAGTATATTGGCACTAGAAGGTGTGGGGGTAGATTGGCACTAGAAGGTGTGGGATAGATTGGCACTAGAAGGTGTGGGGATAGATTGGCACTAGAAGGTGTGGGGGTAGACTGGCACTAGAAGGTGTAGGGGTAGATTAGCACTGGAAGGTGTGGGGGTAGACTGGCACTAGAAGGTGTGGGGATAGATTGGCACTAGAAGGTGTGGGGATAGATTGGCACTAGAAGGTGTGGGGGTAGATTGGCACTAGAAGGTGTGGGGGTAGATTGGCACTAGAAGGTGTGGGGGTAGATTGGCACTAGAAGGTGTGGGATAGATTGGCACTAGAAGGTGTGGTGATAGATTGGCACTAGAAGGTGTGGGGGTAGACTGGCACTAGAAGGTGTAGGGGTAGATTGGCACTGGAAGGTGTTGGGGTAGACTGGCACTAGAAGGTGTGGGGATAGACTGGCACTAGGAGGTGTGGGGGTAGATTGGCACTCGAAGGTGTGGGGGTAGATTGGCACTAGAAGGTGTGGGAGTATATTGGCACTAGAAGGTGTGGGGGTAGATTTGCACTAGAAGGTGTGGGATAGATTGGCACTAGAAGGTGTGGGGATAGATTGGCACTAGAAGGTGTGGGGGTAGACTGGCACTAGAAGGTGTAGGGGTAGATTAGCACTGGAAGGTGTGGGGGTAGACTGGCACTAGAAGGTGTGGGGATAGATTGGCACTAGAAGGTGTGGGGGTAGATTGGCACTAGAAGGTATGGGGGTAGATTGACACTGGAAGGTGTAGGGATAGATTGGCACTAGAAGGTGTGGGGTTACTAGAAGGTGTGGGGATAGATTGGCACTAGAAGGTGTGGGGGTAGATTGGCACTAGAAGGTGTGGGATAGATTGGCACTAGAAGGTGTGGGGGTAGATTGGAACTAGAAAGTGTGGGGGTAGATTGGCACTAGAAGGTGTGGGGATAGATTGGCACTAGAAGGTGTGGGGGTAGATTGGCACTAGAAGGTGTAGGGATAGATTGGCACTAGAAGGTGTGGGGGTAGATTGGCACTAGAAGGTGTGGGGATAGATTGGCACTAGAAGGTGTGGGGATAGATTGGCACTAGAAGGTGTGGGGATAGATTGAAACTAGAAGGTGTAGGGATAGATTGGCACTAGAAGGTGTGGGGATAGATTGGCACTAGAAGGTGTAGGGATAGATTGGCACTAGAAGGTGTGGGGGTAGATTGGCACTAGGTGTGGGGGTAGATTGGCACTAGGCTGAAGGGACTGTGCAAAGAGAAACAGCAGGTGTGAAGAACAGAGAAGAATTTGCGAGAAGAGCACGTAAGATGGACTATAGATAAGACCCCAGGCAGTAAGTAGGAAGGGCGATATGTAACCATAAGTGATGAACCACCAGCCTACCTGATAGTGCATATATACCCTTAGTGCAGTCCTGTTGTCCCTTGCCAGAAAAATCTCCTCCCATTGTCTGAAAGGTGAAGGCAGGCAGTGTCACTGCAGGTCAAGTGCAGTTTACCTTCAATCTAACCTAGTTCTTTACCATCAGTGAAACCTGTGTTACACATTGTTTTAACATCTACGTCACCATAACAACCAACATGATAAACATTAACACATAAATTTTATGGATATTCCAAATATAACCACGGCTAGTATTATACAATACCACACAATTCTGCTTTAATAATTCTGATACTACTTTTGACAGAAAAACTTCTGTACAATGTGAAGACTGTGTGAAGACTGTGTAAATATCCACTACAGACATGTGTTAAAAATGACAAGGACTTCTACAACAAATCTTACAGTATGTTTAATGTCAACTAAACAATATTAAGACATACACTATAGCATGTATTAACTACACCAACTCTATAAAACAAAGACAATTTTACAACTAAACTTATGATCTACCCGTGAGACTAAAAGTGTGAGAACTTACATGTGTCTTGCCACTTCCCGTCTGTCCATAGGCGAAGCAAGTGGCCATCCCATGGTCAAATATACACTCAACCAGTGGCTTAGCTGTATACCTGGCAGTAAGAGGAGACAGATGGACTACATGCAGGCCGACACAAGAGAACACTCCAATAGTGGAGAATTTGCTTCTTTATAAATAAATAAATTATTTATTACAATCACATAAGTACACACACCTACTTCCCTCTCATATAACTGAAGAAGACGTCTTGCTATATATTTACCCCACATGTATGATCTGCCTTGGACACAGACACTAAGAGGTTGCCTCCCTTCCACTGCTAACTTGTCTCCAAAGATTCAATCACAAGTAGTATTAAACACATCATAGCCCCAAATGGTTGACCAAAATGTGTTTCTCCAACTCATTGCGACACCCTAAAGGGTCATCTCAGAATATTGTAGAGTCCGGAAAACGTTTTTTGTATTGTTTCAAACCACCATCACCCCCTCTGATATGTGGGATGGGACTAAAGCTTTTGAGCAATCCAAAATAGCGTCAAAACCCACAGCCATAACCCTCCGGATTCAACTGACGTGACATGGTTGCCAATACATCACCACTGCATTCAACTGACGTGACATGGTTGCCAATACATTACCACTGCATTCAACTGACGTGATATGGTTGCCAATACATTACCACTGCATTCAACTGACGTGACATGGTTGCCAATACATTAACACTGCATTCAACTGACGTGACATGGTTGCCAATACATTACCACTGCATTCAACTGACGTGACATGGTTGCCAATACATTACCCACCTGATTCAACTGACGTGACATGGTTGCCAATACATTACCCACTGCATTCAACTGACGTGACATGGTTGCCAATACATTACCCACTACATTCAACTGACGTGACATCGTTGCCAATACACTACCCATTGCATTCAACTGACGTGACATGGTTGCCAATACATTACCACTGCATTCAACTGACGTGACATGGTTGCCAATACATTACCCACTGCATTCAACTGATGTGACATGGTTGCCAATACATTACCCACCGGATTCAACTGATGTGACATGGTTGCCAATACACTACTCACTGCATTCAACTGACGTGACATGGTTCCCAATACATTACCACTGCATTCAACTGACGTGACATGGTTGCCAATACATTACCACTGCATTCAACTGACGTGACATGGTTGCCAATACATTACCACTGCATTCAACTGACGTGACATGGTTGCCAATACATTACCACTGCATTCAACTGATGTGACATGGTTGCCAATACATTAACACTGCATTCAACTGACGTGACATGGTTGCCAATACATTACCACTGCATTCAACTGACATGACATGGTTGCCAATACATTACCCACTGCATTCAACTGACGTGACATGGTTGCCAATACATTACCACTGCATTCAACTGACGTGACATGGTTGCAAATACATTACCCACTGCATTCAAGCGACGTGACATGGTTGCAAATACATTACCACTGCATTCAACTGATGTGACATGGTTGCCAATATACTACCCACAGCATTCAACTGACGTGACATGGTTGCCAATACATCACCACTGCATTCAACTGACGTGACATGGTTGCCAATACATTACCACTGCATTCAACTGACATGACATGGTTGCCAATACATCACCACTGCATTCAACTGACGTGACATGGTGCCAATACATTACCACTGCATTCAACTGATGTAACATGGTTGCCAATACATTACCACTGCATTCAACTGACATGACATGGTTGCCAATACATTACCCGGCATGCTGCCTCGTTCTCATATCCACAGTAGCGTCAATATGCATTAATATCTGTTCCACTCAATAGGTGATACCACTGTATTTTCCCTGCGATATGTGGTGACACTTTGACATTATGGTAATCAAACCACCCACCTGTACACCATCTCGTTGTTAATGCTTTCGTCAAATGCATAGTCGAACCGGAACTTCTGGCTCTCTACGTATTTCGTCAGATCGACTTTCGTCTTTGGTTCATGTACAATCACGTTCTCCTTATTTGGTATTGTGATTACATCCATCTCCTTACGATTCAGTTCTGTCGACACAGCAAGAACACTGATTAGGACATTTGTGTCAAAATTCCTTAATTTTCGACGAGGGATCTGTTAGAAATGTCATAAAAATAAACTAATAACATTTAATTTTGGGATTCTGTCAAATATTTTCATTCTTAACTATAAGTTACATATTTGGTCAGATGCAACCAAGATTAGTGAGACTAGAACACATGGCTGCATTACAATAACAGCACTATCTCTCACTACGCAACAGTTTGAATTAATACTTGCCTCTTTTATTGAGTGGCCTCTTTCTAACGCACACAGATATCTGGTGTGTCTCGATGGGGTCGGAAGTCGTGATCGGTCGGTAATCTAACGTGTTCCTAAAGTCTCTGAACACAAAAATAAAACACATTAATTAGAGTGAGCCCAGAAATCACGACAGAGTGTGATATAAAAAATTAAAACTTTCCCTTAAGAAATGTTATGGTGTTAAGCAGAGGGAATCAAGAAAGACAAGTGTGAGAAATACATGCAGTGGGAGACTATTGCTAGGCACACACCAGCCGATTTTCGGCACAAACCAACCAACTAGTCGGCGTAAAAACCGTCGGCCAACGGCAGTCAGTCGGCCTTATAGCGCCAACTAATGCCGATTCGAATGTTGAATCGGAAGTCGGCATTAGATAAGGAAGTGTCCAGTGACAAGTTGGCACATATCCGATGACGAGTCGGCTGGTGTGTGCAGGTTTTTTGTCATAACACGACGGTCGGCGGTAACTTGGCCAATAAGAAATCATAGCGCGATCATGTGATAGTCCACGATACAAGTCAAGGTTAAGCCCGGCATCTTTTTTGAGTTTTCAAACCATTTCAGGCCACATGCTATAATTTTTTACTTTCATATTTTCCTGACCTGGCGGGTAACCAACGTTTCAGAAAGTGACAGATTAGTTGTTATCCTATTGCCATTGACCATCATCATTTTTTTTGCTTGTTCTTAAAACAGGCGCCACAAATAAACCTAATTTCCACCTGACTTTGTAAGTTTGTTTCACGCTTCCGAAGGGAATTGCCATTTTGTTTTGTGAAAAACATAATATATATTGAGCCTTAAAAATCTGCAATTCGTTGGGTGCGACTGATTACACTTCAACATAACTGTTAACTGAAACAGCTAAATATAACGATCTGCATACTGTTATGAAACATAGCTCGACTCTATGCGTTTCTTTGCTGGAGGATATGCTAAATGCTCAAGCCATATCGTCGTGAAGGCTGACGGCGAAGCTCCGACTTACTATGTCTATGTAACAAGTTTCGTTTTTCTGATAGCCGTTTTGGCCTAATTTTTTACAAATGTTTCATGTGTTTATTGTAGGTGTATCGAAACACATTGTTAACTCCGTAGTAAACACGCGTATTTATAGTGGATTAGTTTTCCTTAAGGATCACGCCGAGCACCGACGGTCCGCGCGAGTTGGTTGGTGTGTGCTGGCTGGTGTGTACAGGCAGAAGTCGGTGCTAGTCGGTTGGTGTGTGCTGGCTGGTGTGTGTGGGCAGAAGTCGGCGCTAGTGGTGGAACTAATTGGCATTTAGCTTTTTACACCGACTGGCAACGCAAGTCGGCGTTAGTTGGTTGGTGTGTGCCTAGCATATCGTGGAGAGAAATGAAAGCAGACAGGCATCCACAGCAACCAGTAACCAGGCTGCCAACATTACAACTAAACACATAATGAAGAAACATACACATAGATCAATACAGGTAGACGACATGCGTACGAATAGTACTGGCCTTGCAACCATAACTACAATCCCCCCACTCAGCAAACTCAATATCGTTTGGCAAGGCAAATTTTGGTATTTCATGTACAAGCTTAATAACCTTTGGAATTGTAAAATCAGCATCCAAACAACAGGTCACACCACATAAAACTGCTGAATTCCATAATATCCTTCTTTCTTGCCAGCTGTATTCATATTATTCAATAATGCAATGCAATCATAATGTTCATCGTAAAATCATGTTATGTAGTATAAAAAATGGGCCAAGTGGCCCTGAAGTCCTTTGGACTAATACGTCTATATGTGACCACGGCTGACCAAATGAGTGATAAGTCGGAAAAATTGTAACATTGTTTTCTTACATCCTTGTAAAGGTTTGGTAGGGTGCTTTACACGGTTTCAAAAATTATGACTGCTACAAAAATTGGCAAAGTTATGGAGCATTAAACATGGTTGGGGTCAAAAAGTGAAAATGAAGAAAACGGCTGTTGAAGTTTTACATTATATATGCAAATGGATTGCATGGAAATATTACATGCACAACATTCAAATGTGGCACACAGTATGTAATATGTATGTTATGTTGCAATGATACACTGGAAGTACAAATGTGACCCATCTTAACAAAATGAGTCAAATGTCGGCAAATCTGATTTTCCATAAATGCCGTTTATGTGAACAAACCGTGAATTCATCGATTTTTAGATTTCCCCATAAAATTATTCTTTGGTATTCGTTTTATCAATTGCTACTCTAGCTACCCACTAATTAATTTTGTTTTGTGTATTTTAAAGCGATTTTTGTAGAGCAGTGCGAAATGTTCCGCTCGATTTCCTTAAAATAACGCCAAGATGCCAGTAATTGCGCGCGTTCGCAACTGCTAATTTTGGGACGCTCCTAACATATGGGATATCACCACGAAGCTTGACGCTGCATCTTCCAATATATGGGCATACATATGCTAATAACTACATTCTGTGACCTCCAGAGAGCTTGGAAGACGGTAACTAAGGTACATTTCATGAAACATAACGAATAATTTGTATCAACTTTGACGGCCGTTTTCTGGGTTTGAAGGTTTCTACCCCACACATGTTCGTTAAGCCATAACTTCAGTTAGAATTAAGATATCTTCTTACATGATACAACATGTGAAAGCAGAGATTCTGCTCTTTCCAACGCTACTAATAACTCAATATTAAAAATCCTGACATGCGACTCATTTTGTTAAGATGGGTCACAAATGTGCTGCTACAAAGACTTATCAAGTTATGTCAGATTATATCTTTATGTGTAAAACTAAGAGGACAGATTATTTGAGAGCAAAAGGTAGACACACTGTTTGACACAGTTTAAAACCTACAGGCAACTGTCCTGTTTAACAGGGGTCTAGTGGCTTAATGCTGTCTGTTGACACAAGCTACTGCCAGTGACCAATTACATATTAGTCACAGTTTCCATCAAACAATAGCAGGCAGAGAATCTTAGCTCCACAGCTGGGTGTAATACACAACCAGAGCCACCACTGATTCATGGTCAAGTAGATTAGCTCAATGCACCAACTAAGACAATACACAACACTGTGAGTGATAGTGTCCAGAGTGAGGCCTAAGCAGTGTCCTCATTGCTGAATAGATCAATTAAACCTGCCAAGTGGGTGACATTCTGCACAAGTGTTCATTAATCCTTAGTGATTGTTCAGAACACCAGACTGACCACATACCTAAACAAAGCGAATGTAATAGGTGAAGAACAGGCAGTGGTCAGATAGGGGTATTGGTTGAATTGTATTTGTCTTGACGCAAAAGGCTTTATTGTGCCTTCATCGATTATAAGAAAGCATTTGATTTAGTAGACCGGTCCTCACTGTAGTCTTAAGATAATTTCATGCAGTATTAATGGTAATGTGTTGAAAGTTGTATACAACATGTACAAAAATACTAAATCATGTATAAATCAGGGCCAGGCTGTGTCAGCCTTCTTCTCATGTGATGTAGAGGTATGGCAAGGAGAAAACTTGTGTCCTTTGTTATTTGCTATTTACCTGAATCATTTTGAACACTGTTAGTCACAATTATAACGGACTTGACATGGCAGCTGGTGAAATTTACAACAACCTTAGTGATGATGATGTAGAAAATGTATGTTCTACTATATGCTGATGACACTAGAATGATTCAATCAAATAATCAAATATAGATTTCCTGCTTGTGTATAGCGGAACTATGTCAACTCTTCTAATGGTTGACATTTGGTTGTTTCAGGTGTCAACTATATAGTGAATATGTAATTATTAGTATATACTGATACAATTGATTTACACAGTACCATGTCTACACAAGGCATGGCAAGCGTAAACAGAACAGTAGAATGAATTTGATATCAATAAATTGTAGGATATTTCACTCTATAGTTGTCCAGAATATTAATTTGTCATGTTTGTCACCTACAGGTGACAGAATATTAATTTCCTATGTTTTTACAGGTTTCTAAAGACAATACATCTTTAATCAATAGACACCACAGTCACACCATTTTATAATAATTAAATGAACATCAAAATAAACACAACTTGCAATTATAGAAAATCAATAGTTTTGAAGATACAGTTTAAAAGTTTTAGGCAACTGTTCAGTCTAACAGGGGTCAAGTGTGTCTACTCTGCCTGGGCCCTGTGACCAGTTAAAGATTAGTCAAGGTCTCAATGGAAGAATAGCACTAGGCTGCAGAGTTTACTCATGCTGCTGGCTTTCTGGCACATTAAACAAAATCTACTGTTGGGGGTGGTCTCAAGGGCCCTTCTCAAAACCACATCACTAGATAATGTAAAACATTTGCACTTTGGGGGCCCCTTAGAATGATTCAATAAAATACAGATTTCTCGTGCATAGTGGCAGTGCCCTAAGATATGTCTATGCAAAATTAGAGAAAAAGTTGCTGAGATACGGCAGCTAACGGCGAACGGAGAGTGATGGCAATAGTCAGCCAAAGGACTAAAAACACATTTCAATATCGTGACAGCTCAAATCTGTTTCAGTGAACCACATTTTGTCATATAATTTAATAATCGATTTAATTTGAACGTTTTATCATTAATATGACATTTACATTTCATACAGAATATCATTATAACAAATTGTGGCTCTTTAAAACATCTTTAGGCAGTCAAAATGTTAGATAATATAATTTAGAAACATGAAACTTCTGAGTAACACAAAGGTACGGAGTGTCTCACCGGATCATGAGGGCAAACTCCCAGTTGGGCGTGTCTGTGTCTATCTCTGTCTCCTGTTGTTCACGGATGGCCTGTTGCGCTGCGCGCCGTTCCTCGCGCCGCTGCTTGATCCGCTCAACCTCCTTCACACAGTTCGACTTGCGCCGCGCCGCCGCTAGGGAGTCCACCGCTGACACAAACATCAGTCAAACATGACATCCACACTGATACAAACACACACGGTCAGTCAAACACGACATCCACACTGATACAAACACACACGGTCAGGTACATTGGTGATGTACATTTTCATTGGCTTGTTTACTGTTCAGTTCATTCCAACATATTTCGTAGCCATTCAGTGAAATGGTTGGTTTTTTGCCTAATTATTTTCACCAGCCACGTCTCGAAAATGTGATAACAAATGCAGGAAGCACTACAAGGCACTACAGTGCTTCCATGGCACCTCCCAACAATCTCATCTTACTCAAATGATGCACATTTTACGTTGATGTTTCACTAAATAAAACTACTTTGGGACAAAGATAAACAAGCAGTTCACCAACGGTTGTTAAAAAGCCTAACATACTCCAATGAGACTGTTCACAATTTTGCATGGAATGACAACTATGAATCGTGTGATTATACCCTCCAACGTTGAATCGTGTGATTATACCCTCCAACTATGAATCGTGTGATTATACCCTCCAACTATGAATCGTGTGATTATACCCTCCAACTATGAATCGTGCGATTATACCCTCCAACTATGAATCGTGCGATTATACCCTCCAACTATGAATCGTGTGATTATACCCTCCAACTATGAATCGTGTGATTATACCCTGCAACTATGAATCGTGTGATTATACCCTGCAACTATGATTCGTGTGATTATACCCGGCAACTATGAATCGTGTGATTATACCCTGCAACTATGAATCGTGTGATTATACCCTGCAACTATGAATCGGGTGATTATACCTTCCAACTATGAATCGTGTGATTATACCCTGCAACTATGAATCGTGTGATTATACCCTCCAACTATGAATCGTGTGATTATACCCTGCAACTATGAATCGTGTGATTATACCCTGCAACTATGAATCGTGTGATTATACCCTCCAACTATGAATCGTGTGATTATACCCTCCAACTATGAATCGTGTGATTATACCCTCCAACTATGAATCGTGTGATTATACCCTCCAACTATGAATCGTGTGATTATACCCTCCAACTATGCACATGCTGACCAACCTGAGTTACTGATGGCTGACTTCTTGGAGGTGTCTTCTGTCAGCTGGTTGTCTGACACGACGCTGGTGGGCTGGCTCTTCTGTTGATGCTGCACCTGGTTATTGGTTGCAAAGCTCGGCCGTGCCACACGTGCCGACGTAGCTAGAAACACATGCAAGTCACCAGCTGTAATCTACCTCCATCGCCATAGTTACCAGTATAACAAACTGTATGATGTACTCATATGGTATTGTGAATTTGTTCATTCATGGTGCGGTGAACAGTCAACTGACCAACTTACTATGTAGATTTGCACAACACAATATATACTTGCTGATATTTATTACAGCAGTTATTAAATATTACAAAATTCACAAGCAGTCATTGAACAAAATATAAATATGTAAAACAATAATGTTTTCAAATTTGAATTACCATTTTATGAAATACAACTAAATTGACAAGTAGACATTGAAGTTTAACCTGCTGTACCACCTTGCATAAAATCACTGTGTAAAATACAGAGTTTGGTACTTTGGTAGTTATTTGATGCTAGTTGTACATTTATCCGAACAAGGACATACTTAGAAGATACTATATATTAACCAAAAGTAAATAGAACGCGCACACTGTATTTAAGAGAAATGACCATTATACAGATCTATAAATGCTTCCAGAAAATCACTGAACTCAGAACATGTTGTGGGAGACAAACAGCCATAAACTCTTCTAAAGAACCAGCTTTAATGACACTCAAAAGTATTGTTGGCACGAAACAAATTTCACCCTGAAATGTAGATGACAAACTGAACATAAGATACAGAAACAAATCAAAGAAACAGCAGAAACAAACCTGAATAAAACCAGGAAATGTGTCTTGTTGTTCCACAATTCAAATATGCCCATAGGAAAGAACTGAGAAGGTTTGTACATCATTGGAAGTGGATGTTTATTAGATTAGATCCAACAGTAGACAATTAGTATTCTAAGAAATTGCTTATTCAAATTATTTATTTTGAGGTAAGGTTATTCCAATTAATATATTTTGTCAATGACTATTTTGGCTGATTCATGCTTCTGATCAATTAATTGATTAATCGTGTGTGATCGATGATAATTTCTGTTTATTTATAAAACAGTTGTTTTGATAATAAAATACGTAGGATTATTGATCTATGCAAGACACATTTGACAAGATAGAAATGAAAAATATTTATTTACAACATTCATCAATGTGTTGCACTAGCACAGCCACTGAGCGATTAAACTTTCCCCACAAACCAATTATTGAATCAATCATCGATCAGTCTGGCCAAATTGACGATCAATTATGAAAATTCAACGAATGGCAAACATTGAGAGTACTCCTGTGCCAGAATTAGACCTCTGCGTACTGTGCATGCATGTGCAAGCACATTTAGCAACTTATTCTGCCTCTTAGACTTATCACCTGACCTTTGACCTCCAAGTGGGGTGACGTACCAGAAGAAGCTAGTTTTAGTGTCTGCGATTTCCTTCTTGTTTTTACTATTTTCCCTGCAAATAATTGCACAAGTCATTACATTTATGATTACACTATGTATTAAAACAATTAAAATATTCAATTGAAATGTAGCTCAAATCACATTAGAAACAAATACTACTTCTGGCAAGGTCCTAGTGGGTGCCTACTTCTGGCAAGGTACTCTCGACCCGTTATATACACCAGATACAGCCAACACTACGACGAGTTACTTTAGCGGACGTCACATGTACCAGCAGTGGGCCAAAGACTAAAAGCAATATCCACCTACCGTCACACACACGTGTATTATACATCTATAGTAACCAAAAGTAAATTGATCATGCAGACTGTGTATTTAAGAGGAATGACCATTATTAAGATCACGTTGCAACAACACAACCAAATGAACAACCAGAATGAATTGTCCAAGTGTTACAGGTAGTTGTGACTGAGGTAACCAAATGACATGTATCCCACCCAGTCACCCAAAGGCTGAGCCAAGGATAAGTATCAATTCATTTAGAGCTGCCTCCACAAGATTTTTCCATTTGTTCCCCTCCTCTCCTTTTACACTAATTTCACACCGACATGAAGCCGATCTACTCATCAACCCATTACGACATAATACAGCTCTAAATTTTAGCTAAAACGTTTTATAGTTTCGATGAAACCACCGAACAAAACTACAAAATCATTTTTTATTGGATCCAGTCAAAACCTAGTGAAGAAAAGGCTTTATTATTTCACCTCTATGAGTTTATATAACAATTCATAAGGCTAGTCACACATTCTCAGGATGTCAGTACATTTCTCGATGATTTCTACGAAAATATGCAATCTTTATTAAATGAACTGTGCATATTTACATTATTCACACCCTAAATATAGACAACAAAGAACCTGACTCATGTTGAACCGAGTGAATTGTGGAAGCCACTTAATGGACAGCACAAGTAACTGAATTGGGTGCAGGTGACATGCAGGGCTGAAAACCCTTATTAACCCCCCATGCCAATTTCTCCATATGTTCATGTAAAACTATATACAACTTAAAAATTGAACGGGGGAGTTATATGTCGACAGAATGTTATTATTCCTGCATGACTTCAGATTTGGCTTTCATAATGCATTAGGGCCAGAGCACAATAAATGAGCAATCAATTAATAATTCATAATACAATTAAGCAGAGCCTGGTCATTCTAACAAAATCAATACTGTTTGTTCTAATTAAGACTTTATGAAAGCAACCAGGAATTACCTACCCGGCTAGTCAAAGAACACAAATACAAGAGGGCCAACTTTTATGTTTTGCTGTGAAACGTTTATGAAACAGCGAAACACAGCATCAAATGACTTGACCTTTGACCTGGCTTAGGCTAAGCCTCCATCATGAAACTGAACAGAAATCACAAAGCTAGCACCAGAAACAAAATCAGGCTGGTGTGACATTTTAATAATTTCAAATGATATCCAGCATACGTTGGCATTGATACTGATTTACGATATTTCATATTGACCTTAGAATGAAAGGAGTCGTTTTGCATATTATTTGTTGACTACTTATGTGGGAAGAATACTGTCATACAATCTACAGATTCATATATACTTTGTAACCAGGATCCAAACAGCAATGGTTGTGTCAAAGTTCAGGTGATTTGGTGTTGTGTGGCACTGCGATCACATTTGTCACACGTTTTCACACCAGTTGGCCATCTTGTTATCCACGTTATTTGTCACAGTGAAAAGTGGCATATTACATTGTAGAATGCCACTGAGCAATTTACAAGTTGTCGCCAACCCCCGTGTTGAGGAAGTGAGGGTTAGAATGCATATACAAGGCAGTCAACAGGTGTGTGTAAAGTTAACGCATGCATGTTTACCTGTCGTTCTAGGTCCTTCAATTTGTCGGTAAAACAAGAAAAATACACAAAATTACATCTTTGTGAACTTCTGGTAAGGTTTTGTTTAGATTACAAACAGGTTTATTCCGCTGAGCTTACAGAAACGAGCAGTTCCATAATATCTTGGACATTAATTAAACAGTCATGGAAGATTAAATGGAGCAAACACATCTTATAATGTGAGTCATTAAGTTACGAAGCAGGCAGTTACCCATGGGACTGGCCCAAGCAAACACCAACAGTTATTACAATTAAATGATTATTATCATAGTACTGCTTCTTCAAGTACTCACGTCTGACTGTATTGCTGCCATGTGTCGATTTGTTGCTCTGCTCTCTGTCGCGGTTGTTCTGTAAACAACAAATGACACTCATCATTAAGTCAGTAAGTGAAACAGAGATTATTGCCAAGGTGAAAGGCTTTTCAATTACCGAAAAACATTATATTTAGAAATATTAGAAACTGATAACGCAAACATTAATTCTGCCAAACAATACAGATCTATAACTTTTACTTATTGTCACTAAATTAATACCTGCATCTGTCTTGAAATTAATGAAATTATTGCCAGAACAATCAAGATTAAAACACTTTCATTTTCTAAATTTCATTGCTTTGCCGTTCAGTTATTAAAATGAATACCCCATTTTTGCTTTTTGTTAGGGATAAAACATGGTCTTATCTGTCAGGAAAGACAAATTTAGCAAGTTTCATCAAGGTTTACCTCTTCTGTAGCTATTTGAAGACCTAAAAATAGGGTATTTTGGCATAAAAATGTAAACATTTTGGACGATAGTATTTCAAAGCTAAAATCAAACATTACAGGAACATCTGGAGGCCTCCTTTAATTTTGTATATTGAATACACACCCAGGTATATTTGGGTGAAAAACTAACTGTCTACTACCACCCATTGCTGAATTATTGAGGTGAGAATCTGGCATTGTTTTCAAGACAGTAGTTTGGGGAGGTAAATATGCTAGTCTCTGAAAAAAGGAAATTACTATAATTAGCTAAATGAACATTAAACAAATATTTTTCTGCCACAAAACCCTTCGTCAGTTGATTTGTAGATGAAAATTTGGCCTTCCCTATATACATTTCTGAGATTCAACCCATTGTATCTATCATATGTGGGGATTCCAAGGTCTAGTGATTGTATTCAATGCACCTGTTCCAACCATGAACAAGTGGATAAGGAGTTAACCGTTTTGAAAACAAGAGTGTTTGTCCCTAGAGTGGAATCTATGGAACTCAGTGCCCCATGAGAGGTATGTTGAGTTAGCTGTGAGGTGTAAGACAGGCTCAGACAATTAAAAAAAAATTCTATGGGGAAAAACAAATCTGGGTGGACCTTTTCAACTGGATTTTAAAAAAGGGACAACATTTTGCAATGTTGGCACTATCATTCCACCATTTCAATGGAAAACCTAATATTTATAATTTTTCCCTGGTCAGTACCACCACAATACACCTCTACAAAAAAAATTGCCATTGTAGAATTTTGTGCTGAACACATAGATTTGTATGGGTATAGACCCGACCCAAACATGTGAAAGATCTATTTCATCATGCTATATAACAAACACGAGGCAATAAGTTATCTTCTACTTATCATTTTGGTACACTTTCAACCCTATACTACAACATCATATGTTCAAGTGTTCCATTTTTTGTGACTTCACTCTTACATATTGACATAGTTTAATGCAAACACAATTTTTAAGTTCTGTCATGCCAATACATACAAGATACACTTGTTTATTATTGCACCTTGAAAATAGGCATAGGAAGATAGGAAGCACACTTAAATATTGCAAAGCGTGATCATTCTTCATGTTTTCAAATGAAAACCTGGATTTTTTTAACTGAAGAAATGTCAACCCACGAGGCAAGAATTGTAAAATAAAATAGTAAAGGAGAATACAAGGCTCTCCACAAAATGATGTGCCCAGAAAGACTTAAACAAATGTTTACACATATGAAGAAACACCAATAAGATAAGACACTGTGCATAATACATGAGCCGTGGTCTGCCATCAAATAGTTCAATAACCAGCAATGTATAAGATGTTCTTATCATGCATGATTTTAACAACAAACATTGCAAACAAACAAGCGAGTCATTGGAATAACTCGTGCACAAATGATGTTAATAACACACATGTTTGAGCAGCACAGGCAGACACACATTCAGAAACCATGCAGTGGTATCAAACAAGAGCAGTTTATCAACAGCTCTGCAAAGTGCAGCACTGATACTCAAAGAGCTAATGTGCTGATCAGTGGCATATCAAGTACCTCAGACAGGGAGAGACCAAAGGGGCCAAGTCTAGTCATTTATTATTCATTTCTCCATGTTAAAATATAGAGACACAACAGGAGATGTGAGAATTGTTCTAAGTGCCAAAGTGGAGACTCTGGCCCAGTTTTCCCTTCCACGTGCCACAGCAGCCAACAGATGGAACACAACAACTGCAAAGCATACTGAGGGAACAATCAATTAAATATCAACGCAGTGCTCAGCAAATGTATCAGAGAGGCTCCATCCCTCATTGATAATATATCAAGTATAATGTGCATGCTCAGCAACTGAGTACACAGCGGGACCATCTCATAACTGAAACATGCATCAAGATGAATGAAGCAGGCCTTGCACAGTGCAATTAGTATTTGTACACAAATATCTGTAAGAATGTTGTAGCATCAATGTTTGCGTCTAGGCGGCAAGAGAAGTTAAAACAACATTACTTCAAGAGGACATTGCTTGTGGCTTCATTAACACCGACTAATAATTAGAAGAAAGAGAATGACTCGTAGTTGCCACTCCCACCCACAGATCTCTGTACTGAATCGACTCAAGGCATACTGTTGATCTGCTGAATGGGCTTGGTGCTATCGGCACCCACACTGCTTCACAACTAGGCATAGTGTGCCGAATGATTGACTGATGTTAGCATTTTGGTGGTAGAAGTATGACTGTTGTTTTATGTGATCAATTTCATCTGCAATTCACTCCAGTATCGCATATTTTGAACATAGCAAGATGGTGGACAAGTCCTTCATCTGGTAAAAACCCTTTATGTATTGTAATAGTTGTTTACCTTCAATCCACTACATAAAGATCTGTAATCCTACCTTACTATGCTTAGTGTTTCAAATTTTCAATATCAGGAAAGATTTGTCTGCATACCAAAAAATTGGTTTGTGACTGATAAAAAGTAGAATTACATCGGATTGGATATGTAACAAGTCTGAAACTGGAAAATTTTGAGTTGATCTTATATGCACAGGGAGTTGGTTCAACTAGTCCTACCACATAGACGCCACTTTACAGACACTAAGCCGCCACAACACAACATTCATCTCTCTACACGGAGTGAGCCAGATGACGCAGACGAGCAGAGGTCACCTTCCGAGGTCGCGACTTGCGATTTGCCTGACTGACCGACTCAGACTCAACGACTGCGTCATCGTTGTCGTCATCATCATCATAGTGCACCGTGTCATTGTTGATGTTGTTGTCGTCATTGCAGAAGTCTTGCTCCGACACACTCGCATTCTGACGAGTGACGCATGCAGGCAGTGGACAGAAAGACTTCTTTGACAAGGCACAGTCAGCAACGTAATCATCACAGTCAGCAACGTAATCATCACAGTCAGCAACGTAATCATCACATAAGCAGACTTTGCTTTGAATGAATGACTCAAGACTTGATGGATATTCTCATCGCCAGAAATAACAGTTTCCCTTCCATTCCACTTGACATGTTATTGTGGTATGCCACTTTTATTTTTTGAATTTGTCACATCTCAAGATGTTCACCAATGTCAACAGGGCTTTGTTAACAAGAATACCACCCCAAACTGATACACACCCGACATTTACTCTAAACAGTTCAATGTGACTGTCCTTAACTTCCAAAATGTTTGAGGATAATAGTCACCTGTAGGTGATCTACAAGTAGACACGTCTGTCCTAGTACAGGTAACAGACTAGTAGGGAACATTTAATCACTGTATGTCTTCCATTTATATAACACTACTGGAAGTAGTTGACTGGATGCATACACTGTCATCAAGTTATTAATCATAATCATAACAACATAATTAGTAGTAAAAAAATATCCCCAAGCTATAAAATACTATACATGATATTACACTCCAATTAGCTTCCTGAATATCCAAACTGTAACATTTATCTAGAGCTACACCCATTACATGGGTGTTATGGGGACTTCCACATTTTGAAATTACTTATGAGTTATTTCTTTTGAAACTACCTGCCAAGATACACTACAATGATTAATCCTACATATTATCTTTAAATGATACACAGAATGCCACCCGCACTGACTAGATCTATAAATACCACAATTTTGCAGAGGTTTTGCTCATAATATTTTATGACGTATCTACTGGTCATCATGGTTTCCTTGTACGCTGTGTTTACAACTGATATGAATTGTGATTCACTGAGATGTTTGACATGTTATAAATGACATGTTTCTCTGTGTAAACAGGTGAGACAATAATTACAATGAGCGTAAGGTCAAGTCTTGCCATGACCGTGTTGACCAGGAATCTCTGTTGACCGACACACTTAATGGCCAAATAAAGTCAGTAATCATGTGATTCATGTGGGTAACGCAAGTCATATTCTGAGCAGCCATTTTGTGCAGCATGCAACGAGAGCAGATGTTGCTATCACCGTCTGTGCTAGCAGGGTGACAACGTGCAAAACACAAACACACAACAATCGGTCAACTGCATCTGTACACGTGTCCACTCACCATGGTCTTAGATGCACCTATCCTGTCCACTACCTACAGGTAACACCACGGGTGTCACACCATTGTCAATGGCTCAGACCTCTTCTGTAAATGTTTGTGACACTCCCAAAGGAAACATACACAAATGTCTGCTATGTGTCGACACCCAGTAATGACTTGTTTGGATGGTTACCACAAAACAACGGCGAGCAAGGCCGATTCTTCACGTAGCATGGAAAAAATCAAAATTAATCAGATTTATTCCAAAATGCTAGTTATTATAAGATGTTTTGTTCCCAAATGTGGATGAGAGCAAAAACCATGTGGGTTAATTTAAATGTAATCACCGCCAGAGACATTAGGTGTCATCGACACAGATACCTGTATAACAATGGCTGCCAGCCGCACACAATGTTTACTCATCACCATGACAACGCCTTGTGGCTGCATCAAACTCAATGATTGACAGCCACCAGTCCTGACTGCAAAACCTAAACACTTCTGTGCTATCGACCCGCTTAAATGAATTAATGATTACCGACTAGCCGTCGCAGCACACAAAGGCTGCAGCGATCAGGACTTGTCGCTGCCAAAACACACTATAGCAGATACTTTTTTTATACAGAACGTGTCAGAACATAAAAGTTATCTGCAACTGATGGCACCCTTTGAAGAGAGGTTTTCTAGGTCAATGTAATGCATAAGGAGCTTAACCTGAGTTGTACACAAAAGACCTGGCTGGGTGTCATTGTCTGTAATAACATGAGTGCAGTTCATTCAACTGTTTACTTCAAAGCTATTGTACATTTATAACACTACTGTACAGCGAACGTTGATCCATTTTGTCCTGATGTAAGCTGGCTGGTACTTCTATCAACAATGATCTAAGCTGGCTGGTACTTCTTTCAACAATGGTCTAAGCTGCCTGGTACTTCTTTCAACAATGGTCTAAGCTGGCTGGTACTTCTTTCAACAATGGTCTAAGCTGCCTAGTACTTCTTTCAACAATGGTCTAAGCTGGCTGGTACTTCTTTCAACAATGATCTAAGCTGCCTGGTACTTCTTTCAACAATGGTCTAAGCTGGCTGGTACTTCTTTCAACAATGATCTAAGCTGCCTGGTACTTCTTTCAACAATGGTCTAAGCTGGCTGGTACTTCTTTCAACAATGATCTAAGCTGCCTGGTACTTCTTTCAACAATGATCTAAGCTGGCTGGTACTTCTTTCAACAATGGTCTAAGCTGGCTGGTACTTCTTTCAACAACGGTCTAAGCTGGCTGGTACTTCTTTCAACAACGATCTAAGCTGGCTGGTACTTCTTTCAACAACGATCTAAGCTGGCTGGTACTTCTTTCAACAATGATCTAAGCTGGCTGGTACTTCTTTCAACAATGATCTAAGCTGGCTGGTACTTCTTTCAACAATGATCTAAGCTGGCTGGTACTTCTTTCAACAATGGTCTAAGCTGGCTGGTACTTCTTTCAACAATGATCTAAGCTGGCTGGTACTTCTTTCAACAATGATCTAAGCTGGCTGGTACTTCTTTCAACAATGGTCTAAGCTGGCTGGTACTTCTTTCAACAATGGTCTAAGCTGGCTGGTACTTCTTTCAACAATGGTCTAAGCTGGCTGGTACTTCTTTCAACAATGATCTAAGCTGGCTGGTACTTCTTTCAACAATGATCTAAGCTGGCTGGTACTTCTTTCAACAATGATCTAAGCTGGCTGGTACTTACAGTGATCTAAGCTGGCTGGTACTTCTTTCAACAATCAGGAGAGAAGCGTTACAAGCTACGTATATGAGTAGCCATTGTATTTGTAAATTGACTGACCACCTTTCCGTTGATTGACTGCAGAAACTGCCTGGCCACCTCCTACATTACATTAGTCACGCCTTACATCAGTGCATTAACAGCACGCGTAACTGCTTTAGACGTGGGCTAGCTGGAGAATAACCACATTTATAAAGACATTAGATTACAACTATCTTGTGGTGTTGTACATGAGTGCCTCGAGAATGCCACTAGGCATTTCCTACACTAATTAAGCAATCACTTCCACTATTTGCTAATAATTGCAAAGTTCTTCATTTGCATTTTTTTCTTTATCTCATTTTTATCAAATTACAAATTTTGTCATATCTTGTAGGATTTCTAGTAATTTAATAAATGTTTATGTAGTTCAGAGCAAACTGAATATTATCTATGACCAGCCAGCACTGTTGATTATGATCTGATCGCATCAGATGGTGCAGATTAACCAAGTGAATTCTCTTGTTTTATTGATATCTTTGGCCTGAGTCTGCTACTGTCACCTGCTGTTTGAGATTTAATCAGTCATAGAAACAGATACTTGCCACTCTCAGTCACCCAAGTGCAGCCCCACCAGCTCTGTCAATATGACAGTGGTTTAGCGACCGACATGGCTGTAGGCATCAATGAATTACAACAGTCTTATCATTCATATGTGTTGTCCCCCACGAGAGAGAGAACCATCTCTACAGGCACATTCACAATCATGAGTGGTGAGTGAAACAACGATGTCGTCTTGGTCGGCCACCAGCAACCGGGAGCCTGTAACATCAACCTGTAAACGGGATACAGATCTTCCGTGAAGGAAGTGTCTAAAACCACGCCAATTCATCCTCCTCCCCAGACATCTTTGTTGAATCTGTTCACTCAATGAAACTGAACCGTTAAGAAGAAAATTTATTATTTTTCTAAAATTCCTTGCTTTATGTTTTACAAAATGTCAATATGATGATTGTAGTTAATGTCAACACAGTATTCAATATTGGTGTGTTGGATATATAAAAATGATTTTAATAAATAGCTAAATATTTAATAAATTATTAAATATTTAAAAATATTGCCATACTGCACATGACTATTGAGCAATTTGGGCTGCATCTTACCTGTTGTTGTATCGTCTTTTTCGGCACTAGTTCTGGGTTCAGCTGAAAGATGGCCTCCATTTCAATCTGAAACAATAACAGTGAATGAAGATTTCTGGGGCTGCTGAAAATCTTGCCTAAAGTACACATGTCCGGTATATCCAACCTGTATAAAATACATTCCGATCTGTGAAATCAAGGAGACTTTTCTTGATTGATCAGTAAAATCTTGGTTTTGTTTTCTCTTTCAAACAACGCTAGGTATGTACAGTACATCTATAACAGGTCGTGACAGTTCACACAAAGGTCAGTTCCCAACAACATACATGCACCACACATGCCGTGCTTGCACACATAGCACTGCACGCACACCTTCATGTGCACAATATGGACCTTTCACTCAACAGATCAAAGCTATGCGGACTGACTGCGATTATAAAACACCAACTGTATGAGCTGTGCCTATGGACATCAGGTGTGGGTGTGAAATGGCAACTACTTTAATTGTTAAAAACATACGGTGCATTAAAAATCTACAACTATTCAGAATGTTCAAAGAACATTTTAACACAGACACTACACTAACAAGTTACAACACAATGATTCCTCAACATTTTATTGTAGGAAACTGAACATCAGCTATATGTTTTTCATTTATGACTTTCTAACAAAAATAAACTGTTCTTTCGAACTGCCTCCTGCATCCTGAACAATTAATTCTGAAGGCCACTATGTACAGCATTAAATAACACCATTACCTTGCAGTCCAGCAGAAGTGGGCACATAATTCTACAGTGACTACGTTGAACACCCATAAATTTATTATAATTATTAATATCATGTAATCACAAGATAACTGACAATGCCAACACAGCAAGAGCCCTGTGGCAGTAGCCACAAGTATGTAGACATATCACATGGGCACTGTCACACGTCCATACCTGGTCCATTGGTACTGGTTATAAATATCTTATAAATAAATAACTGACTGACTGCAGACATAGATTGATCTGCACAGCATGCATCAGTCTGCTGGATCCAGAGTCTTCCTGGCTCACTGGCTGTGACGATTAAGGGTAACAGTTGGACAAATAAAAGATTAATACCACCCGAGAAACAGGATCACTGGCGTAAATAGAACAGTGCCTGGTTCCTATCAGAGCAATGCATTGGCAATGATAATCTCACACGGGGGGCTGGTATTGCTCTTTTACATAGTGCGGACTAAGAATGAAATCATGGAGTTAAGTGTATATTACTGTGGCCACATAAATAGTGAGACCAGTGGTGATGAATGCAGTGATCTGACCAGAGAGAAGTCAACAACATGCTTTATGTGATCCATGTGTAACAGTGAAATACTTAAATAGTATTAATATCAAATCAAATAAGTGAGTTCCAATACAGGATGTCAGTGTGGAGTAGGTTGGATATGTGGAAAATGCTTCAACATTATTTTTATTATTAGTTATCAAATCAGAAAAGTAAATTAAAGTCGGCTGGACATGTGGAATGAATACATGGAGAGGGGTTAACAAAAAGAGTGGATGCAGAGGGAAGGGAAAAGAAATACGGATGGAAGGACTGTGGAAGATCAATGATGGAAGAAGGAGGCCAGTTCAATCAAATCACATCCCAGCATCATATGCAGTTAATTGGATACTTGTTAACAAACAAATCAACAAAATGTGAAACTCCTGCAATGACTACACAACACAGCACGTATTTAGACAAGATTGGAAAGCTGATATATAAATATATTACATATAGACCTATAGAATGCTACACTAAATACAAATGGTTTGCATAGTATATGCAATATTTGGCAAACTGCAGTTATGATCACAACAACCCATGACGTGATCAATATGTACTGTAGGTAGAAAGTTATTTCTGAATTAATTTGTGTTTCAGATTGACTGACTCATCTATTGAGAGCCATTGATGCTGACAGAGCCAGTGACTCACCACTAGCTGCCAATCAATACTAAGACAAGCCTGGCATGGGCAATCATTTTACCCTACAGCAACACAAAGTCAAAGGATGTTAATTATGATCCCAATTCCCAATGCTGCACTAATAAAATGTCTCGGCCTATGCAGGTTTATTCAAGTAATATGTGCAAATCCAGTGGAGCGCAGACATCATAATTACCTTACACCTGCTGGTGATTGCTGTAAGAAATGTGACTGTGTTCAGCGGAGTGTATATAGGTCATACACTCTTCAGATATCAATTGATACATATCTTGCAACCTTATAATCAGTAATCATAACCTAGTGGTAAATCAAACTTCTCAATACTATTTATCATACAATATATTTATGCCATCTAACCATCACCTAATTCTAACAGTAACATCAATTGTTTTGTACAGCCAGCCTTCTTATGAATGCCATACCCTACTGTAGGCAGACCAATTGAGGTTTAAAAAGGTACCACAGTACTCAGCAGGGTCATCTCTTGCAATATTTAACACACCTGAGCATCGCCAGCTAACACATTAATCACAACAAACTTAGACATGCATGCATGTTTTGTTTTGTTGTAAAGCAGACGCAGCATGTTCTACGTGCTAGCACCCATCT
Source organism: Escarpia spicata (assembly GCA_963995525.1). Lineage (NCBI taxonomy): Eukaryota > Metazoa > Annelida > Polychaeta > Sabellida > Siboglinidae > Escarpia > Escarpia spicata. The sequence goes on along the minus strand of OZ023208.1, from coordinate 67,289,878 downwards.
ATGTACTAAGCCACACTTGTTCATCCCAGGCTAAGTGCTTTGTAGTGATCTTTCTATTAGCAGAGCTCTGGTTCAGCCAACACTGGAGAAGGCAGAGGTGCAGCACGAGAAGGGAAGGGATGACAGTAGTATCAGTGACATGACTCATTGTCATCACTGTCACTGATGACTAATCAGTAACATGATTGACGACATCTCATTGTCATCACTGTCACTGATGACTCATCAGTAACATGACTGACGACATCTCATTGTCATCAGTGACATAACTGACATCACCTCACTGTCATCGGTGACATGACTGATGTCATCTTACTGTCATCGGTGACATGACTGACATCACCTCATTGTCATCAGTAACACGACTAACGTCATATCATTGTCATCAGTGACCTGACCAACGTCATCTCATTGACATCAGTGACATGACTGCCATCATCTCATTGTCATCAGTAAGACGACTAACGTCATATATATAGTTGTCATCAGTGACATGACTGCCATCATCTCATTGACATGATCAGTGACATGACTGCCATCATTTCATTGTCATCAGTAAGACGACTAACGTCATATAGTTTTCATCAGTGACATGACTAACATCATCTAATTGTCATCAGTGACATGACTAACATCATCTAATTGTCATCAGTGACATGATTGCCATCATCTCTTTGTCACCAGTGACCTTCATGGTGGTCACATAAACACCAGGTCACGTCTCCATGCCACGATTGGTTGCCATGGGAGTAGGCCAGAATTCCAGATGAGGTGAATCATCAATTTAACATAAAGAATTAACAGCAGAATTATGTTCCGCTGGTGACAATATTGAACATAGGATAAAAATTATACTGAGATGCGACACAAAGATCAGCCGCAGCGAATCAATGCCAAGCTTGACGATGTCTGTGACTCAATAAGTAGAAATAGCACAGTGAAAAGCACACTAAGCACAGATAACTTGGAGACATAATTCACAAAAATAACATCAACAGGTCTGTCAAGCTCAGGAAAGCAAGGAAGGAAACCTATCACAGGTGCTGTTTTGATGGGAGCGTTGTTGTAGACAATATTCAGTTTACAAGAGCTTAGAGGACGCCAACAATTTAAACTGAAAATGTCACAACAACCTTGACCTTCTCGAAGCCATAAATACATACACACACATCAACGGGTCACGATGCTAATATCGTATAAACAAATCATGATTTAGCAAACTTTTAATCGCTAACATTTGGAAGACTTATTTGGCTGTGAACAACTGGATCTCTGCGTGAAAGAGGATCCACAATAAAGCGCAGTTAGTATAATCTAGCTGTTTATGATACCTAGAGTGGTGTAATGTCGTCTTACAAATTGTCACTTTTTAGCGTTTTTATGGACAGTATCCTGGATGAATTGTTAGTGAAAAGCAATTTTCATTTTCTATCATAGGTAAGGATCAAAATTAATTTTCTTGAGCAAAATCGGCCTGAAGAGCTTTTAACCCTAGAAGCGACCACTGAAAATCCTGTGTAGCATACTGTTCCTATAAAAACAATAACTTTGCTAATGTTTGTCATAAAAATGACACATTTCTGGGTGCAAAATATATAACCATCAATGTCAAAAGTGCTCAGAGATGTTCAGGTTTTCTTTCCAAATCATTAATGTTACAAAACGAGATTCATTCTGGATAGGTGTGCCCCCATATTCATGCTACTACAGTCTACTGCTCCAAGGACAGGGAGATTCTAACTGAGAAATACGATGCGCAGCAATCTGTGACACTGAGTGACAACGATTCACTTACGAGTGAGCACCAACTAAAAATATTCAAAGAACCATGTTGATTAAACATTTAAAAGCTCATTGATACACGGATGAACAGATGTATGGAATAGCCTCACTAAGGCTGTGGTTGAGACTGCATCAGTGCAGCCTTTTGAGAGGAAATTAGATTACAATTTGTAGGAAAACCACCAAATTAAATTAGCCCAATTAAATTATACTATACATTAGCCATTTCAGTGCTGAGTTTCTGGACAGCCAGTTAACACTAAATACCGAGTTTGGTGTGAGGATTCAGTGAAATTGAATGAAAGACTTCATCTTCATTTTTAGTGTGCAAGGATGCATTTTTTTAATAGAAACACCCCATATATTATGAAACTTGACCCATTAAGGATTATTGTGAGAATGAAATTTATGAGATTGGTTGCCGTGGGAACGAGTAAATCTAAGATGGCCGGCCACGCTTACTTGTTATTTTTTACCTAGAAGGATGCATTTTTGAATAGGAAAACCTGATACATTATGAAACTTGAACATTCAAGGAATACTGATATTATGGAATTTCTGAGATTGGTTGCCACGGAAAGCACGAAAATCCAAGATGGCCAGCGAAATGTCTTCAACTTCAGATGAGTTTTCTTCAGATGATTCCGATAAACTTTCAAATAACTGATTGACAACATAATCTGGAATATTGTTACGTGCTTCCGCTATACTTGTTTTTTTTATACAAAAATGCTCAATTATATTGAAGAATTTGTGAAAATGCAGACAGTGCCAACAAAACAGTAATATAGCAACCGTGCATAAATTATCAGGAGTGCCTAATTACTCTAATGATTCCTCTGTGTGAGTGCACAGTCATAATTAGTGCTTCACCAACTTGCTGCATACTCAACATGTAAACACAAACCAAAACTGGAATGATATTTGTAATATTATCTCTTATCGAAATCAAAGAAATCATGTATTTACCCCTATCATTGTCCACCTCGATTTGACCTCATTATTTATGAAGACACCTAATTCCAATGCGCAATAAAACAAGTACATGCATCACAGGCCCAAAAACCCAAAATATTTAATTTTTTGTATAGAAACATCCTATGATATTTATATCAACGGAAACCTCAAGATTTTGCGGTTCTAATGACAGTCGTTTGGTGGCGTTACTTTTAACGTTAATTTGAACTAGTAAGGGGATAAGCCGCTGCGGCACTATTCCCGCTGCAGAGGGCTGTCACATTAAAACGTCATAAATTGGTAGCCCGCTGCAGCGGGCTCTCGCACTGAAATGGTTAAGACTATTACATGTAAGACTAGAATATAACATTGTCTTTTTTCCAAAGTTTATGACCCTGGGTGATGGGGGCATTTGTAATGAATGTACTATTTGTGAGCCTAGGTGATGGAAGCATGATTTATAAACATGCTTTAACAAATATATATTTTTTATTTATAATGTACACCAATTGTAATATTTGGCAAACATACATAAATTTTAAAACATGCATATAGTGTAGAATCTAAGATGTATGGATGGATAATATTTTGTATACGTATGAATGGATTGCGCTTTGTTCGGCAAGGGTTGACGACAAGTGATATGGTATTGGCGGCAACAAACGCTGTTTATGATGCTCGACTAAAGTTTATAAACAATGTCAACTACAGACAAGGGGTAGGTAAGGCACAAGGGTATTGATTACACTGTTCTCAGTGTCCAGTCATCAATGTAAGACATGATTTAAAAACTCCATTCAGGCCATTTTTCTCTTCATTGTCCGCGCGGCGTTGTCTGTGTTACAGACGTAGACTGGAGCAAACCGGAACGCTATTCGGGCCTCAAAGTGCACTAAGCCTAAGGCGCAATATATTTATAGCGTAAGTATGCCTGGGATGATAAGGAATGATTTCATAATTGTACCAAAGTGTCATATTTAGATAAAACTATTAATAACGGCAAAATCGAGGTGGGCCTGGATTATACACAAGTGTCCTTCAATTTTCTCAGACATGTTTTGTGCATCTGTTGGGCACATGCGACAAAAACGTATGCAGCATTCCAGCGTATAACACATAATTGACGCCAGTGCATTATTTTTTAGGCGAGCGATCCCTACCACTCGCGCTAATCGCTCATCTAGGGAGCAATTTATTGTTCATGCTAATTGCCATTATGGCATGGCTAGCCTCAATTGCGTTTTGATATGACTGGGCAGTGGGATCACCAGACGGACAAATAGGAATGCCACCCAGCGGATAAAAACAAAACTACTAAATCGCTCACGCTAAATTATTTGGCATATTTAGGTGATTTATCGCTCACCTGGTTTTTTTAAACGTGAAGCACGGTGATGCATTTCTGCGTTCCCAGGGAATCCCTGTATATCATATACTAAAATCATGGGGATATTAGTTATTACTATCTGAATTTCATCCCCAAAAATAAAATAAAAAACATTTAATTGTGCTGCCAGATAATTACCAAGAGACTGTACGCCCCACATCCAGTGAGACAAATGTAGCCATATATACGTATGCTGCCAAATAACACAACAATGAAACAAATCTGTTGAGATCTTTCTTTTTTTTCTGACATAAAATAGGCCGATTCAAGCAGGCCAATCACTACCGCGCTCATTACCATTGCAAACCATGCACTTGCCCGGAGAAACATTAAACAAAAAAAACAGTCATTTTAACTATCTGAACTAGTATAATAATCTCATTTATGTATACTGTCAGGCATATTGTTAAAACATTGACACAGAAACTTGAGATAATAATTAAGTTTCGAAGTGGATAAGTTGTCGAACATCGTTGCGCCATTTTGTTTTTGACTTTCCCTTTGAAGGGCTAATGACGATACATTTTAAACCACGGTTCTGAATCGCTGAATTATGCCAGCTCACTGATGTCATTTTTGGCAGATCGGCCAATGACAGAGCTTTCCATCAATACCACGTGTGCAGGGTTCTAGACTTTATGAATAGATGCGTAAATTCAGTACGTAGGACGTAGTAAATTCACCAAAATGTAGGCGTCAACTGGTCACGTGTTTGTAAGCTAGATTATGTGTACCTGTCATTGAATCTGCTCATGAATAAATATACAATCTCGAAAAATCTGTCAGCCAGCCATAGATACCAATTGTTCGCTTGTCAGTTGTGCATAAAGGAAATGAATTTTTTTACAACAAAGGCAGGTATGGTTGGGCTGAACACTTTGAGGGTTAAGTATGTTAGTGAAATGGGCCCCTGGTTTTTCATGAGTTTGAACAGCCATGTAATTAATGTTTAATTAAAATATCATTGTAGCTAAAATCGTAACTAAAAAACATCAGAAATTCATTAATTATTTTTAAATATTATTTTGGTCAGTGCCATCCCAGAGATCCCTAAAAAGAGCCACAACATGATTTGTGTTAGCTTCTTCATAAACAATAATTTCTTGGTCTCATTTTAGAGGATGTACATCTGCGGATGACTGGCTCAGAGATAAGCAGGGCTGCCTACTTATCACCATCCCCCCACCCCACATCACAGTACACTTAGCTACCAATGAAGCCTCTTGTCTGAAGTAGACAGTGACACATCCCATTCCCAGTGTCTGGGAATGCTGTTACATCTAGGAAGTTATTAACTAAATCAGTATATACTTTGTTTCAACATTGTTTCTATATTTATATATATATATACTGTAATTTGTAAACAAAATAAGCATCATAGGGATGCTTATTTTGTAACATCCAATAAGTTACATTGTATTAATTATTGTTATCAGAGTCCATGCATGACCAGACATTTCTAAGTTGCAACACTGTATATAAACATTTTGGGGGTCAATTTCCATAATGATTACGGAAAATCTGTAATGGTAGGCAGCCCTGGATAAGACAAACTTACCTCCTTGCCTTTTGTCTCACCCCGCTCGAACCACTCGACCGTGACGCTTCGGTTGTCGACATTGATGCCACTGACAACCGCTGAATGGATCCGGCCTACAACGTCACAACAGTCATTATCCTCAAAATCTACGGTTGAGAAAAAACGATGTTAAAATATCCAATACTTCTAGTGTTGGGAATTTGTTTGATTTTTATAAGCAATCATCATTTTTTGCAAAACTGATCAATTAAATATAATAAATAAATATAATATATCGGTTTGTGGCCACTGTGGGCAGCTACTGGGGGAACGTTTGATCACCAGGTGACTTGTGTGACACACCAGTGACTAAATACTGACGTAAACATACATTTCATTTAACTGAAAAAAAATGTACACACCTATTCATAATATTAATAATCACTAAATATGTACAAGAAAATCTTAAACAATGGCAGTGCCATCTTTTTTGCGAAATGTGTTTTAACTGTTCAGTAATTACACATATTTAATTTGGAACACTGTTTTTATACTAGCAGACATGAACATCAATCACACAAGACTGCAATTGATTAATCAATCAGAATCATGAACCAAACAATCATCGACAAGATAACAACATTTATTAGTCGGAACCGCACTAAAATTAAATTTTAATCAATTTATATGATAGAATTATTTAATTTAAATATATATATTTTGTGATTTAAATTTGTGTTTAAAATATGTTATAAATATAAAGTTATTACCATTACCATATTTTGATATACATTGATAGGGATTATTATTGAAATGTCAACGAAGAATTATCTCTTTGTTTACGACGTTCAACACGACAGGCAGTTTTTCATTGCAAAGGCCAACATGTTATGTATGCAACGGTTTTGCCACCATTAATCAAATGGACTGGAATCATACACACATTCTATATATGTTGTCTGGATAAGAAATAGAACTATGGATTTATTGAAGCTCAAGTCGCCCAACCAGAAGCCAGAGCCAGGCATCAGAATCACATAATACTGGGTGGACAAGAGGCATGTCATTTAGAAAGGAGTGGAAAGGCTTCTTTATTGACTTACTGTAATTAACTATTTAGTTTGAGTCCTCCTAGCAATGCTGCACATGCAAAGTGCACTGCTTTTCAGTGCGGTGATTAAAATCACAAATTGAGTACTCTGTATATGTCTGTGGGATATATATATGACTTCTGCATTCTGCCAGGGAGAGGCCTGCAGTGGGAAAGGAATTTAATTTTTAAATAAATTCAAATTACAGTTTAAAAGATCAAGTTGTTTTCAACAATTTAAATGAACATGAATTTAATTGCCAGCATTGGGTTGTTGCTGATACCAGTAATGTGGTACCCAGATTAACCAAATCACAGTCAATTACAAATCACAGCTGATTATGAAATCACTGACCATATTAAGTTGTAAATTAAATGAGGCACACAGTGTGGCACAAGAATAATGCTAATGATCTATAAACCATGCGGAAACTTTCACGACTGGGTAGATATTTGAGACAAATCATCCTCACTGTCAAAAAACTATGGTGCAACCACAAGCAATGACCATTGCAGACCTGGGGCCGAAGTACTCGGTACTCGAGTACATTTTTGAAGTACTCGTACTCATACAATTTATGGGTCATGGACTCATACTCGTATTCATTGTACTCAGATTTTACGATTACATTACGAGTACATCTGAGTACTGGGGAAAAGCGACAGGTCAAACCCATTAGTTACGCTGTCATCAACATCATGTACACTCTAGCCTAATCAACTCCAATATGATAAATGATAGACGGGGGGGGGGGGGGGGGGATGGGGGGGAGGAGCGATGGACCAAAACCATTACATCAAAATCATTATTTACACTGTCATCAACACCACCTACACTCTACCCTAACTCTAGTATGATAAATTATACACGGGGGGGGTAGCGATGGACCAAAACCATTACATTGTCATCGACATCGCCTAGACTCTAGTCACTGTATCAGTCTATGATATATGATAGGCTGTCAATGATACCCTCAACTCCTCAATAAATACACTAACTTAGTCTTAGTACAGTCAGTTGGCCTAACACTACAAGTACAACACTCACTACATTTTTGCATTACACATTTCTTTTGGGTTGGCGGTGGCGTCATTTCGCTGTCAGCCATCATTTCGTACCGCGTGACTTCGTTTTGTTTGATCGCGGAAATGCGAATTTTTCATAACGCTGTTTCCTATTGGTTACATTACTCAGCGAATGAAAAACCATGTCACAACATTCTGCATACATATGCTGCCACCTGTTGAATATAGTGCAACCTAAATTTGAGTGATTACCCAACATGGTCACAGTCCGTAATATTTTCATCCCTCACCGTAATACCGTAATTTGAGGTGACTTTCCGGAATGATTCCGGACAATCCGGAATGGTAGGCAGGTCTGTAATATCAGCAGATTGCTGATTGTAGAGGTGAACGAATACCTCAGTCAGCCATGTACAGATCGTCAGTGACCCAACTCTGGCTCAGTTGGTCCCAAACCATCTCAGCATTCCAGCCTCATCAGCCCCAGTTGAAAGGGTATTTAGCATAGCCGAGAAAGTATTCTGCCCTGAACGGTGCAGCCTGAAAGACTCAACCTGTGAACAACTCATGTTCATTCGGTGCAATGGCAAATAGATGATAAGATCATACGGTGCCACTGAAATGAATGCCAATGAAGTAAATTTCATTGTTGATGAAATAGGTTTTTCTTAGTTTTCCTCATAAAAAATGTATCAACTGCCATTGCATATTCACTTATTTGTGCCGAGTTATATAAATTAGATTAATTAAATAATTTTAAAATACGTTATTATTTAATATTTATAAAAATCTACTCATACTTTTACTCGTACTCGTGAGAATGTACTCGTACTTGTACTCGTACTCAGCTTTTAGCAATGTACTCGTACTCATCCATCATCAAAGTACTTGTACTCATGAAAATGTACTCGGCCCCACGTCTGGACCATTGTATGACCAACATCATTTGTTGATGATTCTGTTGTAGCGCTTTTTAAGAATGAGTCCACGACAGGTATTTTCCCTCTCCCTGCGTGGGATCTTTTACTTCTCCAAGCATAGACACCAGATAGACAGGACTAATGGCTAGTTATAACGTATCTTCCGAAAGACACAGTCAATGTAGGATGAACAAATTTGCCCAAGTTTTGACATGGCGGATGAGCCAGGACCGAACCACTGTCCGATGGCACCAGGGTTCAAATCAAATCCCAGTCCAACACTCTAACCCCTCAACCACTCCGCCCCCACAGCAGCAGCACGTCATAATGACAATGAGTTTTATTTCCATACGACCCCTTGTGGAGTATGAGATAATTTTTCTCTCAACCAGTACATTTTAATAGAACATATAGTATTTTTACGAACATCTAGACTTATAGTGTATATTTACAAAACACAGTGCATAAAACGTTCAATGACCTTACTGTATTCAGTATTTTCAATAATTTTATAATCAGCAGTGCAAACCAAATAATGCAAAATAGTGTAAAATTAAATAAACCGTATATTAGAATATTTATACATGTATTGCACAATTTGAACTTATTTACATGTAATTATATGACTAGTAAATTAACTTTAAGCTACAATGTCTCGTCTACGCAATTCAATTTGAACAGGAAATGTGTTAGTTAGACAAACTTTGACATGATTACATTAATAAATCAGGAAAGACTGTCAACTGTTTCACATTATGCACATTGAACATCTAGTTCATTTTCAAAGTATTAGGTCTGATTCTAAAGTATTTCTTTATGTATTTTGATCTTTCTTCTACTATTTATGAACATATAAGTACATAATGATAGTCATCACCTTAGTCTCCATTGTTGCATAAATTACACAGCCTCTGAGCATTTTCAGGGAGATAACAACCAACAGAAATAGGTAATTTGTGATTTCCTCAACAAAATTTACATAAATTGATTCTGTCAGTTGGGCTCAAGTAGATTAAATACTTCTCGAGCCCTACTTCATTTTGAAATATTCTGTAATTTAAACACAGCCTATATTTACATGAATTCCATTGTGCCATGTTTGTCTTTTGATGTCTTTCATTTTAAGTTCTAGAGCCTGGGTATGCTTCAACCATTTTATATTTACATTGCCATGATCATGCCACATGTTAGATAGTCCACATCCATCAACGATATTCTTGACTTTTATAATCCATTTTGATTTCAAATAACCTGTGTCGTGGAGGTTTTTCATCAGTTTAAACATAACATTAGATAGCTTGCTTCATTTGCCTTCAATTAGGTGTACCCAAAAGTTTATCATTCTCTCGGTGAACTGGTCATGACACTTCATCTGTAGAACGACAATAGTGAACTTTTTGCCATATAAAAGTTAAGACATAAAAGTCAATCTGCTGATTGTGTCATCTCTCTCGGAAGCGCAGATAGTATATCCTGAACATGCATCCATCATCATCATTCTTTTGGCGGCCACAATCAACTTGCTGATTATTCTGCCGCTCTTTGGGGGTTGCGAGGAGGTAGAATTTGATTTTGCCAAGAGAAGAATATTTAGAGTGACAGACCTATGAAGAACATTCACTACAAAAATTAATTATTAATAAAATAAACCCAAATGAAATCAAATGTAAAACAATTAAATAAATAATGAAATTAAAATTGAAATCCATACCCCCGTGTCTCATCTAACTATGTAAGATCTAGTTTTGTGGCACGCTTGCTTTGAAAGTGTCAAGGGTGCTGGCAGCCACAGCTGTTTCAGACAGATCGTTCCAGTCTTTGATGGTATTGGGGAGGAAAGATTGTTGTCCGTACTTGGTTCTGCACTGGATCTGGCAGAGCTGCTGTGAGTGCCCTCTTCTTTGTTTGATCGGGGCAGGATGTAGTTTGGGGCGATCGACTACTGCTTGGTTGTTAAGGATTTTATGTAACATGGTAAATCTTGCCACCTTTCTGCGGTACTGGAGTGAAGGCCATTTGAGTCTGTTGATCATTGTGGTGACACTATATGTCTTCTGGTACTGGTTGACCACAGCGACCGAGCGGCTCTTCTCTGGAATGCCTTGATCTTGTCAATGTTGCGCTGTGTGTAAGGGTCCCAGACTGAGCAGGCTTACTCCAGTATGGGATGAACGAAGGCCTTGTATGCTGTCTCCTTCAGCTGGGTGGCACTGATCTTGATGTTGCGACGTAAGAAACCTAGGGTCTTGTTGGCTTTAGCACAGATGTTGTCAATGTGCTGGTCCCAGCAGATGTCTCGAGTGATGGTAACGCTGAGGTACTGCCAAGTACCTCGGCATTACAGTAGGTATTGGCACTCCGCTATGGTCCTCTTGCGGGTGACAGGGAGAGTCGTATATTTCCTTGGGTGGAAAGCCATGTCTCGTATTTGTTCCCAGCTTTCCAGTCGGTGGAGGTCGAGTTGTAGCTCGTGGTCAGCGGAGGAGAGGTGTGTCCATGAGGTGAGTTGCTCTGGGAGGTCGCTAATGTAGGCCAGGAATAGTGCTGGGCCAACAACTGACCCCTGTGGTACACCTGAGCGCACACTGACGTAGCCTGAGGTAGCATCGTTAACCATTACTGCTTGCCGCCTATTCCTGAGGAAAGTCCCGAGCCATCCTCCTTCATTATTAATACCAAGAATCAAAATCTAGGACGAGGTCGCAGTGTTGAATCATGTTGCCCAAGTAAACTATTGTTGTTGCGTGTTGTCTCACTCAACTGATATCTTATTGACATTGTCAGTGCCATGACACAGTGGGGGGAATTGCATGTGTAAACAGAGTCAAAACCTCAACAAGCTAAGGGTACACGAAAGAAGATAAAATCTTCATTAACTGCAACACTTCCATGGTTTTATAGCATACTGTCTACAGTACTGAGTACAGTTTACACATACCTGATTTTAAAGACACGATTCGAATGAACGAATTGTTTAAGTTAGACGTTCGTTTTCAGACTTCCTTTGTTTTCTATGCCCACCCTAAAAGTACTAGGAAACATATTTGCTACTAAATATTCACCAACAAATAAACAACATATTCCCATTCAATAGCACAGTGTTATTTATTTACAATGTCATTACTAATTTCGCTAAGCGACAACATAACAACGCGCATCAACCGTGCCAAGAGGTTGACAGGCAGGCATGGACACGGTTTGCCGGCGCCTTGCCTTTGTATTACCCACCATCAGTTCGTTGAATATCAACGTTTACTCCAACTGAAAGGCCACCTAAATCCATAACGTTCTTTTTCAGTTTGGATTATCAAATTACTCTACAGCATATGACTGGGAAAATAAGCAAAAATCATGAATACTCCGTGTTGAGACTTTCCGTTGAATTTTAAATGACAACACGCATGCGTCAAGTTAACAGAGGGCTACACTAATCAATTACTTCCGGTCAAATAGTACGTTTTGTTGTCGTCAATGGCGCTGCAGTAGCTATCCGCGAAGAGCGTGATAAAATCGCTGATCTAAAATTTAATATAGGATAGTGTAATATATAGGTTACTAGAATTATTAGAGATTTAATTTGTCATGATTCAGTCTGCGTTGATACAACAGAAACCGGTTATTCCTTATCATTACTTGCTAATTATACTTATCTACCTGTCTTATAATATATATATAATTTTATATGATATATATATATATATATATCCATTATACATAATATTATATATAGATATATATAATACAGTAAATATATATATATATATATATATATATTGTTAATTAAATAATATGTTCTGTTTTTGTTTGTCATCAATATTTAATAATAAATTAATAAGAGTTTGCATGCATACAATACATATTTATTGTACAAAATTCTGATGTACGTATAATTTCATCTACTATATCATAGTATTATTCACATGATGTTATATATCCACCGATGTATATAGCAAGGTACTCAAATTAATACATCATCCAGTTAACTGGGGCAACTTGTAATGAACAGGTATAGAGATCTGTCCAAATGTTGAATCCACCCCATGTTCACATATATTATTTTTTGTGCAATAAAATATTATTTAATATGTGTGCAGATAACGCACGTGCTATCTTACCTCAAGAATAGTCAATAGTTACGCATGATTGAGCAATGGGACCATCTCAAAGTTCTTTCCGTATTTTTTCAATTTCTCTGTTAATTTTGTTGTTGTTGATGTTGTTGTGTTATGGGCTCTTCTTGGTATAGGTGTATGCCTGGCATTCAAAGTTGAAATGCACTACAGAAAAGCATACCTTACAGCCTTTACTAGCTTTATGTTTTGATTATTTTAAAAATTGCATATTTATCTGGGCCAGGACCATTTCCGTGATGCATTAGTAGTGCTTTTCTGATATATAAGAGATCATTTTGATATAAACAACCTAGCTCTGTCAATATATTTTCAAAGTCACCTATATCATTATATATATTAAATGACCATGTGATATTAAATATATTAATTATACTAATTAGTTAAGTGTGTATGTGTGTTTTCTGTGTTTGTGTATGTGTGTGGCGTGGGTGGTGTGTGTGTGTTAACTAAATTATAGTAGTTGTTTTTTATGTTGCCATTACTTTACGTTTATTTTGCCATTACTTACTATATATAATACATTTCCCTTGCAGTTTGCTTGCATTTATATAACGAAAAACCTTATATTATTTTTATGGTATGGCTGCTATAAATTAAAACATTTTTTCCCAAACGAATAAAGTGATTTTTGAGATATTATAATTTTTTAAGATATAAAATTTAACGTACGTGTTTGTGAATGCATATGTAACACTTTTGTTTCCCATTAATATTTTAGATCAAGCTTTTGCTGCTTCATGGGTATATTTGATATTAAAAACTAAACCAAAACATACCAATTAAGCATTTATTTGATGTCACTTAATTTAACTTATCGCACACTTTTCACTAGAATAACAAATGTAATAAAGGAAACGTCATATATGTCTATATTGTCATCGTTACTATGTACGTACCTGATAATAGCACTATTTTGTAACGGAGGACGTAATAATGGTATGACATAAACCAATCCACATCCAAGTCGTGGTCGATTAGTAGTGCCTCCCCCTGGAAGTGGCAATGTTTACGACGCTTGCTAACTGCAATTCTGCTTTTTCTGACGCAAATTATCGCCCATTATTACTGTTTTAAATGTATCACAAACGTATTTATGAACACATTAACAGGGCTTAATTAAGATAATTACACAATGGCTACCAATGTAGCATCTAAAGTTCCGTTTCACCAGCTCTGTGCACTGCTGAATAAAATTAGCAGTCGTTCGGGAACAGATGCGAAGAAAAAGTTGTTAAAAGAATTTATCAGCGAATGGCGAGATTTTCACAACAAATTTCACAGAGACGACGAGAGTACAGTACGTTTTTTGTTTTCAAATACACTTTCACACCCTTTGCTTTGCGCATTGCACAACTCCTAGCCTAGGCCAGGGCTAGGTTATCTGGCAGAAGGGGCTGTATCATATGAATATATTATAATTATGCAAATGCATGGAACAGTGCATAATAAAAGACCACATTGTTAATCATATGACAAGTAATAACCTTTTCAGTAAACAACAATACGGTTTTATTAAAGGTCGTTCAACTGTACTACAACTGTTAAATGTTAAGCTTAAGGAATCTTGGATCAATGCATTAGATTGAGGAGACTCTATAGACACAGTGTATTTATATTTCATGAAGGCTTTTGATACCGTCCCCCACAGAACATTGATAGGCAAACTAGAATCATATGGTATAAAATGCTCAACATTTATTTGTATTTGCCTGCAGTGCAGTAGACTGTCTAAGATTTTTAAACTAAAAAGTTTGCAGGAATAGTGTGAACATGTGCTGGTGATTTTGATTTTGGGAATGGTAAATTTGGCCCGGGTGTTTCGACCCACTAACTTACTTATGTAGACTTAGCGGTTCCCTCATCTAGAGACGCATGAGGCTGTCAAAGCCATCCAGATCTGTCGCCTGCTAGTGTTCTGACATTTCTCCACGTTTTGTTGACTAGCTGTAGGTCGCAGTCAATTGTTTGGCGCCATTTCATCCTTGATCGTCTCCTCTTTCTCTGGCCTGTTGGTATCCACCATAGCGCTTGTTGGGCGGGTCTAGTAGGTGGGAGCCTTGTGACATGGCCAAGCCACCTCATTCGTCTTCTGCAGATACTAGATGATGCCAGAGGTTGTCCTGATCGTATCTGGACATCTATGTTCATCACATGGTCACTCCAGGGTATGCCCAAGATCTTTCACAGGCATTTAGTGTTGAATGCATCATTTTTTTTTTTTTGGCTTGTTTTTAGTTGCCATGTTTCACATCCGTATAGGAGGGTTGGTATAACGTTTGAGCTATAAAAGCGGAGTTTAGATTTCAAGGTAAATTCCTTGTTGTCCAAAATTTTCCTCAGCTGTTTGAAGGCTGCTGACGCTTTCCCCACTCATTCATTTAGTTCATGATCAATGATTCCTTGGTTGTTGATGGAGCTGCCAAGGTACGTGAAGTTTTCGACCCACTAAGTAAAGCTTCTTTTGAAACAGTGCTTTATCATCATCATCATTATTCACTTCTGCCACACTTGCCAGAGAATGCCAGTGCCTTATATGCACTGTCACTTACCAGGTCTGGGGTCAATTACGTTGTAATGTAATCTATTACTATTACTTTGTTTTCTTCCTATTACTATTACTATTGAATTCTTCCTATTACTATTATATTTGAAGCAATTACTGTTACATTTTTCATCGGAACATCTTATGGTATATTGCATCGTAAGCATAAGTATAATAATATCCACCAGAGATGAGGCACACGCAGGACCTCTCTCTGTCTACTTGTAGCAGTTTGGTCGACTTTGCAATGTCTGGCTCCGACAACATTTGGGCTGAGGCTAAGTTGACGGACTTTGAAATTTTTAATGTTAGAAATTTAAAGAAGGAAGTAGACGATTTAAAGGATATAGTTAGGGTGTGGATGGGAAACACAAACGAGGAAGGGAAAGCTGGTGATATGACAGTGGAAATTAAGGAGACAGGCAGTGTGGTGAGAGATGCCAGGGAGATAGTTGGTGAGACTGTGAAACAGAAGGAACAAGAGAAGAAGAAGAAGACAGAAGGATGAAGGAAAAGTGCTCGGCAGAGGAAAGATAAACAGATCAGTGGGGACAGGTCACCATGTGATTAGACTAGAGAATGAGGAGAGAAGCGAAAGTGATACAGGTGATGACGAGGTAAATACTATAGAGGCAGTTCGTAAGACTGAAACAAAAGACTGAGAAGAAAGCAGAAGAAAGAAAGGTAAACAGGTCAGTGTTGAGCTGCAACAGAAGAAAGGAATGCATTATGCAGATGCAGTAATTAATGGGAAAGAGAGAAAACTGTGAGTGGTCATGGGGGATTCTATTATCAGGAAGCTGGACAAGACAATAAACAAGGGGGAGGATATAACTGTATGTCTACCAGGGGCGAAGATAGAGGGTGTCACAGAATGAGTAGGTCAGATCATGGGTAACAGCTATGAAGGATCTATTCTTGTGCACGTGGGCACCAATAATGCTGAGAAGGAAGGTACGACGGCCATTGTTGACAAGTACAGGAGACTGGTCCACCACTGAAAGAGGCACGCATTGGACAAATCGTGTTATCGGGTATACTGGCAAAAATGGGTGGCAGGAGACAGTACTACAAGAATTGTAGAAGTATGGCCATTAACACAATGTTACAGAAGTTATGTATGGAGGAAGGAGTCGGCTTTGTAGACATGTGGGCAAGGGAGAGAAGATCTGTTTATGAATGATGGGCTTCATCTGACAGGAAAAGGAGCAGCAGTTCTAGGGAGCGAGTTCATCAGGTGCATAGGTGAAGGTACAGGCACAGTTGAGTATTTAAACTAGAGGCGGATACGTAGAGCCACCTCAAAGAGATGGTACAAACAAATCTACAAGGAAATGTTCACCAAATATCCATAAAAATGAACTTAGATGTGTATGCTTAAATACCAGAAGCATAGTAAATAAGAGGAGCGATTAAGAAGGTAGAAGATATTGACCCAGACGTAATAGGCCTCACATGAAGACATGGGCACACGAAGACATGGTAAACGCTGAACTAGCTCTATCAGGTTATGTCATGTTTACAAAGCACAGACAAGAGAGAAGGGGACGTGGGGTCATTCTATATATTATTATATTAAAGAATCTATATACTACCGGCATATGAAGTACGACTGAAAAGTGAAGCAGATTATGAGGGACCTATTTGGTGCAACATAGTTAACAGAAAGTCAACATTAACAATAGGACTAGTTTATCGTAGTCCTAGCATATGACAAGATGATGATGTAAAACTGCACAATGCTATAAAGGAGATCAGTAAAGGGGAATGTGTTATAATGGGTGATTATAATCACGAACATATTCAGTTGAAATCACTAGAGAGTGCTGGAGGTGATGACCAACAGTTTCTGCTTGTAATACAGGTCTGTTTTCTTACTCTACATGTTTTGGAACCAACCAGAGGTGGCAATGTGTTCGATTTAGTGTTCTCTTCTCAGAACTAATTAGTTGATAATGCGAACATATATGAACCTCTGGGATCTAATGATCATAACCAGATCCATTTTAATATAAAAGTACAATCAGGGAATAATGGTAAAAAAATAATGGAGGAGAAACTTCAACAAAGGCAAATACAAACAGATGAGAAAATATTTAGCACACATCGATTGGACTACCTTAATGAAGGACAAGACAGCAATAAAATGTTGGACTGTTTTGAAAGATGAGTTGAGGGCATTATTGAAAGATTTGTTCCCCTGAAAAAGCAAGGGAAATGATCCAGGAAGAAACACCTTTCAAAGGAGGCTATACGTACGATTGCTTACAAAAAAATTACAGTATGTGGAGAGTTTATAGAAAGTTTATGGAAATATAGAAGACTATAACAACTACAAAGAGGCCCTTAACATGTACAGCCAAAATTAGAAAATCTAAATGAACGTTTGAGCAAAAATTGGCGAATGATATAAAAATGACAGCTAGAGTTTCTATGCTTATGTAAGGAGTAAACAGAAGGTTCGAGATAAAGTGGGACCACTTGAAAACAGTGCAGAAAACATAATATCTGATGGGTTTCAGATGGCAGAGGCCCTAAATGAGTATTTCAGCTCAGTGTTTACCACAGACCACCTTCAAGACCATCTGGGACGAAGACTATCCCAAGTGACTGGGCTAAAGGACTCATTATAAAGCTCCCTAAGAAAGGCAACCTTCAAATTTGCGACAACTGGCGAGGAATCACACTCTTGTCCATCTCCAGTAAGGTTTTCTGCAGAGTCCTTGGAAGAATCGAGGCGGCTATTGACAACAGGCTGAGGCAAGAACAAGCTAGATTCCGGAAAGGAAAAGGACCCACTGATCAGGTCTTTGCACTCAGGAACACCATAGAGCAGTGCCTGGAGTGGAACTGCCCATTGGACATCAACGTCATCGATTTCAAGAAAGCATTTGGCAGTGTCTATCATGACACCCTGTGGAAGATTCTAAGATCCTATGGAATCCCTCCAAAGATTCTTTCACTGATAGAGAAATTTTATGACCACTTTGAATGCAGCGTCATGCTGAGTAATGCACCCAGTGAAATCCGGTGTTAGACAAGGCTGTATCCTCTCCCCCATCCTTTTCTTGGGCGTCATCGACTGGGTTATGCAGAAAACTACAACAGGTAAACCCAGGGGCATCCAGTAAACTTTGTTCTCCCAGTTAGAAGACCTCGACGTTGCCGATGATCTTGCAGTTCTTTCAGTAAAGCTTGACCACCTGCAAGAGAAAACTTATAGACTAGACAACCATGCAAAGCAAACTGGGCTTAACATGAGTACCACCAAGACACAAGTGATGTGTATCAACACCACACCAACTGCACCTGTTAGCATTAATGGTGAACCACTGGAGTTTATAGAGGACTTTACGTACCTGGGTAGTCTCCTCAGTAGAGACGATGGAGCCCAGAAAGACATCAAAGCAAGATCAGGGAAAGTCCACTGCACTTTTGCCAAACTTCAGACCATTTGGATGTCAAAGCAGTGTAGCTTGAAAGCAAAGATAAGGCTTTATAACCGTAACGTGAAGTCTATCTTACTTTATGGCTCAGAGTGCTGGCGAGTGGTAAAAGGGGACATGACAAAGATCGATGCCTTCCACAATGGATGCCTGAGGAAGATCTGCCAGATATTCTGGCCTAATAAAATATCCAATGTGGAATTCTGTAAGAAGACCAGCTGCAGTAGTGTGGTCCTAGAGATAAAATACTGACGCTTGCAATGGCTTGGAAACATCCTTAGAATGGGTCAAGACTGCATGCATTCCTAAAGTCGCCCTGAGATGGACACCACCTGGGAAGAGAAAGCCTGGATGCCCAAAGACCACCTGGCATAGCACAGTGATAGCAGAACTGGCCGAGATGAAGCTTTTATGGGGAAAGATACAGTCCGTTGCAAAAGACCGAACCTGGTGGAGAGACACTGTCGAAGCCTTATGTCCGTCAGATACGAAGAGTATAAATAAGTAAGTAAGTTTACCACAGAAGCTATAAGTACACTGCCAGTTACTAAGTTTGAGGGGGTGTATCAGATAATTTAGGACAGTTGTTTGTTACTCCTGAAATTATATCGAGGAAAATTAAGAAGAGGAAAGAAAAGAAATCGCAGAAGTTGATGGAGTACCACTGAAACTGCTTGAGGAAATTGTAGAGCAAATCAGTACACCACTTGCTATATTCTTTACTTACTTAGGTTAACTTAGGATGTTTCTGACCATAGGCAGTGGTCAGAAACATTTGACCATAGGCGGTGGCGTCAGTGGTCAGTGGTCACTCCTATGTCTGTTTCTATAAAAGCTCTACGGCTTCCTGGCAAGGCGGCTTTGTAGTCGTAGAGGAATTCTTCCATTCTCCAGTGATTATCTAGGCGGTTTTTAAATGAATTGACACTGGGTGCATTTGTTACCTGTTCTGGTAAATTGTTCCTTTCACTTGTCACTTAAAGATGGAATCGTTCCATTAGAATGGAAAGAAGCAAACATTACGTCATTATTTAAAAAGGGATCGAGGAGCAAGGCGGAATTACAGACCAGTTAATTTAACGTCAGTTTTATGCAAATTACTAGAAACGCTTATAAGAGACCACATGGTGGAATTCCTTGTAAAACACAAATTAATAAATGAATCTCAACATGGGTTCTTAAAGGCTATGTCTTGTCTAACCAATTTGTTATGTTTTTTGGAAGAAATTGCAAAGTGGGTAGACGATGGGTCACCAGTGGATGTTGTCTACTTAGATTTTCAGAAAGCATTTAATAAAGTGCCACATCAAAGACTTGCTTAAACTAAAAGCACATGGTATAGGGGATGGTGTGATCAGCTGGATAGAAACATGGTTGACAGACAGAAAGCAGAGAGTAATAGTAGAGGGCGAGATTTCAAACTGGAAACCAGTTTTGAGTGGAGTGCCACAGGGGTCAGTGTTGGGACCTATATTATTCTTGATATATATATATATATATATATATAAATGATTTGGATGATGATATATCAAGCAAAGTACTGAAATTTGCAGATGATACAAAAGTGTTCAGAAGAGTTAAAACAGATGCAGATAAGCACACATTACAAGGTGATCTGGCCAAATGGTCTGAAAAATGGCAAATGTTATTCAATTTTGGGAAATGTAAATGCATTCACATAGGATATGAAAATGTGGACAAGGAATACATAATGGGGGATACCATATTAGGTAAAACAGTAAAGGAAATGGATTCAGGAGTGACAGTTGTGCTGACATGAAAGTTTCAGAGCAATGTAGAATTGCTGCATCAAAGGGTAACCAAATACTAGGGCTAATTAGAAGAAATATCACGTATAAGGACAAACAGCTGATTGTACCACTGTACAAAGCAACAGTTAGACCTCATTTGGAATATTGCACACAAGCATGGAGGCCTTGTTGTAAGAAGGACATAGATAAGGTAGAAAGAGTGCAACGGAGAGCAACGGAATTAGAATGCAGGTTGACAACATTAGAGACTAGGAGACTAAAAGGAGACCAAATAGAAGTTTTTTTAAATATTGAATAGTTATGAAGATATTGACAGAAATATTTTCTTAAAACCTAAAGATGCTGGCAGTAGAACCAGAGTGCACAATGCAGCATTAATCAAAGAACAGTGTAAGTTAGACGTGAGAAAATACTAAATAAATAATAAATGACTGGAACAAATTATCTGATGATTGTGTTAATGCTAGCAGTGTGAATATGTTCAAAAATAATATTGACAGCTATCTGGGGAGGGCGGGCTATATGTAGTTGGAAAATTGTTGGACTCTCGATAAGCCAAAGGCTTCCTTGTCCGCATGCCATCTGGAGCTTATAGCTCTGGACGGCAATCTTGTTAAATCTTGTTAAATCTATATTTGTCAAGAGTTCTACAGTAAGCTTAATGTTTCAGGGTGTTGAATAATCAATACTGCTATTATATATATATATATATATATGTTACTTGTTTTCAACACATACCATCTTTCATTTTATGCTGTTCACAGTTGTGTTTTTAAAAATTACAGTACAAATAATGATTTCAGTACTGTTGAGTTTTTATAAACTTCTGACACTTCTTCAAAACAGAATCTTCTCACTGTTGAAATCATAGTAATAAAGTAGCAGACTTTATACTTGTTTTAGACGGATTCCTTCTACGGGGCTATGCGGCTCCTTCTGCCTCACTTGGAGCGAGAGAGAGACGCTTATGGCATCAAAGAGGTAGGAACAGACCACAACCAATCTAATAAAGACAGTTGTACTACCGGTTACTGGCCATCTGAATAGGAAGGCACACAACATGTGTAGTAAAATGAGGAGATATCACATAACAGTTCGTCCCCAATAGTCGTTGCTGTGACCGTAATGTTAACATAAAATGTGATTCAGTTATACGTCATTCATAAATTGTATACAGTGAGATATCAATTGTTTGCAAGTGATAGTATTATAATGTGTGCTGCATGGACACCTGTAAGTGAGTGGTTGACATTGAAGCCATTGAAGGGGTATGTTGATCTTCATAATTGTATTCTCAGAGCTCAGTTGTATTTCATGACATATTTAATTATTAAAGGGTTTGACTATGAAAAACAGCACTTGCTTATCGAAATTTTATTCTGATGCAATAAGAATCTTTTACATGCAATTTTGCCTCCATAAATTGCAGTGAAATTCCAGGTACATGTCAAAGTTTATTTAGTGTGTGGGCAGTTTCAAGATACACAAGAAATATCAGGGTATTTGATATTTTTGGCGAAGTGTACATTATATATGTGACGCACAAATAAACCAGACATATGATATCTCCTCATTTTAATATCTGATGTTTACATGCAGAATCATTCAGTAATTATAAATTGGTCATCACTCGTCTTTCTTATACACTTGGAAGTTAAACAAATTATGTTAATGTTTTTTTCCAGCACACATTGGCAAAGCTGTACATAGAGATCCTAGGACTTGGGAGAGACAGCCCTTCTGCACAGAAACTCATCAATTTTAGGGCTCCCAAAAGTGCCAAAAGTGTAAGTACATGTCAGCCTGGCATCATTGCATTATACACATCTTGATGCTTGATGTAGTAATCTCTTTACAGCTGTTCACAGCTAAACTGGGGGGCGCGCGATAGTGTAGTGGTTAGCACATCCGCCTGACATGCCGGCGCCCCGAGTTCAATACCTGGACCGGGCAGGTATGGTATATTTGGTGTAAAAACCTGGCTCTCAACATTGGGGACTGTGTATCCCTCGTGAATCGGAGATCACGTTAATGTCGGTCCCGTCTCAATTTGGGACGTAAAAGAACCACTGAGGACGACAAGCACCCTGGCAGTGACCACCCTCAGTGCCAGCATAGAAAGGTCGGCTTGGCGATAATGTTCTGAAAAAGGCTGACTAGTTGAATGAGACCTCATAAGATCATAACATTGTAACCACAATATATACAGACTAGTCAGTTAATAGAACATTGCCGAGTGCTGGAAACAACTAGGCAACTAGGCAACTGGGATTTGTGCAGTGCGTAACGTCAGGGCAGTCGAACAAAAAGGGAACAAATTGTTTAGAAGGTTGTTCAAATTAGAGAAAGAAAAACAATGAAAACCAACAAAAAACAAACAAAAGCACGGATAAAAACAAGTGGTGCACTATATACATAATTAATCTGTCCCCAATCGAATCAATTGACTTTCTCATTGCCAATAAGCTACTAGATCCAGACACCCAAAAGTGCCAAAAGTGTAAGTACGTGTCAGCCTTGCATCAATGCATTATATACATCTGTCACCAATCGAATCAATTGACTTTCTCATTGCCAACAAGCTACTAGATCCAGACACCCAAAAGGCGTTCATTCCCAAAGTGAATGTCTGTGTGCAACATAAGTATGTGTTTCATGAAGTTATAGCTCACTGTCGACAACAGAACAAAACTCTACACTCTATATTCTTCGACCTAGCTGATGCATTTGGATCTGTAAATCACCAACTGATTAAGTGTACCCTCGAACGAAATCACCTGCCTTAATGTGTTACCACCTACATTACCAATCTATATTGATGACTAAATGATGTGATCGAAGGTCCCTCATGGATCACAACTTATTTTCCCTTTAAGAAAGGAACATTCCAAGGCGACCCCCCTCTCCCCTGTACTGCTTATTCTTGTCTTCAATCTAATCATCCAATTTTAAGACTGAATGAAGACCAATATAGATATGACCTCAATGGCACCAAGGTTACAACACTGCCTTATGCAGACGGTTTCAATCTTATCACAGGTACCAAAAGAACCAATCAATGCCTGATGCACTCACTGCATCACCTAACCACCTCAATGAATCTCAAACTGAAACCATCAAAATGTAAAATGCTATCTATATGCCAAAAAAGTTGCACCATTTTCAATTGGAAATAATAACTTGGCCTCAGTCAAGGAAAGCCCCGAGAAATGTCTTGGTGCATAGGTCTCCTTCAAAGCAACATGCATTGAAGGATGCACATCCATCTACAACCAAATTGATTCCATGCTCAAAAATATTGAAGCAACCCAGGTACGTTCAGAATAAAAGGCACTTATATAAATGTAAAATCATCCATCAGATTTTCTCTAACTGTCCATGATCGCACCACCACACAAAGGAAATCATTTCACTCACTCACCAATTGTTTTGTCAAACTTTGGCTTGGAATACCCAAACATGTTGTCACATCTGCCATCATCTGTAGCCCAGCTGGTCCAAACATTCCACCAGTGTCACATCTCTACTCTCAATGCCCCTCTCTTGATATTGCAAGTACAATTGAAAAAGCTGATGTAAGAACAGCCATGCCCTTAAAACCAAACTTGCTACAGAGGCAAACTTTGCCAGGAAAGACCTTGGTAACACGAAGGCTCATCAGAATGACCAGGAAGCTGTGTCCGGGATCTCAGTCATGGAAAATAATCACCATCACTCCAACATGTCAATAAGTACAAAATTAAATTCCCCTCAACAGCCACTAATCCTATACATAAATGTGTTCATTTTCACTATGACGTACTTTAACCGTTAGTCATTATTTACCCTAGCCTGTACAGTATACTACTACACATAGCTATTTACTGTATTCACACCAATACTTGGGTTATCGTTGTCACCCTTTATTGTATTCTACTCTATGAATAAAGTGATATTCCCTCTTGGTGAAATCTAATTTATGCCACCATTAATTGTTCCTTTCATGTGATTGGTTACATGGTGATGATCATACTAGCATTGATCCAATGACAAGAATGACATAAAGGTCAACCCTCGCATAGGTCAGTACCCAGTCCTTACAATTGCTCCTGGTACTTCAGTTAAAATGTTTATATCATGAAGGTTACCAAGTTAATTAATAGGAAAATAATTATTTAATTTTATCCCATGATGCAAGTTCTTATAATATATTCATGATAAATTAAAATTTTATACATTTTGGGTGTTTAATTGAAATATGAAACAACAACACGATACACAGGAATACATGTGACAAAAACAAAATCAGATCTGGGGGAGATCCTTGTAATACTTTTATAGCCACCCCCAAGGAGGAACATTTCCAAAAAAAATCCTTAAATAGTGGAACTGATGATTCTGCACAGATGCCTTTAATAAAACATTTTTCCTAGGATTCTGGTGACTTTGCGAGCGTCGCCTTCTGGATTCTCCAGCACCGATGTCGCACGGAAGGGACACTCTCGATTGCTGATGTGAACAGGTGTCTAGATAACATTGCTGCTGGTCATGCTGCAAAGTCTAAGGTGATCTAACCTCCTCACTTTTCTCTCACACACATCTTTAGCTACCTTTAAGCAACGTTTTAAAACACCACCTCTCTCGCGTGGTATACAATGCATAGCTACTTCAATTAAGATATCATGCACTTTTAGGTAACTTGTTATTATTTATTTAACTAATTAACATATCCATTTTTGTGATGCACATATATGTCGATTTAATTTGCTAGTTTATATACATGTATTTTGTGTACCTAGGTAATTCTGCATATGCGTGCTGCATGTTTTTAACTAATTTATTATTGTTTAACTGATAATATTAGAGCTTATGTAAATTACTTGAGCCATTGAGTGGACGTATTGAGTGGATGTTTGTCTAAATGTATGGTGCTTTATAAATATACTTATTATTATGACGAAGGACGTTGTGAGGAAGAACCTGCTACATATGCTCAAAGAGACGTCTGCCCTGGAACAGAAGTGGCTCATCCGTATGATAATGAAGGAAATGAAGATGGGGCTGAGTCAGCAGTCAGTCTTCAGTCTCTATCACGAGGATGCCGAAGACTTATTCAACGTCAAGATGAGCCTGGAAAAGGTAGGATTGCTGTGATTTCTTGACATTTTAACCATTTGGATTCAGTGCTGGCAGAAAGTGCAGTTCTTTTATTTAATCTACTTGATTTGGGTATTTTCTTGTAATGGTAACATTAAATGCTGGTATATGCATTTTAATATGTTTTAATTTAGAAACAAATTACTATACTTTTTATTGTCAGTATTGTGTCAGACTGTCAGTGTGTAAGCACCATTTCATGTCATGGCATTGAATCATGTTGCATTTTTACATTAGTAGAATTTAATTTATAAGTTTCATTTAAGCAACAAGAAACTGAACTACTTTTCCTGTCATTATAATTATTGACATATGTTTCTTGTATCTATGAATAACAATCATAGATACAACATTCAAGTAAATTATTCCTCCACTAATAACTGTATACAGTTATTTAAAAAATTGCTAAATAAATAATAATAATTATTATTGTTGTTATCTGCCACCTTAAGGTGTGTGTGATGTTGCGTGACCCAAGTGTGAGGCTTCACGAGGTAGAAATCTGTGTCCTCACGCCCTTCAGACCCATGCTGGGGGACAGAGGCACTCCAAACAAGGTACATCACTTGTCTAACCCTTCAGGGTCTAACCCTTCAGACCCATGCTGGGGGACAGGGGCACACCAAACAAGGTACGTAACTTGTCTAACCATTCAGACCCATGCTGGGGGACAGGGGCACACCAAACAAGGTACGTAACTTGTCTAACCATTCAGACTCATGCTGGAGTACAGGGGCACACTGAACAAGGTATGTCACTTGTCTAATCCTTCAGACCCTTGCTGGGGGACAGGGCCATGCCAAACAAGATATGTCACTTGTCTAACCCTTCAGACCCATGCTGGGGGACAGGGCCATGCCAAACAAGATATGTCACTTGCCTAACCCTTCAGACCCATGCTGGGGGACAGGGCCATGCCAAACAAGATATGTCACTTGCCTAACCCTTCAGACCCATGCTGGGGGACAGGGCCATGCCAAACAAGATATGTCACTTGTCTAACCCTTCAGACCCATGCTGGGGGACAGGGCCATGCCAAGCAAGATATGTCACTTGTCTAACCCTTCAGACCCATGCTGGGGAACAGTGCCATGCCAACCAAGATATGTCACTTGTCTAACCTTTCAGACCCATGCTGGGGAACAGGGCCATGCCAAACAAGGTATGTCACTTGTCTAATCCTTCAGACCCATGCTGGGGGACAGGGGCACACCAAACAAAGTACGTAACTTGTCTAACCATTCAGACTCATGCTGGAGTACAGGGGCACACTGAACAAGGTACGTCACTTGTCTAATTCTTCAGACCCATGCTGGGGGACAGGGGCACACCAAACAAGGTACGTAACTTGTCTAACCATTCAGACTCATGCTGGAGTACAGGGGCACACTGAACAAGGTACGTCACTTGTCTAATCCTTCAGACCTATGCTTTGGGACAGGGAGTTGAATGCAACACTCGAGTAGTTATTAACACAGTTCTAGAGAGAAGAGGTTCTTCAGACTGGAAGGTTCAAATAAGTAATAACTTTATTTATTTTGTTGTCAATTTATCTTTTTTCTGTGGTGTTTCAGTTGTCATTATTCCTGTAATCTTTACATTTTGTCTCTCTATCTTGTGGCCTGTCTTTCTGTGTACCAGTAGTCTTATTCATCGTGAGTTCCTACCGTATGCTCTGCCTGTATACATTGTTCTCCCTTTGTTATTGTCATTTTATCACCCATTTTTAGTGCTCCTTTATTATTTATTTTCTTTCTACCATGGTGAAGAAATTGTCGTTCCTTCCATGCCTTATGTTGTTTGTTTTTAGATTGGGAAACTGCTTTGTGGCCGTCCCTTTCACATTGAGACAAAATACGACGGTGAAAGAATGCAGCTGCATAAGCAGGGTGACATGTACAAGTTCTTCTCACGGAGGTGGGCCACATTCTGTGAGATTCTTCTTCTTTAAATGTGGGAACTCAACATGTGTCAGCTGAAATACCCCCCAATTTGTTCCTCAGTCTCCTAGACCTGTAATTCGTTTATTTATTAGTTACCATATAGTTTTAATATGGGAAACACCACAAATAATTTTGCATCTGGCATTAGATCAGATCAATAATAAGATAGCTGTATTAATATTATTATAGGTGTCAAAAATACTATTTTAGTATTGTCTAATGCCAATAAGAAAGCTTGGTATGGCATTAGTTTGGAGCAGTTACTGATGTAGTTGTTTTGTTGTCTAGTGGTAATGAGTACACCCACGTGTTTGGAGGTGACTCTATGTCAGGGACCTTTACGCAACACATCGCAGCCTGCTTCAAAGACGGTGTGCACAGCTGTATCTTGGATGGCGAGATGGTCGGATACAACCCAGAGACCAAGACCATTGGTAAGCTACTCCCTTCAAGGAGGCAAACTTATGTGTGTAATAAACTGTGTGGTGTGCGTGTGTGTGCATATATGGGTATGTGTGTGAGGGTGTTGGTGTGTATGTGGGTGTGTATGTGTGTGAGTATGTGTGTTGGGGTGTGGGTGTATATGTGTGTGAGTACGTGTGTGGGGGTGTGGGTGTGCATGTGTGTGGGTATGTGTGTGGGGGGTGTGGGTGTGTATGTGTGTGAGTATGTGTGTGGGGGTGTGGGTGTGTATGTGTGTGGGTATGTGTGTGGGGGTGTGGTTGTGTATGTGTGTGGGGGTGTATGTGTGTGGGTATGTGTATATGTGTGGGTATGTGTGTGGGGGTGTGGGTGTGTATGTGGGTGTGTATGTGTGTGGGTATGTGTCTGGGGGTGTGGGTGTGTATGTTTGTGGGTATGTGTGTGGGTGTGTATGTGTGTGGGTATGTGTGTGGGGGTGTATGTGGGGGTGTGGGTGTGTATGTGGGTGTGTATGTGTTTGGGTATGTGTGTGGGTATGTGTGTGGGGGTGTGGATGTGTATGTGGGTATGTGTGTGGGTATGTATGTGTGGGTGTGTATGTGGGTGTGTATATGTTTGGGTATGTGTGTGGGTATGTGTGTGTGTGTATGTGTGTGGGTATGTATGTGGGGGTGTGTATGTGTTTGGGTATGTGTGTGGGTATGTGTGTGTATGCACGTGTCTGGATGACAGTGTAGTAACATTTGAAATAAAATAATCAATTTAGATTATTATCTCTAGACCGAATGTTGAGTGACAGCTTAGAATAAAGAGAAATACAGCAATAAGAGCGATGTTGTCATTTAATGTAATGTTGTCATTAGAGTGGACAGGATATGTAGAAGTGGACACAGTAAGTCTTCAGGTCTGTGAAGACTCACAGCCACTTATTTGTTATTTAACCTGTTTAATATATTTCTGTTACCTAACAACTGACATCAAATGTTGTAGGATCAAAAGGCGAGCAGTT
Source organism: Escarpia spicata (assembly GCA_963995525.1). Classification (NCBI taxonomy): domain Eukaryota; kingdom Metazoa; phylum Annelida; class Polychaeta; order Sabellida; family Siboglinidae; genus Escarpia; species Escarpia spicata. Next base: position 67,260,793 of record OZ023208.1, on the reverse strand, counting down.
TGACATCAAGTCAGTCAGTCTGACGACCTACCAACCAATGATGTTTGTCTTCGACATACTTCAGTACAACAACTCTGTACTCTCAAACAAACCACTGAAAGAACGCTGTAAGATCCTGCGTGATGTCTTTGTTCCTATTGAAGGACGCATCAAAGTTTCCGAGGTCAAAGTGGGCAGCACAAAGTAAGTTCATTTTATTAATTCAATACACACAAAATATTTAACAGTTTTTTTATCTTTTCAGCTTACTCCCAATCAGAGAATAACAAATGAGACGCAGCAGTTGTCACCGTTACCTACTTGTAGTCTTAATCTTGTTCCCACTGGCCACGTAATCTCTGCTGTCACCATGGTCAACATACTAACTCAATATTTGTGGCAAAGTGAAGGTATCTCCACCGTGGAGAGAGCTTACCACTCAACTTGTCCACTGCTTCCAACTTTCTCCACCTCGTGACAGTCCAGTTAAAACTACTACCTGTAAAACTAATTGTATCTTTTGTATCTAACTATAATCGACCTAGCATATGTACAGCACTGTATTTAAAAATGTCCCTCTTAGACCTCGAGTGCTAAAGTTTCAGGGATTAATTAATGACCCCCCTAGAGTAGGACATAATACCTACATCTTTTCAAAATGACCCATATATGTTTTGGGTAAATCAGTTCGTTCCTTAATGGTTCTGAACTTCAGACATTATGTGCGCATAACACGTAAAACATAAAATGACAATCACAGGAACCACACGTGCAGGGCAAAAACTTTGGGAAAACAGCTTGTCGTTACAGACTTGACATCATGGAGTAGACACAGACACAATAATGCTGATGTTAATAAGCTGTTATATTATATCATTATTATATTCAGTGTATATTGAAGTCTTATTGTATTATACTATATATATATAAAGATGCTGTTCAACTCATAAAATTTAAAAAAAATTCTAGCACAAACTTGGGCAGTCAGGCTACTAGAATACATATTGATTATGCTGTAGTATAACATTATTACGGAACCTTGAAGTGAGGTCTATTTCATTACCTGCCAACTTCAAATGTACTTCCAGGTTGGGACACATGTCACTGCAATTCGTGCCAGTCACGCTAGTTTATACATTGAATGTTTTGATTACAATTTCAACATTTTGCTGGCACGACATTCAAATTGGGAACACTGCTACAGGTTTATTAAATGCAACTTGGTGGGCAGTATACCTTCAACATGTTTTTCCAGTGTTAAGAACAATTTATAAATAAGTGTTAATGAATGAGGAATGGATATTGCACCTTTAAAACGTGTTCCATTTTCTCTGTGAAGTTATGATTCCCATGCTGTGCTAATAATAGTGATAAAGGAATGACTTCTTTTGTGCCAATATCCTTGGAAAATCGTAGTTCACTGGTGCAACAAATACCAAGGGATTAAGTGTTGACATTGTCAGTTACAAATGTCGTCAACAGATGGATGGAATTGCAAAGAAGCTAAGGAGGATAGGCAGTATTAAAAAGATAGGTTTTTGGACGACGGTGAAATGAAACTATATTTCTTACTGACTTAGTGCTGATAGGGAGTAAGTTTTACAAAGTTGGTGCGGCAACTGAGAAGGCTCAGGTTCCGGCATTTGTCTTACCTATGGGAACAAAAACTAGATTAGAATCTGCCAACTGAAGCTGTCTGGGCTTCTTGCTGGAGTGAACTTTGAGTGTAGATATGCAGGGTGTTTGGATGATTTACCTTGTTGTCATGCCCCCATGTTTGGTGTGTGCCCAGACAAGACTGCGTGGATGCTCTGAATGAGGCAATTGATCTGCGGGAGGAGGGTATCATGGTGAAGGATCCTGAGACGCCCTACTGCCCCAACAAGCGCAAGGGGGGCTGGTACAAGCTCAAGCCAGAGTACATCGGGGGGCTCATGGACGAGCTGGATGTGGTGGTGGTGGGGGGGTACTTTGGTGCGGGGGCGCGTGCGGGCATGATGTCACACTTCCTGTGTGCCGTGGCTGTACCCCCCGAGACTGGCAACAAACCCACACAGTTCCAGTCCTTCTGCAAGGTACTGGTTATGGTGACGTTAGTTTCTTTGTTGGTTTGAATATAAGTATTACACCTCTTTTCAAATAATCTAACTATGATCGAGCTAGCAGAGGTGTGTACGTGTGTGTGCGTGCGTGTGTGCGTTCCTCCTGGATGGTTTGCCTCTCATGCCATTCTTTCAGGGATTAATCTACAATGCTTTATTCCCATTGGATGAGGCTTCTTAAGTACCATTTTTAGGGTTTGTTCTTTACATTAGACAGATGTAAATTGATTGTTCATAACACGGCACATAAATTATGAACGTGTGTATGAATGTGCTGATGTGTAAACCTAGTTATGAAATTTCTTCTAAGAATTGCAGATCAAGTACTGAAATGTGTATTTCCAGTCTGTGTCTTGAGAATATATAAACATAATAATTGTTTATATAATTTGTGTTTATTTATACTGACATATTTGTGATCATGCACTTTTAAAGAAGAAATCTCACCCAGATCCTATTAGTTCATTGGAAGTGCTGTACAACGGCATTTGTCTCTAAACCAGTGGAAAGAACTTGGCATTATTACAGAGTAGAGATAACCTACTTATCATACATTAAAGCAGCCAGTAAATAATCCCCAAAAGACTAAATAAATATAATAAATAATACTTCTTTGTCACAATAATCTTGCAGAAATTTACCAAATAAATATCATTATTGTTTGTCCAAGTACAGTCATGCAGTCTGACTGGTTTAGGTTGGTTCTGGCTACACTCGCCGCGAACTCTTTGAGTTCAACCGCAAGATGGCTGACCACTGGAACGTCTTCGACAAGAAGAATCCCCCACAGTGGCTCCACCTGGCATCAGGTCTGAAACAGAGGCCAGATGCTTGGATCGAACCATCTAAGTCCAGCATCCTCCAGGTGAGGGTGTAGGCTGATAGAAAGTAAAAATTGCTAATTGTAATTGCGAACTGTTTCTTACACAGCAAGATCAGGCTATTTATATATATATATAGTTTGTTTGAAACATTTCCCTATCAGATTACATTTAATGACGCCAACATAATTATAAGGTAATAATGCTAATTATGTATTCTGTTAACATATGCTCTGTTAACTTTAGCACCATTTAAATTCTCCATATTTCAAGTCTTGTTATCCTCAAAATCTTATCCAAATGAAAAGTTGCTAGTGATATTCAGAGCACATAACCAACTGACATATTTATATGTAGTCTTGGCTCCTGTAAGAAACCATAGACAGCTTCAAATATCTTGGCAAAAAGTCAAAATTAACAATAGGACTAATTAATCGTAGTCCTAACATACGACCGACAAGAAGATGATATAAAACTGCATAATGCTATTAAGGATATGAGTAAAGGGGAATGTCTTATAATGGGTGATTTTAATCATGGACATACTCGGTGGAAATGTAGAGAGTGCTGGAGGTGATGACCAACAGTTTCTGCTTGTAATACAGGACAGTGTTCTTACTCAACATGTTTTGGAACCAACCAGAGGTGGGAATGTTTTTGGGTTTAGTGTTCTCTTCTCAGAAGGAATTAGTTGATAATATGAAAGTATATGAATCTCTGGGATGTAGTGATCATAACCAAATCCATTTTAATATAAAAGTACAATCAGGGAATAATTGTACTGGAATTGTAACAAAGTAGATGATACAAAAGTGGTCAAAGAGTTAAAACAGATGCAGATAAACACACTTTACAAGATGATCTGGCCAAATTATTCAACTAAGCTGATTCCTCATCTGAAAGATCTTAGTTTTGAAAGATGCCTATTAGAATGCGGGTTGACAGCATTAGAGACTAGGATATTAAAAGGAGACCAAATAAAAGTTTTTTAAATATTGAATTGTTATGAAGATATTGATAGAAATATTTTCTTCAAACTTAAAAAGGCAGTAGAACCAGAGGGCACAATATGGCAAAAGTCAAAGAACAGAGTAGGTTAGATGTGAGAAAATACTTATTCTCTCAGAGGACAATAAATGATTGAAACAAATTATCTGATAATTGTGTTAATGCTAACAATGTGAATATGTTCAAATTAACAACTATCTGGGGAGGGCGGGTTATATGTAGTTGGACAATTGTTGGACTCTCGATAAGCCAAAGAGTTCCTTGTCCACATGCCGTCTGGAGCTTGTAGCCCTGGGCAGCAATCTTGTTAAATCTTGGTAGATCATTCTGGTCTACTTTTTGTTCCCATTCTTCCAACACAAACTAGAGCTTTCTTGATTTTTCTCTCCTTATTAGTCTTCATCAGCATGAAGCCTATTACAACTGTGTATACATCTGGCTGAAGACTGCGACTGACTCTGTTGAACAGTACAAATCCTTATCTTTTAGCCCTGCTTCGCCTCCCTAGAACATATATCCATCAATATACTATACAGTGAAACCTTCCTATTAAGGTCACACTTGGGAATGGATCAAAGTGACCTGAATACTGAGGTGATCATATTAACATGATTAATTTCCTACACTTTACTCTTACAAAATTCATCTGGTACTATCTCAGGGTGACGTTAATTGTAAAGGGTGTATTACCAAGGTGACCTTGAAGCAAGGTTTGACTCTACTTTAATATTGCATGTTGATTTCGAGATTACCTAATTCAGTAACGCTGATTTTGAGATGCTTGGGATTTAGATGTGATAGAAGTTACATTGTGCACAACTGTGGCCAGATAAAAGCGGCTGAGATCGTGGACAGTGACCAGTACAAGACGGGGTGCACCCTTCGCTTCCCCCGAGTTGAGAAGATCAGAGACGACAAACCGTGGTACGACTGCATGACAACACGGGATATGGAGGAACTCTGGCAGGTGGGTGTGCATGTCTACAAACATCTTGGAACTCTGGCAGGTGGGGGAGCATGTCTATAAACATCTTGGAACTCTGGCAGGTGGGGGAGCATGTCTACAAACATCTTGGAACTCTGGCAGGTGGGGGAGCATGTCTATAAACATCTTGGAACTCTGGCAGGTGGGGGAGCATGTCTATAAACATCTTGGTACTCTGGCAGGTGGGGGAGCATGTCTATAAACATCTTGGAACTCTGGCAGGTGGGGGAGCATGTCTATAAACATCTTGGTACTCTGGCAGGTGGGGGAGCATGTCTATAAACATCTTGGTACTCTGGCAGGTGGGGGAGCATGTCTATAAACATCTTGGAACTCTGGCAGGTGGGGGAGCATGTCTATAAACATCTTGGTACTCTGGCAGGTGGGGGAGCATGTCTATAAACATCTTGGAACTCTGGCAGGTGGGGGAGCATGTCTATAAACATCTTGGTACTCTGGCAGGTGGGGGAGCATGTCTATAAACATCTTGGTACTCTGGCAGGTGGGGGAGCATGTCTATAAACATCTTGGTACTCTGGCAGGTGGGGGAGCATGTCTACAAACATCTTGGAACTCTGGCAGGTGGGGGAGCATGTCTATAAACATCTTGGAACTCTGGCAGGTGGGGGAGCATGTCTATAAACATCTTGGAACTCTGGCAGGTGGGGGAGCATGTCTATAAACATCTTGGTACTCTGGCAGGTGGGGGAGCATGTCTATAAACATCTTGGAACTCTGGCAGGTGGGGGAGCATGTCTATAAACATCTTGGTACTCTGGCAGGTGGGGGAGCATGTCTATAAACATCTTGGAACTCTGGCAGGTGGGGGAGCATGTCTATAAACATCTTGGTACTCTGGCAGGTGGGGGAGCATGTCTATAAACATCTTGGTACTCTGGCAGGTGGGGGAGCATGTCTACAAACATCTTGGAACTCTGGCAGGTGGGGGAGCATGTCTATAAACATCTTGGAACTCTGGCAGGTGGGGGAGCATGTCTATAAACATCTTGGTACTCTGGCAGGTGGGGGAGCATGTCTATAAACATCTTGGTACTCTGGCAGGTGGGGGAGCATGTCTACAAACATCTTGGAACTCTGGCAGGTGGGGGAGCATGTCTATAAACATCTTGGAACTCTGGCAGGTGGGGGAGCATGTCTATAAACATCTTGGTACTCTGGCAGGTGGGGGAGCATGTCTATAAACATCTTGGAACTCTGGCAGGTGGGGGAGCATGTCTATAAACATCTTGGAACTCTGGCAGGTGGGGGAGCATGTCTATAAACATCTTGGTACTCTGGCAGGTGGGGGAGCATGTCTATAAACATCTTGGTATTCTGGCAGGTGGGGGAGCATGTCTACAAACATCTTGGAACTCTGGCAGGTGGGGGAGCATGTCTACAAACATCTTGGAACTCTGGCAGGTGGGGGAGCATGTCTATAAACATCTTGGAACTCTGGCAGGTGGGGGAGCATGTCTATAAACATCTTGGAACTCTGGCAGGTGGGGGAGCATGTCTACAAACATCTTGGAACTCTGGCAGGTGGGAGAGCATGTCTATAAACATCTTGGAACTCTGGCAGGTGGGGGAGCATGTCTATAAACATCTTGGAACTCTGGCAGGTGGGGGAACATGTCTATAAACATCTTGGAACTCTGGCAGGTGGGGGAGAATGTCTATAAACATCTTGGAACTCTGGCAGGTGGGGGAGCATGTCTATAAACATCTTGGAACTCTGGCAGGTGGGGGAGCATGTCTACAAACATCTTGGAACTCTGGCAGGTGGGGGAGCATGTCTACAAACATCTTGGAACTCTGGCAGGTGGGGGAGCATGTCTATAAACATCTTGGAACTCTGGCAGGTGGGGGAGCATGTCTACAAACATCTTGCCATCATGAAACAGTCAATAGAAGCCTATTCTTTATGTCCTGACATTTTTATGAATGCACACTTTGAAATGGGTATAATCTATAATTATATTTTATGCTGCCAATTAGAAGAATCAGTGTAATGCCAAGACCCGTGATTGCAATATTAGATTGGAGTTGTAGTCATTGTGTGAAGTCCTTAAAGCCATTTAGGCTCTACACTGACAGTGCAATTAGACATAATGAGTCATAAAACTGTCTGGTATTTGGTGTCTGATAACACTAAGCAGTCCACATAGAGAACTAGATGTGCATGTAGACCTGGTCATCACTTCATAAATCGTAAACTTGTTAAATGCCTGCATTTTGACACAGATATATGTTAAGGAATACAATACATAATTGGTAAATGGTGACTAATTTCTGATGCTGGTGTACCTACCATACTAGTTACAGACTGACTGTGTGTGTGCGTGCATGCGCTCGTGAATGTGACTGCATAGTTTACTTCTCCTGTTCACCTCTAACAAACCCTGTGGCTGCTACTGAGTCTCCCTGTAAGCCTGACTTGACTGACTTCCAGAAGTCTTCAGGCAAGTTGGCTGGCAGGCACGCAGAGGTGGATGAGGACGACGACACTGGGCCAGTCAAGAAACGAAGAGTAATTGCAGCAAGGCATGTCCGGCCTACCGTGATGGACAAGTTCAAGGCCACGGACGTGTCTGGGGTCACTCAGGTCAGTGTGTGACATGTCACCTGTCAGTGGATGACATGTTAGTATCATGCACTGCAGCACTCAGGCATGAACAGTCAGGGTTAGTGGCAAGGTGGTGGGAGAAAAGCAGACCAGTCTAGAGGATCTATACTGACTTCGAGCAGAGAGAAAGGGAAGGAATGTCTCCTCAGACCCCGAACATCCCCTGTTTCCATGTTATAAACTACTTCCTTCTGGCCGCCGCTTTCAACTCCCTCACTGTAAACTAAACTCAATTGTTCCCTCATCAATTAGACTAATGAATGAGTAACAGTCTTTCGTTCCCTCCATCTCTGCCAATCTTCCCTGCCAGACACTGAGTGAGCCTGAGATGATTTATGAGATGATTTAACTTGTTTAACTTATTTATTTAACCAATATAACTTTTATTAGTATTTTTTATTTTTACACTTCTATATTCAGTATATTGCATGTGCATTTGTTTTATTTGTTTTAATATGCTGCTACAGTCCAAATGAATTTCCCTCCCAAAGGACAGTAAAGTATTGTGATTGTGTCAGTTTGTGACATGTCACCAGTCAGTGTGTGACATGTCACTTGTCAGTGTGTCATGTCACCTGTCAGTGTGTGACATGTAACATGCCAGTGTGTGACATGTCAATTGTCAGTGTGTGACATGTCAATTGTCAGTGTGTGACATGTCACCTGTTAGTGTGTGACATGTCACCTGTTAGTGTGTGACATGTCACCTGTTAGTGTGTGACATGTCACATGGGAACTTAGACCTGCCCAGGGAGACTATTAGAATATAATGGTAGTACTTACATATTGAGCTGAAGAACTGAACCCGCATCATGTTTGTCTATCATTTGAATTCAATCATCTAATTATAGATTTTGGGTCAATTCAGGAATCTGAAATGCTATGTGACAAAGAAGTGTGTGTCATAAATGGACCAATAGACCAGCCAAAGCCAACGCTGGAGAAACTTGTTGTGGGGCATGGTGGAACAGTTGTCCAGAATCCAGGTCAGTAACTAAACAAGCATTTTGAAGTAATAATACAATATTTCAATCCATACAGGATGCATGATTCAATATATACGTAGACAGATTTGTCCAACTTTGTTGCAGACACAACACAATACAAGCATGCATTGGACATATAATAGACAGATGGACAAACATGTGGACAGACACATGACTGACAAATGGGTTGCCAGACACATGACTGACAGATAGGTGGACAGACACATGACTGACAGATGGGTGGGCAGACACATGACTGACAGAATGGTGGACAGACACATGACTGACAGATGGGTGGACAGACACATGACTGACAGATGGGTGGACAGACACATGACTAACAGATGGTGGACAGACACATGACTGACAGATGGGTGGACAGACACGACTGACAGATGGGTGGAGAGACACGACTGACAGATGGGTGGACAGACACATGACTGACAGATGAGTGGACAGACACATGACTGACATATGGGTGGACAGACACATGACTGACAGATGGGTGGACATACACATGACTGACAGATGGGTGGACAGACACGTGACTGACAGATGGGTGGACAGACACGTGACTGACAGATGGTTGGACAGACACGTGACTGACAGATGGGTGGACAGACACGTGACTGACAGATGGGTGGACAGACACGTGACTGACAGATGGGTGGACAGACACGTGACTGACAGATGGGTGGACAGACACGTGACTGACAGATGGGTGGACAGACACGTGACTGACAGATGGATGGACAGACACATGACTGACTGACAGATGAAAATATGAATTGACACATAGACAAATGGACAGGTAGATAAATGGACAGACAGACAGATGCATAGTTGGACTAACTAACATATATACAGATTGGACTAATGGATAGATTAATTAATCCATTGACCAACCGACTGACGGATACATTTGAGACTGATGGATGGACAGATTAACAAATGGACAAACCATTGATTTGTTGGACATAAATAGACAGACACACATTTTAATAATATGAAGGTTTCCCAGAGAAGTCTACCGGGTAGGTGATGTTCAAATGAACAGGTCTACCAGGCATGAAGGGTAAAGTGCTTTGAGCAGTTGTTGGGACTGGACACTGCGCTATATAAGACCTGACCTTTCCTTTGGTGCAGGTGAGGAGACATTCTGTGTGTTGGCTGACAAGGTGAACCTGAAGGTGAAGAACATCATCAAGAAGGGAGTCTACGACGTCGTGAAGGCGCAATGGCTGCTGCGTTGTAAAGACCAAGGCCGTCTCCTGCCCTGGTAAATATATCTCTCCTTACACTGGCCACCACAAGTGCACAACAACGGCTGATGAAGAGTTTTGAAAAGAGAAATTTAATGTGATTTAATGAGGTTGCAATACAGACCAAAACACATATACTCATGAAATTACCATCTGTGTTCCTCCTCACTGGTTCTCTTGTACAAGGTCTAGCTCCTGTGCTCCTGCACTGCTCCTGCTCCTGCTCCCCTCCACTGATCCCCATCAGCTGCTGGTGCTGCAGCCTCCTCTCCATCTTTCATCTTCCTCAAATCCCGCTTCATTCAATACTCTCATCTCCTCCCCATTCCCTGCCACCTTCATTCAATACTCCCATCTCCTCCCCATTTCCTGCCACCTTCATTCAATACTCCCATCTCCTCCCCATTCCCTGCCACCTTCATTCAATACTCCCATCTCCTCCCCATTCTCTGCCACCTTCATTCAATACTCCCATCTCCTCCCCATTCCCTGCCACCTTCATTCAATACTCCCATCTCCTCCCCATTCCCTGCCACCTTCATTCAATACTCCCATCTCCTCCCCATTCCCTGCCACCTTCATTCAATACTCCCATCTCCTCCCCATTCCCTGCCACCTTCATTCAATACTCCCATCTCCTCCCCATTCCCTGCCACCTTCATTCAATACTCCCATCTCCTCCCCATTCCCTGCCACCTTCATTCTATACTCCCATCTCCTCCCCATTCCCTGCCACCGTCATTCAATACTCCCATCTCCTCCCCATTCCCTGCCACCTTCATTCAATACTCCCATCTCGTCCCCATTCCCTGTCACCTTCATTCAATACTCCCATCTCCTCCCCATTCCCTGCCACCTTCATTCAATACTCCCATCTCCTCCCCATTCCCTGCCACCTTCATTCAATACTCCCATCTCCTCCCCATTCCCTGCCACCTTCATGTTTCTCCACCTCTCGCCCCGTTTACAATAAACACACAAAGGCAACAATATCATTTGTTGACTTACTATTTGTATACAGGATTCCATCAGATATGATTCACGAATCGCCCAAAACAGCTGCACAGTTTGTGCTGGACTATGATCACCATGGTGACAGTTACTATGACAACGCTACTGTGGAGAGTTTGAAGAAGGTCTTTGAAAAGATAAAAGAACAGGTAATTAGGAAGGCTCTGTGGTGAAATTTGACATCAGTGTGTTGGTTATTAGGAGAGCAACTGTTATTATTGAAAGTGTTGTAAATTGTTGATGTGTTAGAAAGAAAAGGACAAGGCTTTATTTTACTGTGTCCTAAAAAGAATTCTGTAGTTAAAGTTATTTCTCTATGAATACACTCCACCATTGTGTGCCCACATTGGTAAAACTTCCATCACTAACACATTTAGCACAACTGCATTTTCAGACCAACTGACCGTGTGTAGTTTTTCAAGTTAATTCTGCACAAACATTAACACCAGTGTTGTATCAGAAAGTGTCATTATAACATATTACAAAATAATGGGGATTGACATTTCTTTGTTATGTCCCTTCATGGTGAACACATTCCTTTCTACACTCTACACAACAAAATACTAAAATGGTTGCTCATTTTATTCTATCAACCTTCATGCCCTTCTATAGTTTCAAAGAATTTCATCTATCACACCGTTTTCCTATGCAAATAAATAGTGCCTTGTATGAGGAAATTTATTTTATCCACATTTTATGAAGTCATTTTACAAAGCCATTGTAAATATGATCGTAAATATGATTGGTTATTAGAAAAATGGTATTGTTACTTTACAGGGAACTGTTATAACAGCAGGTACTGATCAGTTATAAACATTTTTGCTCACAGGGAAATGTGACGTGTGTAACACCTGAGGATATTGCTGAATGCGAGATGGAGTATTTTCCCCATGATTCAACGTACGGCCTGTTCCGTCTGTGCAGGTTCGTATACCAAATCAGTCAGACGACTCATATCGTATCCTTATCTACCAGCATCATAAACGTTCGTGTGCAGACATGCATGTGTGCAAGCATGCATGTGTGCAAGCATGCATGCATTCATTAATGTATGTACAGCATCGTAAGAGTTTTAAACAGTACCATATATGGTATAAAGTTGTGATGCCTTATTGTTATTAAAAACAAAACAATTAACCGTATGCAAATTCCACAAGAAAGACTTGTTAGAAAGCGCCATCCTAGCAACAAGTTATCTAGTCTGTGCAATACAAATATGTTGTTGAATTGATTAGTTTTTCATTTATTTTTAAGGTCTGTATACCGCCAAGGTAAACAACAGTACTTGAAGCCAGTATGCTAACATAGTTCTACAGCATTAGTTATGTCGTGTTAGTTGTAGAATGTTAGCATTAACGTCTGTTTCATGTGTGTATGTGTGCTTATTCTGTCGAGTCGGGAATAAAGCTGTTGAATTTATACTCAAAGCTTTGTTCAATTAATTTTTTTTAATAAAACCAAATGTTGCGGCAACACCAAATCATGTGACCGTGTCATATTTCAGGGTGTACCTGGACTGTAACATTGTCATTGATGATTCAACAACACGCATCAAAGACAGCCCCCTGGAGCTGTCTGCCCTGGAGCTGCGGCTCCACGGAGCGACACTGTCCGACACACTGACATGTCATGTGTCACATGTCATTGTCAACAGCAGGTCAGTAGGTCAAGTGTTCTTAGTCATTCAGTCGCTGTCAGGATAGTCTTGAGTTAAATTTTCTTCTTAAGATGACCTTGTGTGTTCCATAATGAGGACTCGCCCTCTCAAGCCAGGTTGGTAATGGTATTAGGTTATCCCTGGTATATTGCGTGTACTTGTCACCCTTGCGGGATGACCTAATAAGGAACATCCACCACTAAACATAATCCGCTATTCAATTTATGAATCTTTTAAAATGCAAAATTAACGAAGGAGTTTTAAATGTAACTTGAAACTTGCCAAGGAAAATACATAATTTATTTTGTATAAAATCTACCATACTAACGTATTCAGAAATATTAGAGCATGTAAATGGAAAAAGAACAGTTATTATGAACGGCGTAATAAGAGTTTGTGTGTGTGCAGGGATCTAGAGAGGGTGACTTCACTGAGGGACAAGAACTGCAGCAGAGAGAAGAACTTCCACATTGTCACGCCACAGTGGGTCAACGACTGTATAGAGGAAGGGAAACTACTGGGAGAAAGAGGCTATGAGCCCGAGTCCCACTGACTACTGTAGGTCAGTGGGACAGTCTTGGAGAGGGAAGAAGGGAAACTACTGGGAGTCCCACTGACCTCTGGTGATCCTGTAGACTGTCTATGAAGTGGAGGGAAAGCGTTAACATAATGCCATCTGTACTGGAGGTATCCAGCAAACTCTATGTGCCATATATATATATATATGTGAAACTAAATTCTAACCTGAGCAGGTGGTCACCATGAAATGATAATGTATTTGTACGTATAACATGCTACAGTTTGATCGATAATGTAAGCATGCACACCTGTACACACCTGTACACACCTGTACACACACGCACACACACGCACTCATATACATACACACTTGTATACACACAGCTGTACACACACACACCTGTACACACACGCACACATGCACACTCGCTCGCTCACTCACTCACTCATACGCACCCTTGTACAGTGAAGTTTATCAATACCCTCCAAACATAACACAACACATGACAGTGGGGGAATATTATATCTAATACTATGCAATGAAATCTGGTTATTTAATATTGTGCTTAATTGGAAATTAACAAGGAAACAAGTGGCTCACGTTTTTGTGTCATCCATATATATATAATGGACTATGTGTTAGTTTATGTAAGTCCAGATATATTTTGTATTGAATAAAACAACATTTTTTTATTTGTAGGTGTCCAAATATATAGTCATTATAGTATGTATGTAAATATGTAACCAGTGCAGTTTTAATTAACATCCCATATATTTGACCAGCTGTACACTTCGTAGAGGGCATCACAACAATGGCGATGTCGACCCAGTTGACACTCAAACACAGCACCAGTTGTGACACAAATCGCACAGTGTCTGTCACTGTCTAATGGCGTCTTTTCTTAGCAATAGTGATTCTCAACACTGCATATTTTGTTCTCATTCAGCACCTGGGTCCTCCATGATACTTGTTGTTTGCACTGCGTATTCAGTTCCCATGAGTCCCCGCCACAGCAGCGTGAACTGTTGGACCGTCTCCTTCAGTCGTCTCTTGTTCACACGCTCCCTGGCAACACAGCAATGACAGGGTGTTGTAACCAGTGTTCAAAATTACTGCTGACCTTGAGGCCCGACACCGTCAAACATTTCGTCAAGCCGGTAACTTTGAAAAATGCCAGCCCGCAAGACCGGCAGAATTTTTTAAAGAATATAATGGAGCACTTGTCAAGTATCTGGGCCAACATCGATTTCGTTATTATAACTATACGTTTGCCTAAATTTTATACCTAAGTGATTTAGTTCTATAATTCAAGATCATCCCAGGCATATTAATATTACTAAAATATTGCGTCTATGCACACTTTTCAGGTTCAAAGAGCGACCCGGTTTCCATCAGTCTGCGCCACTGCAGCCGCAAGTTACTACAGTGAGCGATACAGATGTTGTTGCAAACAGGGCTTCAAAATGCGATATTTTTATAACGTAAATATGCGTAGGATGATGTTAAGTAATGGCAATAACACGAGGTATCAAATTTGGCAAAAATTTTGTTATGACGACGAAATCGAGGTGGGGCTGGATACTAGACAAGTGCCAACAATGGTGACATTGGTGTACTTCCAACGGGAAATTTAACATAAGCATGGTACAAAAACAAGTTGGAAAACAATAAAATGTTGAGCTGATTAATGCTGATAGATCCATTGAGTTTAGTTTCGTAGTGCTGGCACAGTGAAACGAGTGAAGAGTTTGAAACCGCATCAAGCCACAGTGTCCGCTATGATCACCGTCCTGCTGGATTCACCCGACATGGCTGACTTCAAACCAATATCTGCTATCCACCTGTAGATTACATCTGGTGCGAGGATACCCAACTTCAAATCCGAGTTGGACTCGGACAGTGAGTCACTGTCCCAGTTCAACTTGGATTCAGCTGGAGTCACTGTCAGTGACTGGAGCGAGTTTTTCTTAGAGCCTGACAGTGCCGCTGCTCATGCAGATGACGGCAACATTTCTGTGTAGTCCCCTGCATACATTTGTGTTGTGTTGTTTGTTGTAATTTGCAACATTGATGTCTTTCTGTCAACAATAAACTCTTGCCTATGTTGTCATTTTATATTTGCTGGTTCATTAATCTGAATTGCATAAATATGCAGGAGTATGAGGACAGACTTACCCTGAACTAGTATATTAATAATTGCCATGCGTTACAGCTGCAAATGTATATAGTCGTGTAATTATGTTAATATTTGGACCACCAACTTTTGTGAGGGACCACCAACTTTTGAAAGTTGAAGGTCCGACTGACCACCAACTTTTGAAAGTTAAAGGTCCGACTGACCACCAACTTTTCAGCTAAGGTGTAGAACACTGGTTGTAACAATGTAGTACCTCATGACACGTATCGCAATACACGAGTCATGATATGTATCGCGATACCTACTGTATTTAAAATGGTGTTGGTTGTTATGGCCGTTATAGTGTTCTTGTGGGTAAGTTGATATATGAGGTGATGGGGTGGACAGAGTGAGTGTGGAAAGTACATCTGGGGGGTCTGGGACATGACTGTTGATCTGGCGTATTTAAAAAGTACTAGCTTCAAAACGATTTTGTTAAAAAAATTTCTTTCAACTTTCAGTCTGTGGACCTCTACACACTGACCACTCCATGTGGCTGTCAGTCTGTGGACCTCTACACAATGACCACTCCATGTGGCTGTCAGTCTGTGGACCTCTACACAATGACCACTCCATGTGGCTGTCAGTCTGTGGACCTCTACACACTGACCACTCCATGTGGCTGTCAGTCTGTGGACCTCTACACACTGACCACTCCATGTGGCTGTCAGTCTGTGGACCTCTACACAATGACCACTCCATGTGGCTGTCAGTCTGTGGACCTATACACAATGACCACTCCATGTGGCTGTCAGTCTGTGGACCTATACACAATGACCACTCCATGTGGCTGTCAGTATGTGAACCTCTACACACTGACCACTCCATGTGGCTGTCAGTATGTGAACCTCTACACACTGACCACTCCATGTGGCTGTCAGTCTGTGGACCTCTACACACTGACCACTCCATGTGGCTGTCAGTCTGTGGACCTCTACACACTGACCACTCCATGTGGCTGTCAGTATGTGAACCTCTACACACTGACCACTCCATGTGGCTGTCAGTTTGGACCTCTACACACTGACCACTCCATGTGGCTGTCAGTCTGTGGACCTCTACATGTTGACCACTTCATGGGATGGTCAGTCTATGGGCCTCTACACACTGATCACTCAATGTGATGGTCAGTCTATGGACCTTTACATACTGATCACTTCATGTGGTGGTCAGTCTACGGACCTCCACACAATGACCACTCCATGTTGTGGTCAGTCTATGGACCTCTACACACTGACCACTCCATGTTGTGGTCAGTCTATGGACCTCCACACAATGACCACTCCATGTTGTGGTCAGTCTATGGACCTCTACACACTGACCACTCCATGTTGTGGTCAGTCTATGGACCTCCACACAATGACCACTCCATGTTGTGGTCAGTCTATGGACCTCTACACACTGACCACTCCATGTTGTGGTCAGTCTTTACCTCTACACACTGACCACTCCATGTGGTGGTCAGTCTATGGACCTCCACTCACTGACAACTCCATGTGGTGGTCAGTCTATGACCTCTACACACTGGTCACTCCATGTGGTGGTCAGTCTGTGGACCTCCACTCACTGACAACTCCATGTGGTGGTCAGTCTATGACCTCTACACACTGACCACTCCATGTGGCTGTCAGTCTGTGGACCTCTACACACTGACCACTCCATGTAGGGGACAACAGATTGTCACACTGTCATGTTATTCATGCATAAATAAAACTACACAACTTACACAACCTTATCTAAATAATTGGAGAAACATTTCCAACATTAGACAGTGTGTATTACTTCCTGACCCGATACAGCGGGCGTAAGATGCCACGTACTTGAGGACTCTGCGGGCGAACTGCTCCTTCTCCTCCCGTGTGGCCTTGGGACAGGGGAAGCCGTCCTGACTGACCACCTCATTCATCCACCGGACCATCGACTCAAGGTGCCACTTGTTGAGGGCCCAGAACACGTCTGCCATCGAGTCTATGACTGCCCGTGGAGACTCTCCCCCAATCGCCTGTGTCAGAGACAGGGCAGTGGAGACACAATGTGTGTGTGTGTGTGTGTGTGTGTGTGTGTGTGTGTGTGTGTGTGTGTGTGTGTGTGTGTGTGTGTGTGTGTGTGTGTGTGTGTGTGTGTGTGTGAGAGTGCCTGTGTTGTGCATGAGAGTGACTCTGTGGATGTTTGCAGTTCTATTACTATTCAGATGAGCATGGTATACCTAAGACTGTCAACCCTTTCTACCTTCCATGAAGCCATTACCGGTAGCACAAATTCTGTTTGCCTCGAAATGGGCGCACATAACTCCAGACTAGTCTAAACGTACAAGTTCTGTGATTAAAACACAATTTATTATATATGCATAGTATTTTGAGAGTGTGTCCATGTGTGTGTACGTGCATGTGAATGTGTGTGCGTGTATGTGTGACGACGTATGTGTGTGCACATGCACGTACATGCACATGTGATGTACCATATTCATTCTTTTTAGCATACAGTACACTTATGAAATATTCTTTAGGTTACAAAAATCCTTAAACCGGCCCCTGGCTTCTTGCATAACATTTCCTTATGTAAGGGGCACTAGGCTGACCTTCAGCAGTCCAGTCACTGTCAACTAATTAAAATTAAATAAAACATGTTTGGTAACATGTAATTTTACTGTCTCTACTGTACTCCGCTATGTGGCTCCACTAGAGCATTCATTTCCATTTTGAAAAAAACATGGCACCACTGACACACGTGTCACTCTGGATTAGAAAATACTTTTTTTCAATTATTTATGGGTAGCACGCACGTATTTAAAAAAACATTGGAGAGATAAGTTAGCAGTGGACAGCAAACGATCTGCATGACAGTGGTGCTAAGACACAGACAAAGTCAGAGAGCGGGCCATGCCATCCTCTGCATACATTCAAGCTTAGTTCAGCCGGGATGACACGCGTCAACGTAACTGAAGCCAACTGGACGTAATTTATACCTACCTGGGTAGATCGACGATGATGGTGATTTTGTGGTCAAAGGGATATTGAAACTATGCAAAGGTGGAACTGTCTTTCTCATATTGTCAATGGGTGACAGGGATTACAATAAATGATGGATCCAGTGGTCAGTTTTAGTCACAGACCGACATCAGACCCTGCTGGAAAAGGGGGGTGTACACTAATATGGTGTATGGGTGTACACTAATATGGTGTATGGGTGTACACTAATATGGTGTATGGGTGTACACTAATATGGTGTATGCGTGTACACTAATATGGTGTATGGGTGTACACTAATATGGTGTATGGGTGTACACTAATATGGTGTATGGGTGTACACTAATATGGTGTATGCGTGTACACTAATATGGTGTATGGGTGTACACTAATATGGTGTATGGGTGTACACTAATATGGTGTATGGGTGTACACTAATATGGTGTATGGGTGTACACTAATATGGTGTATGGGTGTACACTAATATGGTGTATGGGTGTACACTAATATGGTGTATGCGTGTACACTAATATGGTGTATGCGTGTACACTAATATGGTGTATGGGTGTACACTAATATGGTGTATGGGTGTACACTAATATGGTGTATGGGTGTACACTAATATGGTGTATGCGTGTACACTAATATGGTGTATGCGTGTACACTAATATGGTGTATGCGTGTACACTAATATGGTGTATGGGTGTACACTAATATGGTGTATGGGTGTACACTAATATGGTGTATGGGTGTACACTAATATGGTGTATGGGTGTACACTAATATGGTGTATGGGTGTACACTAATATGGTGTATGGGTGTACACTAATATGGTGTATGGGTGTACACTAATATGGTGTATGGGTGTACACTAATATGGTGTATGGGTGTACACTAATATGGTGTATGGGTGTACACTAATATGGTGTATGGGTGTACACTAATATGGTGTATGGGTGTACACTAATATGGTGTATGGGTGTACACTAATATGGTGTATGGGTGTACACTAATATGGTGTATGCGTGTACACTAATATGGTGTATGGGTGTACACTAATATGGTGTATGCGTGTACACTAATATGGTGTATGGGTGTACACTAATATGGTGTATGGGTGTACACTAATATGGTGTATGGGTGTACACTAATATGGTGTATGGGTGTACACTAATATGGTGTATGCGTGTACACTAATATGGTGTATGGGTGTACACTAATATGATGTATGGGTGTACACTAATATGGTGTATGGGTGTACACTAATATGGTGTATGGGTGTACACTAATATGGTGTATGCGTGTACACTAATATGGTGTATGGGTGTACACTAATATGGTGTATGGGTGTACACTAATATGGTGTATGCGTGTACACTAATATGGTGTATGGGTGTACACTAATATGGTGTATGGGTGTACACTAATATGGTGTATGCGTGTACACGTGTGCATTTGCTTGTGTAAATGAACAAGTTGTCTTGCCATGCTCGAGGATTTATTGAAATCAAATTTAGTTATAAAAGCTATGGTTGAAGATTTGCGATTGCAACCAAATATCTGTAAAATTCCCACATTTCCCTACTGGGGGTTAATGGAAGAGTTGTGACATTTTGAACGTAAGCCCTGGGTAAACCTTTAGAGTGGAGATGAGGCAAACACAGTGATGAGATGACTGTCAGAAGGGGAAAGAAACAGAAGAAACCTATACATGTTCACCTTTCGGTTGATTTATAATACAAATCATATTGATGTCATGAGAAAGAAGCCATTTACCCTCATCAGTCTCTCCACTAGACCCAGGCCGTGCCTGGCAATGACTTCCTTCGCTGCTGGTAACTTGTCACTTCCATGGATCAGTTCACTCTGTACCAAACAGAAGCTCAAACTTGTGATGCAGAGGCAAAATAAACATTTTGACTGTGTAGACATTTTTTACACTCATATACACAGAAACACATGACACAGAGGTCCAACTGTATACAATGGTCTTATGTGTCATATACACAGAAACACATGACACAGAGGTCTCACTGTATACGAGGGTCTTATGTGTCATATACACAGAAACACATGGCACAGAGGTCCCACTGTATACGAGGGTCTTATGTGTCATATACACAGAAACACATGACACAGAGGTCTCACTGTATACGAGGGTCTTATGTGTCATATACACAGAAACACATGGCACAGAGGTCCCACTGTATACGAGGGTCTTATGTGTCATATACACAGAAACACATGGCACAGAGGTCTCACTGTATACGAGGGTCTTATGTGTCATATACACAGAAACACATGGCACAGAGGTCCCACTGTATACAAGGGTCTTATGTGTCATATACACAGAAACACATGGCACAGAGGTCTCACTGTATACAAGGGTCTTATGTGTCATATACACAGAAACACATGGCACAGAGGTCTCACTGTATACAAGGGTCTTATGTGTCATATACACAGAAACACATGGCAATGAGGTCTCACTGTATACAAGGGTCTTATGTGTCATATACACAGAAACACATGGCACAGAGGTCCCACTGTATACAAGGGTCTTATGTGTCATATACACAGAAACACATGGCACAGAGGTCCCACTGTATACAAGGGTCTTATGTGTCATATACACAGAAACACATGGCACAGAGGTCCCACTGTATACGAGGGTCTTATGTGTCATATACACAGAAACACATGGCACAGAGGTCTCACTGTATACGAGGGTCTTATGTGTCATATACACAGAAACACATGGCACAGAGGTCCCATTGTATACAAGGGTCTTATGTGTCATATACACAGAAACACATGGCACAGAGGTCTCACTGTATACAAGGGTCTTATGTGTCATATACACAGAAACACATGGCACAGAGGTCTCACTGTATACAAGGGTCTTATGTGTCATATACACAGAAACACATGGCACAGAGGTCCCACTGTATACAAGGGTCTTATGTGTCATATACACAGAAACACATGGCACAGAGGTCCCACTGTATACGAGGGTCTTATGTGTCATATACACAGAAACACATGGCACAGAGGTCCCACTGTATACGAGGGTCTTATGTGTCATATACACAGAAACACATGGCACAGAGGTCTCACTGTATACGAGGGTCTTATGTGTCATATACACAGAAACACATGGCACAGAGATCTCACTGTATACGAGGGTCTTATGTGTCATATACACAGAAACACATGGCACAGAGGTCCCACTGTATACGAGGGTCTTATGTGTCATATACACAGAAACACATGGCACAGAGGTCCCACTGTATACGAGGGTCTTATGTGTCATATACACAGAAACACATGGCACAGAGGTCCCACTGTATACAAGGGTCTTATGTGTCATATACACAAAAACACATGGCACAGAGGTCCCACTGTATACAAGGGTCTTATGTGTCATATACACAGAAACACATGGCACAGAGGTCCCACTGTATACAAGGGTCTTATGTGTCATATACACAGAAACACATGGCACAGAGGTCCCACTGTATACGAGGGTCTTATGTGTCATATACACAGAAACACATGGCACAGAGGTCTCACTGTATACGAGGGTCTTATGTGTCATATACACAGAAACACATGGCACAGAGGTCCCACTGTATACGAGGGTCTTATGTGTCATATACACAGAAACACATGGCACAGAGGTCCCACTGTATACGAGGGTCTTATGTGTCATATACACAGAAACACATGGCACAGAGGTCTCACTGTATACGAGGGTCTTATGTGTCATATACACAGAAACACATGGCACAGAGGTCTCACTGTATACAAGGGTCTTATGTGTCATATACACAGAAACACATGGCACAGAGATCTCACTGTATACAAGGGTCTTATGTGTCATATACACAGAAACACATGGCACAGAGGTCTCACTGTGTGGTCAATGTGTACAAGGGTCTTATGTGTCCTTGCACGATACGCGCACAACCTAACATCTATTTTATTGGCTGACGTGATCTCTTCAACGGGAGAAATGGTGAATGGAAAAAAATCTATTCGTCAATGGTGTAATCATAATATTGTAATTTTCTTCTTATAATTTACAATGACTACTACATGGCTTACATTCAACTGACGCGCTTGCTTCTGTTTCTGTTCTACTTTCACCTGTACAAACCATCGACTCATCTACTTCACGGAGAGAGAATCAGAACATTCAACTGGGTGAACATAGTCATGTCAATCTTATTTTGGGGGAACTTTCAACACAAATGCAAAAATCTTCTTTAATATTTTGACATGATATATTCCCTAGATGGTTTGAAGACAACGACGTGCTGCACTCACAAGAAATTGACAAGACGTCTTCACTGTGGGACCTTCATTCATGCCAAGGCCAACAATTCCTGCAACAAAGTGACAGAACTTGTACGGGTCAATCCACCAAGCTCTAATAACTCACAAAATCTAACCACCAACCCCATTGTGAGTTATTTATATGTAGAGAGGCTCCGTAACGTGGTCCAGCAAGATGTCTGGGATTCAAGGCCAAGTACTGCTGTCTCAAAACTTGGACAATTTCATTCACACCACTCAGCCTGTATCTCTTTGAAGAGACATTAACAGGCGTTGGTCCCTTCTAGCTTGTGTCTCGTCACTGGGTGTATACGTGTAACCTGTCATGGACTCACTCTCTAAACTCACTACATCTCTACCCGTCATCAGTAGTTTAGGTATTACCACATCAAGCAAACAGTTGATTCTACAAATTATTCACCATACCATAGTCTCTATTAAAAGACCATGCTCCAACATAATTGCATATATTTTTATAAAGAAAAATAAAAACATTGTTCAATGTACTCAATCCGAAAGCAAATGTCAACATTTTGCACATAAGATGCACTTTGAAGTTAACTGAATGCTGTTTCTTGCTATGAGAAGTATCAACAGAAAACCCAAAAATTCCAAGTTGTTTATGAGCAGCAATTTTGAGACAATATGTGTGACCCATCTTAACAAAATGAGTCGGATGTAAGACATTTTTTATATTGAGTTATTAATACCGTTGGAAAGAGCAGAATCTCTGCTTTCACATGGTGTATCATGTAAGAAGATATCTTAATTCTAACTGAAGTTATGGCTTAACAAACACATGTGGGGTAGAAACCTTCAAACCCAGAAAACGGCCGTCAAAGTTGATTCACATTATTCGTTATGTTTCATGAAATGTACCTTAGTTACCGTCTTCCAAGCTCTCTGGAGATCACAGAATGTAGTTATTAGCATATGTATGCCCATATATGGGAAGATGACGCATCAAGCTTCGTGGTGATATCCCATATGTTAGGAGCGTCCCAAAATTAGCAGTTGCGAACGCGCGCAATTACTGACATTTTCGGGGTTATTTTATGGAAATCGAGCGGAACACTTTGCACAGGTCTACAAAAATCGCTTTAAAATACACAAAAGAGACAATTAGTGGGTAGCTAGAGTAGCAATTGATAAAACGAATACCAAAGAATAATTTTCAGGGGAAATCTCAAAATCGATGGATTTGCGATTTGTCCACATAAACGGCATTTACGGAAAATCAGATTTGCCGACGTCCGACTCATTTTGTTAAGATGGGTCACATGTCATATATTTGTTTCATACCTGCTTGGAAGAGACCAAGAATGTTACAGTTTTCATGACCAAGTAGTTTGGGTGATTTCTTTGCAATCTGAAATAATGATCACAAGAAACAACAATTAGGGTTATTTAAATTTATGCTGTCACAAAATATCATAACAATGTGAAAAATGCACACTTCCTTTGCAGTTGTATAAAAGCAGATAAGGTAGATACTAATTTTAACTGGTCAAATACTGTTCACTTCTATTTAATAAACACCCTGGTAATACATTTGAACATTTTCCCTGCAACTAAAATATTGATGTCAATACAGAATTTCTGTACTGCTGATCCAGAATCAAGAAAACGTCAGAATAACAACCAATTTCAACTCGTTCCACAGGCTCTCTTATTGTCAAGGTTTAACTGTACTGGAGTTGTCTCCACAGTCCTAACTGGATCAGGTAAATAAACACTCACCTGGGCTAGAAATGCCATGAAAGCTTCTACAATGTCTGGATATTCTCGTACATCTGAACAAAATAAAAATGGAAATCAGTGACATAAGATACAAGGCAATTAAATAGACATGCATATCTTTGATCAAATCAACAATAATGTACCAATGTATTAAGAAGATGTTATTACATGCTAACATCATTGCAATACATAGTGCATCATGCATAATAGAAAGGAAATACGATAATTTGAATAACTATGAAAGTTTGTATTACAAGGATACAGTTTGTATTACAAGGATACAGTTTCTTGCCTAATCACACAAATAACTACAAAGTTTGAAATAGCAATTCATACTATTGCCCATCCATGTATATTTTGTTGTTGAGTCTTATACCACTTATATACACTGATGATGATTGTTAGGGCTATCTACAATGGCAGCTTCAAGGGCTATCTACAGTGGCAGCTTCAAGCGCTATCTACAGTGGCAGCTTCAAGGGCTATCTACAGTGGCAGCTTCAAGGGCTATCTACAGTGGCAGCTTC
The DNA here is from genome assembly GCA_963995525.1 of Escarpia spicata. Lineage (NCBI taxonomy): Eukaryota > Metazoa > Annelida > Polychaeta > Sabellida > Siboglinidae > Escarpia > Escarpia spicata. The sequence continues at coordinate 67,236,089 of OZ023208.1, read as the reverse complement.
AAGGGCTATCTACAGTGGCAGCTTCAAGGGCTATCTACAGTGGCAGCTTCAAGGGCTATCTACAGTGGCAGCTTCAAGGGCTATCTACAGTGGCAGCTTCAAGGGCTATCTGCAGTGGCAGCTTCAAGGGCTATCTGCAGTGGCAGCTTCAAGGGCTATCTGCAGTGGCAGCTTCAAGGGCTATCTGCAGTGGCAGCTTCAAGGGCTATCTGCAGTGGCAGCTTCAAGGGCTATCTGCAGTGGCAGCTTCAAGGGCTATCTTCAGTGGCAGCTTCAAGGGCTATCTACAGTGGCAGCTTCAAGGGCTATCTACAGTGGCAGTTTCAAGGGCTATCTACAGTGGCAGTTTCAAGGGCTATCTACAGTGGCAGTTTCAAGGGCTATCTACAGTGGCAGTTTCACGGGCTATCTACAGTGGCAGTTTCACGGGCTATCTACAGTGGCAGTTTCACGGGCTATCTTCAGTGGCAGTTTCAAGGGCTATCTACAGTGGCAGTTTCAAGGGCTATCTACAGTGGCAGTTTCAAGGGCTATCTACAGTGGCAGTTTCAAGGGCTATCTACAGTGGCAGTTTCAAGGGCTATCTTCAGTGGCAGTTTCAAGGGCTATCTTCAGTGGCAGTTTCAAGGGCTATCTACAGTGGCAGTTTCAAGGGCTATCTACAGTGGCAGTTTCAAGGGTGTATCTACAGTGGCAGTTTCAAGGGCTATCTACAGTGGCAGTTTCAAGGGCTATCTACAGTGGCAGTTTCAAGGGTGTATCTACAGTGGCAGTTTCAAGGGTGTATCTACAGTGGCAGTTTCAAGGGCTATCTACAGTGGCAGTTTCAAGGGTGTATCTACAGTGGCAGTTTCAAGGGCTATCTACAGTGGCAGTTTCAAGGGTGTATCTACAGTGGCAGTTTCAAGGGTGTATCTACAGTGGCAGTTTCAAGGGCTATCTACAATGGCAGTTGATACCAGAAGAGAACCTTAAAATCATCTTAAACTATAGCTACCTTTCGTAAAAAACTCAAGACTTATTTATTTGAAATTGCATTCCCAACCTAACCTTCCGCTAATAACTCTTGCTCGTCCTTTTTCATGATTTTGGTTATTGATTGCGCCTCTGACGTCAGATTCCTGGGGATAGGCATTAGGCACTGTCAAAGTTTATTATTATTATTCAACTAATTGATGTTTTCACCTCCTCTTGGAGTTGTCATGTGTGGTTGTGGTTAGGACTCACCCATCTGGAACAAGGCCAGTGTCTTGGTACAGACACTGTGAAAGAGATCCACGGCCATGTCATTGACGGAATTATCCGCAGCAAACAGCACCAGGATCTACAACAGATTCATTACCACTCAGACAAGCAGCGGAATGAGACGTCTAGAACTGCCTGGATACAGGTGACCGTCACAGTGAACACCGGATACAGGTCACCCGTCACAGTGCATCCTGGATACAGGTGACCTGTCAGAGTGAACCCTGGATACAGGTGACCCATCACAGTGAACCCCGGATACAGATGACCCGTCAGAGTGAACCCTGGATACAGGTGACCCATTACAGTGAACCCTGGATACAGGTGACCCATCACAGTGAACCCTGGATACAGGTGACCCGTCACAGTGAACCCTGGATACAGGCGACCTGTCACAGTGAACCCTAGACACAAGTGACCTGTCAGAGTGAACCCTGGATACAGGTGACCGTCACAGTGTACCCTGGATACAGGTGACCCGTCACAGTGAACCCTGGATACAGGTGACGCGTCACAGTGAACCCTGGATACAGGTGACCCATTACAGTGAACCCTGGATACAGGTGACCCATCACAGTGAACCCTGGATACAGGTGACCCTTCACAGTGAACCCTGGATACAGGCGATCTGTCACAGTGAACCCTGGATACAGGTGACCCATCACAGTGAACCCTGGATACAGGTGACCCGTCACAGTGAACCCTGGATACAGGTGACGCATCACAGTGAACCCTGGATACAGGTGACCCATCACAGTGAACCCTGGATACAGGTGACCCGTCACAGTGAACCCTGGATACAGGGACGCGTCACAGTGAACCCTGGATACAGGTGACCCGTCACAGTGAACCCTGGATACAGGTGATCTGTCAGAGTGAACCCTGGATACAGATGACCTGTCAGAGTGAACCCTGGATACAGGTGACCTGTCAGAGTAAATCCTGGATAACGGTACAATACACAATTTCACAATTTTGTGACTTAATACCTGCTCTCCTGTTGCAGGTGACATATCTGTAAAACACAGCTCACCAACCAAATAGGACGGTTGTGAAACTGCACGATATGTAATGGTGGACATCTCTAGTTGATTCTACACATAAGCAGAGGTAGTGATGGTGAGAAACTATGTACCAGGCATCAATGAACACTGAGCCACTCTTGTTCCTCTCACCCCACCCACTGAAACAGCAGGTACAGACCTGTTTGGCCAGGTCGAGCATGGATGGCTGAGGACTAGAGTTGTACATGTCAGAGGTGAGTTGGGCCACATCCTTGACCACCGGCAGGAAGTCATCCAGGAGAGTCCGCATCGCCTTCTTTATCATGTCACAGACGTTCTGTCAACACATTCAAAGTAATGCATGAATGAGGCTAGACAGATCAGTTTGCTGCATGAAAAACTTATCAACTATCGCACATTTTTACAATCAGCAAAAAAATTCTACTATATTCAACAAATTCTATTCTATTGTAGATATTACTTTTATCAAGTCAGTTTAGCAAAAAGTAATGCAATAAATTATTTTGAATTTGCCAGGTTGTGACACAATGATATAATAACCACCAACCAGCCTGGTAAAGCAGGGTGTGTTTGTTTGAAACAGTGTACACAGCTCACTTCTACTTTTACCAAGTCCTACATAGTAATACACTATAATGCCTTCCTATTGATACATATTGTGCAGATCAGTTCACTAGATCAAGCTGCATGGATGGATGGAAGGATGGATGGATGGATGGATGGATGCTTAGATGGATGGATGGATGGATGGATGAATGGATGGATGGGTGCTTGGATGGATGGATGGATGGATGGATGGATGGATGGATGGATGGAAGGATGCTTGGATGGATGGATGGATGGTTGGATGCATGGAAGGATGGATGCATGCATGGATACATGGATGGATGGATGAATGGATGGATGGATGGATGGATTGATGGATGGATGTATGCATGGATGCTTGGATGGATGGATGGATGGATGGATGGAAGGATGGATGGATGCATGGATGGATTGATGGAAGGATGGATGGATGGATGTATGCATGGATGCTTGGATGGATGAATGCATGGATGGATGGATGGACAGATGGATGGATGGAATTGATCTGTTTGTTACTCTTTAGAATGATTATTTAATACACGCGCAACATCAAGTCGGCCAGTTTGAGGGCATGACCTCTTCGTACCTCCACTACAACAGGGTCAACCACCCAGGTCTGCAGCACTAGACGTATCACTGGCAGCACTTGCTGCATCACCAACAGCACCTACATCACACAGTACACAGCATGACACCAACAGCATCTACATCACACAGTACATAGCATGACGCCAACAGCACCTACATCGCACAGTACACAGCATGACACCAACAGCATCTACATCACACAGTACACAGCATGACACCAATAGCATCTACATCACACAGTACACAGCATGACGCCAACAGCACCTGCATCACACAGTACACAGCATGATGCCAACAGCACCTACATCGCACAGTACACAGCATGATGCCAACAGCACCTACATCGCACAGTACACAGCATGACGCCAACAGCACCTGCATCACACAGTACACAGCATGATGCCAACATCACCTGCATCGCACAGTACACAACATGACGCCAACAGCACCTACATCGCACAGTACACAGCATGACGCCAACAGCATCTACATCACACAGTACACAGCATGACGCCAACAACACAACATGACGCCAACAGCACCTGCATCACACAGTACACAGCATGATGCCAACAGCACCTACATCACACAGTACACAGCATGACGCCAACAGCACCTACATCACACAGTACACAGCATGACGCCAACAGCACCTACATCACACAGTACACAGAATGACGCCAACAAAACCTACATCACACAGTACACAGCATGATGCCAACAGCACCTACGTCACACAGTACACAGCATGACGCCAACAGCACCTACATCACACAGTACACAGCATGACGCCAACAGCACCTACATCACACAGTACACAGCATGACGCCAACAGCACCTACATCACACAGTGCACATCATGACGCCAACAGCACCTACATCACACAGCATGACGCCAACAGCACCTACATCACACAGTACACATCATGACACCAACAGCACCTACATCACACAGTACACAGCATGACGCCAACAGCACCTACATCACACAGTACACAGCATGATGCCAACAGCACCTACATCACACAGTACACAGCATGACGCCAACAGCACCTACATCACACAGTACACAACATGACGCCAACAGCACCTGCATCACACAGTACACAGCATGACGCCAACAGCACCTACATCACACAGTACACAGCATGACGCCAACAACACCTACATCACACAGTACACAGCATGACACCAACAGCATCTACATCACACAGTACACATCATGACACCAACAGCACCTACATCACACAGTACACAGCATGACGCCAACAGCACCTACATCACACAGTACACAGCATGACGCCAACAGCACCTACATCACACAGTACACAGCATGACGCCAACAGCACCTACATCACACAGTACACAGCATGACGCCAACAGCACCTACATCACACAGTACACAGCATGACGCCAACAGCACCTACATCACACAGTACACAGCATGACATGGAAGTGAGTGAAGTACAAGACACAAGTCAAACCTCCAAGTTGCCTCAAGCATCATGCACTCTATGCACATTTCTCATCCAAAATATAACCGAATCAATCAGGTTAATGCTGAATGAGTGAGACTGAGCTAACCATGTGACCTTCCACAGGTAGTAAAAGGTAAGTTCAAATATAGCAAAGTATACATTCCTTAAAACCACCGTGGCACTTTACATTTCATTGCCGCAGACACATTCCTTTCAACACCAACTCAACTGCTCAGATACTTAGCAAAGACGTTTCATGCATATGTAGCCACCATAGTCTGTTGCCAGACACTCTTTCTACAGCTGAGTGAACTGGGGCAATATGGAGTCAACTAAATTGTCCAAGCTTCAAAACAGCAGCAGTTTAGTTTAAACCCACAATTCTCTCAACCCGGAGCCTGATGGTCTAATCACAATGTTACTATACTCCGCGTGGAGCAGGTTCTGCTCTTTGAGCTGATGTTACTTACTGGTTGTTGCTGTGGTTCTGAGTGAGTCACAGTTGTAGTCTCGTTGTCATCATCACAGTCAACGCTGAGTGAGTTGAACAGCCATGACAACATGTTGATCTTTAGTTGTAGCATGGCCTTCGTCGATGCGGTCGGCTGTGGACACAAGACATGTATGCTGTAGGTTCTTAAATCTGTCTCATCTTTGAGGCAATATCAATATAGTGTACACTACAGAAACAGTTGAACAGCACCCATGAACCTAACTTTTGAGACACATCAAAATACAAGATCAATTATCTAAGTCATGAACAGTTTGTTGTGGGGGTCACTGAAAAAATGGAAACCCATTACAATTCCTGATAACACAACACAGACAGGGAAAGTGGGTGAAATATGTATCACATTTTATGATGTTACAATACTGTCCATGTTATTCATGTATCCATTGCCTAGCAACAAGGTCCATAAAGCTTACAAAATTGCTGACAAGCATGGGAAACTTGATCTGACAGATGTCACGCCACTCTAGTAATGTAATGCAAATATATACATTGTACATTGATCTGACAGATGTCATGTGGAGTAAGCCTACCTGACAGGTAGGTAGGGCGTAGAATTGCTGTGTGTGAAGTAAGCCTACCTGACAGGTAGCTAGGACCTGGATCTGCTGTATGTGGGGAGTAAGCCTACTTAACAGGTAGCTAGGGCCTGGATCTGCTGTATGTGTGAAGTAAGCCTACCTGACAGGTAGCTAGGACCTGGATCTGCTGTATGTGGGGAGTAAGCCTACTTGACAGGTATCTAGGGCCTGGATCTGCTGTATGTGTGAAGTAAGCCTACCTGACAGGTAGCTAGGACCTGAATCTGTCGTATGTGCGGAGTAAGCAAGCCTACCTGACAGGTAGCTAGGGCCTGAATCTGCTGTATGTGGGGAGTAAGCCTACCTGACAGGTAGCTAGGACCTGGATCTGCTGTATGTGGGGAATAAGCCTACTTGACAGGTAGCTAGGACCAGGATCTGCTGTATGTGTGAAGTAAGCCTACCTGACAGGTAGCTAGGACCTGACCTGGATCTGCTGTATGTGTGAAGTAAGCCTACCTGACAGGTAGCTAGGACCTGACCTGGACCTGCTGTATGTGGGGAGTAAGCCTACCTGACAGGTAGCTAGGACCTGGATCTGCTGTATGTGGGGAGTAAGCCTACTTGACAGGTAGCTAGGGCCTGGATCTGCTGTATGTGGGGAGTAAGCCTACTTGACAGGTAGCTAGGGCCTGGATCTGCTGTATGTGGGGAGTAAGCCTACCTGACAGAGAGCTAGGGCCTGAATCTGCTGTATGTGGGGAGTAAGCCTACCTGACAGGTAGCGAGGGCCTGAATCTGCTGTATGTGGGGAGTAAGCCTACCTGACAGGTAGCGAGGGCCTGAATCTGCTGTATGTGGGGAGTAAGCAGGACATTCAAGTAGGCCATGGTCTGATCCACTGGGACCACAGACAGTGTGTAGCCAAGACAGGACATCAGTCGCACCGTGTCTCGTGCCTGCAAACATAGACAGTCTAACTAGCACAGATGAACCTACTGTCACACTTATGTATACACTGCTAAACTGTTAGCTACATGCGTGATGTCTTCTCCTTAGTCTAACTAGCACAGATGAACCTACTGTCACACTTATGTATACACTGCTAAACTGTTAGCTACATGCGTGATGTCTTCTCCTTAGTCTAACTAGCACAGATGAACCTACTGTCTCACTTATGTATACACTGCTAAACTGTTAGCTACATGCGTGATGTCTTCTCCTTAGTCTAACTAGCACAGATGAACCTACTGTCACACTTATGTATACACTGCTAAACTGTTAGCTACATGCATGATGTCTTCTCCTTAGTCTAACTAGCACAGATGAACCTACTGTCACGCTTATGTATACACTGCTAAACTGTTAGCTACATGCGTGATGTCTTCTCCTTAGTCTAACTAGCACAGATGAACCTACTGTCACACTTATGTATACACTGCTAAACTGTTAGCTACATGCGTGATGTCTTCTCCTTAGTCTAACTAGCACAGATGAACCTACCGTCTCACTTATGTATACACTGCTAAACTGTTAGCTACATGCGTGATGTCTTCTCCTTAGTCTAACTAGCACAGATGAACCTACCGTCTCACTTATGTATACACTGCTAAACTGTTAGCTACATGCGTGATGTCTTCTCCTTAGTCTAACTAACACAGATGAACCTACTGTCTCACTTATGTATACACTGCTAAACTGTTAGCTACATGCGTGATGTCTTCTCCTTAGTCTAACTAGCACAGATGAACCTACTGTCACACTTATGTATACACTGCTAAACTGTTAGCTACATGCATGATGTCTTCTCCTTAGTCTAACTAGCACAGATGAACCTACTGTCTCACTTATGTATACACTGCTAAACTGTTAGCTACATGCGTGATGTCTTCTCCTTAGTCTAACTAGCACAGATGAACCTACTGTCTCACTTATGTATACACTGCTAAACTGTTAGCTACATGCGTGATGTCTTCTCCTTAGTCTAACTAACACAGATGAACCTACTGTCACACTTATGTATACACTGCTAAACTGTTAGCTACATGCATGATGTCTTCTCCTTAGTCTAACTAGCACAGATGAACCTACTGTCTCACTTATGTATACACTGCTAAACTGTTAGCTACATGCGTGATGTCTTCTCCTTAGTCTAACTAGCACAGATGAACCTACTGTCTCACTTATGTATACACTGCTAAACTGTTAGCTACATGCATGATGTCTTCTCCTTAGTCTAACTAGCACAGATGAACCTACTGTCTCACTTATGTATACACTGCTAAACTGTTAGCTACATGCGTGATGTCTTCTCCTTAGTCTAACTAGCACAGATGAACCTACTGTCTCACTTATGTATACACTGCTAAACTGTTAGCTACATGCGTGATGTCTTCTCCTTAGTCTAACTAGCACAGATGAACCTACTGTCTCACTTATGTATACACTGCTAAACTGTTAGCTACATGCATGATGTCTTCTCTTTAGTCTAACTAACACAGATGAACCTACTGTCTCACTTATGTATACACTGCTAAACTGTTAGCTACATGCGTGATGTCTTCTCCTTAGTCTAACTAGCACAGATGAACCTACTGTCTCACTTATGTATACACTGCTAAACTGTTAGCTACATGCGTGATGTCTTCTCCTTAGTCTAACTAGCACAGATGAACCTACTGTCACACTTATGTATACACTGCTAAACTGTTAGCTACATGCGTGATGTCTTCTCCTTAGTCTAACTAGCACAGATGAACCTACTGTCTCACTTATGTATACACTGCTAAACTGTTAGCTACATGCGTGATGTCTTCTCCTTAGTCTAACTAACACAGATGAACCTACTGTCTCACTTATGTATACACTGCTAAACTGTTAGCTACATGCGTGATGTCTTCTCCTTAGTCTAACTAGCACAGATGAACCTACTGTCTCACTTATGTATACACTGCTAAACTGTTAGCTACATGCGTGATGTCTTCTCCTTAGTCTAACTAGCACAGATGAACCTACTGTCTCACTTATGTATACACTGCTAAACTGTTAGCTACATGCGTGATGTCTTCTCCTTAGTCTAACTAGCACAGATGAACCTACTGTCCCACTTATGTATACACTGCTAAACTGTTAGCTACATGCGTGATGTCTTCTCCTTAGTCTAACTAGCACAGATGAACCTACTGTCTCACTTATGTATACACTGCTAAACTGTTAGCTACATGCGTGATGTCTTCTCCTTAGTCTCGGCATAGCTGTGAATACAATCAGGCCACCTCTGATATCTTTAACAATGCTATTTTAAGTGTGCAATGAAGTCTCACAATTCGGAAAAAGAACACACAAATGGGAGATGTTAAACCAACTCTATTTTGCTACAATTAATGTGTAACTGTACAATGATATATTTAATAATCAACCATGATGTAATGGTCACTTACCTTTAAATTGTTTTTATCAAGAGCTTCCTGCAAAGAAAACAAATACAACCTGTATGATGACGGTTATAATGGCTTATTATAGAAACTGCGATACAATGCATAACATTTTACAATATATAGAAACATCGTCATTCATATATATATATATATTAATACATATAACTGCACCCTATACAACAACCACTAGCCCCACCCCATACACCGACCACTAGCCCCACCCTATCCAACGATCACTACCCGGGGTAGTTCCATCCTATACGACCACTAGCCCACCCCATACAATGACCATTATCTCCACACCATCCGATGACCACTAGCCCCACCCCATCCGACAACAACTACCCCCTCCCCATACAATGACCACTAGCCCCACCCCATCCAATGACCACTGGCCCCACTCCACACAACAACCACTATGTCCACCTTGCTAGCATTGAGGATGTCAGCAACGTAGGGCTGTAGGTGACTCTGGTTCTCGTGCAGTACATCCTTGAGGGACAAGGTGGCTGACTGGGCCAACTCTGGCTCCCTCAAGCCCTGCAGCATGAGGGGAAGGACCAGTCCCAACACCTCCGGGTGGGAGCTGATCCAGTCTGCATAGGCACCTGGGCAAGGGAAGGACAACCCGCTTAGTGTCAGCCACATCTCATGCAAGATGCAGATGTACAAACCATTAGAATGTAGCAAGTATATACGCATGTAAAAGCGACACAAACAAACAGATTATACATGCACAAGCACAGATATGGACACGTACACACATGGATCTGCCATGGGGCGGGATTAGTGGCAGTAAGGTGGGGAGGGGCTAGTGATAGCCACCTGTCAGGTAGGCTTCCTCCACAAATACAGCAACTCCTGGCCCTAGCCACCTGTCAGATATTAACAGGACCTATATAATTATTAATGTAAATGCTCCTGTGAGAGTGACATTCTGTCTTAATAGAAATCACTGACCCCCATCTGGAAAAATTATGATTTATTTACTTATTATTCGTAAATTACCTATATGCATACATATGAGGTGTTATATGTGTGTCCATGTTTATCAATGCATATTACGTGTATACAACCAAGAAGAATGATATTATGAACACGGAGTCAAATAAACTTTCTTTCTTTCTTCTTTAATGTAGATAATCAGGTGACGGAAAAGTGTGAATCTCTACACCAGAGCCCCAATTGGCCACTGGCTGTCACTACTCTCCGACAGATCATGTGACGTAAAGAGATTAATTTGTTATTATAATCTTGACGGTGTGGTTAAAGGGAGATCCCGTGTTCCACTGCCGGGAATCAAGCAAGTTAACAGGAAGTCAGCTCAACCAGTTCCATTCCATCATAGTTTGTAGTGAGGAGTGTGGGAACCTCCCAACTTCAAAGGTATTGGATACATACCTCCACAATACATGCCACAAACAGCTGTTTACAGGTGTGATGTTTTGTTTACAATTTGAAGACACAATATTCAAATTCTACAGCCGTACCGGTGTATGTTTGTGTCTATATGGATGGAACTTCAATAGTGAAACATCGCACACAGAAGATACAAACCAATGAGATTGAGCGCCTGAGAGACGACCTTGTAAGAGATGCAGGGCACGCGACTTAGCATCTGGAAGAGTTGGGGAAGGTAGACGCACTCCTTCTGGTCTACGTTCTCTGCGATGGCCGACAATGCAAACAGCACCGCCTCCAGCTCCTGGCAACACAGCCAAACACTGACACGTTCTGTGTACACTTGCAAGTGTCTAGTAGGCTTTTGGACAAGCTCCATTCGACACATCCAACAGCTATTTTCAACTAAAAACAATAAATATAGATATTACAGCGGACACTCATTAAAAGGACTTTGTATGTTCAGTGTAGACATTCAAACCTCACTTTATCATCACCTCAGTAATACAGCCACCTTCCAATTAAGTACGCCTGGCCCAAATTATTTTTATAACAGCAAAGAGTATAGGAAATTAGAACCGCTAATACAATCAGTTCGCTATTTAGATCTCACTTTTGCAGTCTCAAGGGTGACCTTAATTTTGAGGTTCCAATGTACACATTGTTTTATAGATATACGGGTTGGGGTTAGGTAATGAACATTCTGACCAACACCCAGTAATCCAGGATACATCTTATAGCTAGCATCCATGGTATCTGAACTAATGTATGTTTAGTCAGCAGATGATACACCGGTCTAATTGCAAAGCCTTGTGGAAACAGAAACGGAAACAAATGGATCATTGGAAGTCCTACAATTTGTCATCAGTATTTGACAGGCCTTTGACAGATATCTGCCAGTCTTGTAATAACTCTCTCACACTGAGGGCATTCACAAAACTGACCAACAAGTCATAAGTTTGGAGAAATGCTAACTTCAATAGTTATATTTAGAAAACTACTTTTCCATCTTCAGCTGGTCTTTTTGTAAATGTATTTCTCATTGCAAATGGTGACCAGTAAAAGGGTTTTGTGACATTGAAAGGTTCACGCCTTTGACCCTGTCGTTTCACCCACCTGCCATGTGACTTCTTCTGTAGGGACCTTCTCAAGAGCAGATGACAACGATCTGCAGAGCCAACTAAGCATTGCTTCGTGGAGCATTGTGTAGGAATACATCTGTAAGGGACCATTGTATATGAATACATCTGTAAGGGACCATTGTACATGAATACATCTGTAATGGACCATTGTATATGAATACATCTGTAAGGGACCATTATATATGAATACATCTGTAAGGGACCATTGTATATGAATACATCTGTAAGGGACCATTGTATATGAATACATCTGTAAGGGACCATTGTATATGAATACATATGTAAGGGACCATTGTATATGAATACATCTGTAAGGGACCATTGTATATGAATACATATGTAAGGGACCATTGTATATGAATACATATGTAAGGGACCATTGTATATGAATACATATGTAAGGGACCATTGTATAGGAATACATATGTAAGGGACCATTGTATAGGAATACATATGTAAGGGACCATTGTATAAGAATACATATGTAAGGGACCATTGTATAGGAATACATCTGTAAGGGACCATTATATAGGAATACATCTGTAAGGGACCATTGTATAGGAATACATCTGTATGGGACCATTGTATTGGAATACATATGTAAGGGACCATTGTATAAGAATACATCTGTAAGGGACCATTGTATAGGAATACATATGTAAAGGACCATTGTATAGGAATACATATGTAATGGACCATTGTATAGGAATACATCTGTAAGGGACCATTGCAAAATCATGTAGAATTAAGCACTAATAACATACTATATGTGAACAAATAACTGAAGTCGGATATTTTCCTCAGATGGATGATAGTTCAATATCAATATGTTTGGATGTCCACAATTTATTTTACATAAATAAATAAAGCTACATTATAATCATAATGCAGTACTATATTAAATTCTGTGAAATGTTTATGACTGGAGAGTATTGCTCCTAAAATTGCTAAGTCGGTAATTTTGTGGGCACTGTTCATCCCCATAGCACTCTTAGTTCTCAGTACATAAATCAATCATGGAGATTCAAAAATGTTTACATTCTTATTTATTGGTACAATTTGTCAGCAATGGATTTAGTTACTAGTAAGCCAGAGCCTACAACAATAGGTTGGTTACTGTGTCGACTACTAACCAGGGTGTCAGCTATGTCTTGTCGATAGCAGCGATGTGACTCTTTCTCCTCTGAAATGACACCAGTATGAGAGATGGGGACACCCACACTAACATTTAGTTACAGGATCATCTGTCATTTTAACAAAGCTGTAAGTCTGCAGTTCAGATAGATACACTTCCAAGCGAACACACTAAATCTCTTTCAACTCTTGGTTAAATATAAAAATGCTGATTTGCCATTCTTCTGACCAGGTGTTACTTTTCTATATGTGTTGTCAGCAAAGATTGTAACAATATGACTGTGGTGTAAACTATAATTTCTTGCCATACAGTATTATGGAAAATACAAATTTCTTTGCTAGATATCCTAATGAAAATTGTAAAACTAATCAACCGTGTCCACAACAAAACTGTGTAAGCCAATTAATATCAACCTCTGAGCAATATCTATGAGGGACGATAATTTAATAATAATACTGACATACATGACACATGACATACTTCCATGATGGGTGACATGTAACACATCATACCTCAATGACTGGTGATAGATGACATCTTTCCATAAATGCTGACAAATGACACACATCAATGACGGTTGATAAATGACACATGACATACTTCCATGATGTATGACAGAGTGTCACCTCCATCACAGGTAAAAAAATGACACACGACATCATATTTCCATGACAGGTGATGAAATGACATACACGATGTACTTCCATGACAGGTGACAAAATGACATACACGATGTACTTCCATGACAGGTGATGAAATGACATACACGATGTACTTCCATGACAGGTGATGAAATGACATACACGATGTACTTCCATGACAGGTGATGAAATGACATACACGATGTACTTCCATGACAGGTGACAAAATGACATACACGATGTACTTCCATGACAGGTGACAAAATGACATACACGATGTACTTCCATGACAGGTGACAAAATGACATACACGATGTATTTCCATGACAGGTGACAAAATGACATACACGATGTACTTCCATGACAGGGGACAATATGACATATTTCCATGACAAGTGACAAATGACATACGTCATTAATATATAACAAAATAACAATTAACACAAACATGAAGGAAGACAACATTATACACAGCATGCGTCCATGGGAAATAAACAAATTACAATTTTTTTAGACAACAGCCACCAAAACAAGAAGAAACAGAATCCAGTGTACTCTTTACTACCTGCATCCCAGGAGTTGTACTCTGTGTCTGGCGGGAAGCAGACCTTGTGAAGCAGGACCTCGACTAGAGACAGGTAGACCGGTGAATACACCTGGGTGAGGACCACGTACTGGTCCTTCTCACTCGCAAGGATGTCATCCTGTCAACGACATCCTCAGTTAGTGGGACACTAACCGTCACACATCAACCTCAGTCCGTGGGACACTAACTGTAACATGTCAACATCAGTCAGTGGGACATTAACTGTCACCTGTCAACCTAATTCAATGGGACATTAACTGTCACTTATCAACCTCAGCCAGTGGGACACTAACTGTCACACATCAACCTCAGTCAGTGGGACACTAACTGTCACATGACAACCTCAGTCAGTGGGACACCAACTGTCACACATCAACCTCAGTCAGTGGGACACTAACTGTCACACATCAACCTAAGTCAGTGGGACACTAACTGTCACATGACAACCTCAGTCAGTGGGACACTAACTGTCACACATCAACCTCAGTCAGTGGGACACTGTCACACATCAACCTCAGTCAATGGGACACTAACTGTCACACATCAACCTCAGTCAGTGGGACACTAACTGGCTCCACATTACTTACTTACTTAATCCTCTTCGCTCTGATAAGAGCATAGGGCCGACACGAAGCTCCTCCATCGCAATCTGCTGTTAGCAGTTTTCGTTGTTTCCTTCCAGACTTCTTTAATTTCTTGGTTGTGGATCTCCTCCAGTTGTTTTTGGGGGGCAGCCTGTTCTTTTTTCTTGTGGATTCCAATCAAGGGCTTGTCTTGTGGCTTGTCTTGTAACTACTGTAGTGTTTTTTTGTTCTATCCATGTCCATTTTCTTTTTTTGATTTCTGTTTTGATGTTTGTTTGGTCGGTCCTGTTCATCAATTCGGTGTTTGTGACTTTGTCTTGCCATTTGATTTTCAGTATGTTTCTAAGGCATTTGTTGATAAATGTTTGTAGTTGTTTGGTTGTTGTTTTTGTGACTCTCCATGTCTCTGACCCATAGAGCAGTACACTTTTCACATTTGAGTTGAACATTCAAATTTTATTTCTTGTTGAAAAGGATGGTGTGTTCCACACTGTCTTTAAGGTGATGAATGCATGTCTGGCCTTTCCAATCCTGCATTTAACATCCTCGTCTGTTCCTCCTTTATCTGTCACTACACTGCCGAGATAGGTAAATTTGCTGTCCTCTTCTATATCTGTTCCCTTGATCTGTACCTTTGCTTCTTGTGAGTTATTCAAATCAAAAGTTTTTTCCTTTGTACATTTATTTTTAGACCTGTTTTCTCTGCTTCCTTTGTCAGCCGGCTAGTTTTCACTTGCATCTGTTTGTGTGTGCGAGATAGTAAACAGATGTCGTCTGCAAAGTCAAGGTCATCCAACTATTGTGTGAAAGTCCACTGGCTGCCATTTCGGCCCCGTTTAACAGTTTCTTTCATTATCCAGTCTGTCACCGTGATAAATATTAATGGCGACAGTGTGCACCCCTGTCTTGCACCAGTCTTTACTTCAAATGTTTCAGACAGTTTCCCATTATGTATAACTTGACAGGTGGAGTTCATACATGTTTGATTACTGTTATGAACTTTGCAGGAATACCAGTGTTGCATCAGCATCCAGATGACCTCTCTGCCCACACTGTCGAAGGCTTTCTCAAAATGTATGATATGATATGATCCACTTAGAATATCAATGTCATCAAGTTGTGACAAAAAGAAAAAAGTGACTATAAAAATATTCTCTTTCCATTGCAATCATGAAACTGAATAAAAACAGACCAAATTCTGTTGCTAAAATTATGTGCATACATTACAGGTTAAGAAAAATCAATGTGCATAACAGAAAAGAGATTATTAACAGAATAAAAACCAGATATTCCATACTTAGTATGTGATTTAATCAAAGTTAAGAATAATTTCTCTAAATGTATCTTTAATAATCTATAAGGCATTATCATGAACATCCACCTTCCTTGGATGGAACATAAGTGGCAACATGTTACAACATCCACCTTCCTTGGATAGAACATAAGTGGCAACATGTTACAACATCCACCTTCCTTGGATGGAACATAAGTGGCAACATGTTACAACATCCACCTTCCTTGGATGGAACATAAGTGGCAACATGTTACAACATTCACCTTCTTTGGATGGAACATAAGTGGCAACATGTTACAACATCCACCTTCCTTGGATGGAACATAAGTGGCAACATGTTACAACATCCACCTTCCTTGGATGGAACATAAGTAGCAACATGTTACAACATTCACCTTCCTTGGATGGAACATAAGTGGCAACATGTTACCTTCTGTTCACATCTAGGCATGAAGCAGTTCTGAGAGCTTAGCTGACCCAAGGCAAGTCAACAATATCCCTGGCAGCAATGTGCCTGTATAGTTTTCTTATTTTCCTAACGATGATAACAGCACTGATAATTCTACGTAGATATTGGGAGACGTACATGACGTTGCTTATTTTGCCAATTTTCTGAAATTTTTATGTTTTGACGTACCTGGAAATTGTACCAGAAGCTGAATGGAAGATCGCTGCAGCATTCATCTACAGGATAGTAGCCAGGCATCGCTGTACACTTCTGCAAAACACACGTAGCAGATTGGTGACCAAGGCGAGAGATGTACTGGCCAGTATTAGAGTGACCAGGGCAAGAGATGTACTGACCAGCACTAGAGTGACCAGAGCAAGATATAATTTGACCAGCACTAAAGTGACCAAGGTGAGAGAGATGTACTGACCAGCACTAGAGTGACCAGGGCATGAGAGAGAGATGTACTGACCAGCACTTGAGTGACCAGGGCAAGAGAGAGCGATGTACTGACCAGCACTAGAGAGACCAGGGCAAGAGAGAGAGATGTACTGACCAACACTAGAGTGACCAGGACAAAAGAGAGATGTACTGACCAGTACTAGAGTGACCAGTGCAAGAGATGTACTGACCAGCACTAGAGTGACCAGGGAGAGAGATGTACTGACCAGCACTAGAGTGACCAAGGCGAGAGAGACTTGTCTCTGGGTGCCGCTGTCCAGTGAGCCTTCGGTCAGTAGCTTTGTGTTCTGGGCAGCTGCGGCCACTACAAGTCTGGTCAAACCCTGGCACACCTCCTGAAACCATGGCAACCATTATTCATCAATTACACATTCATTTCTCATCCATTACTCTTCCATTACACATTAATTACTCATCCATTACACATATAGGACTCATCCATTACACATATATTACTCATCCATTACACATCAATTACTCTTCCATTACATATATATTACTCTTCCATTACATTCATTACTCATCCATTACTCACCCATTACACATTCATTACTCATCTATTACACATACATTACTCATCCATCACTCATCCATTACACATCCATTACACATCCATTACACATTCATTACTCATCCATTACTCATCCATCACTCATCCATTACACATACATTACTCATCCATTACACATCCATTATTAATTAATTACTCATCCATTACACACCCATTACTCTTCCATTACACATTCTTTACTCATCCATTACACGTCTATTACACATCCATTACTCATCCATTACTCATCCATTACTCATCAATTACTCATCCCACCCTTGTGTCATCACTTTAATCAAAAGAGTAACCAAAAAGTGCCAAAACTGTAACAATGATAACATCCTGTGAGTTTTTGATAGTACATAAAAATGCCTGCAACAGAAATGTACCCTGATAGAATGGATTCTGTCATTAACAGACGGCATTCATTTGGCCTTATTGTATTTACAATGGACTTATGTTGTTGATTGCATTAAATAATTTTTCCTGTTAACACTGTATAGACCTTTGAAGTATGAAAATAAAATGCTTGCATGATGACAATTATTAATTTTATTCTGCTAACATAATTCCACTACCGTCAAGTCACAATGAGAATGCATTATGCTTCTGTAAACTGCCAATGATCCCCAACCAACACCAAGGTGCTTCATCCTCGCACACCAGGAGGTGTTGTTGATTATACCAGTCTCGATACACCCTGGCAGATCACCACGGCAGATCACCATGGCAGATCACCCTGGCAGATCACCCTGGCAGATCACCACGGCAGATCACCATGGCAGATCGCCTTGCTAAACTTGGAATATAAGCTCAGCCAATCAAATCGCTTGCAGGCAAGTTCCGGTGGTTAGGGAAGTTGACGTAGTTACGTATTGGAATACACAATACCGCCAGTGGCTCAAGAGAATGGCCTAATGGGTAATCATACTGGGATTCCTGGAACTCGGGGGTTTGCCTTGGAACTGGAGCGTGAGTCAGACGGGTGTCTGCACTGTTCTCACGGCTGGTACAGTGAAGTCAATTATGAGTTTGATTCAACAAACTTCCATACAATGCATAGTAGATCTGCCAGGGGTAGTGTGCGTAGTCAGTACTAGTCACACCCCTGGCTTGCGAGGATGAGGCACACTACCTCAACAAGAGACTGAGACTTACCATGTTGTGATCCTCCATTGCTCTTTGGAGCAGACCGTCCAACTCCAAGACTTGCGGCAACAACTTCTGAACATGCTGTGGGAACCTACCAAGACAGAGACAGACACTACTGTTAATTGGCAGGGTCCATTTTCGGACATTGGGAGTTTAGAGAATGGGATCCCAGCTCAGTGAGTACACAACAGGTTTTTTCATTTCCCTGAGTGGGATATTTTACTTCCCCGGCACAGACACCAGATAGAAGGGACCAATGGCTTATAGTGTCTCTTCAGAAAGGTAAGACAATGCAGGGTGAACAAAACTGCCCAAGTTACAGCATGGCAGCTGATACCATTACTGAATGGTTGGCACCAAGATATAAACCCCGGTTCCTCCAACCAACTCTCCAGCACTCTGACTCGTGCCCCATTAATTATATTATCAAGCATCCATGACTGTTTGTAGAAAATTTATATTTACTTCTGATAAAACCATTGGGGAAACTGTTAATTTATTTGTTATTGGATCCGATTAAAATTTGACAAAAGTTTGCCCAGCTGTATTATATATCATGCTACACTAAATTAAGGAATTATCATATAAGAGGCAGGCTGCTGGTCCTTTCATTGCCCATCACTCCACTATCAAGTATGTGACTTTTCAGAGACATGTGCTTCCTACTGCTAGAGGATCTGCGTTTGATCGAGTGTGTGAACTCTTTTAAGGTACATCTTAAGACACGTTATTTTAAACTTGCTTTCAATGTCTAGTTTTATGTGACATCTTGATATCAGGTTTATGTGACATCATCATATCATAATATTGATATAGTATATTATTTTAGTTGTCTACTAAACTAGTATATTATCTTAATAATTATTTAATAATTAACTTTATTTAAACACTAGTAAATTATGTAATGCCATAGAAAGATAGCCTTAAAACAACATGCTACACATTGACAGCGAGTTTGGAATGGTGTGTTTTGAGGCATGCTTTGAAGGTGCTGCGGTGATGCTCTGATGTCGGTCGCTGCGCTGGATCTGTGGAGCTACTCTGAACACGGACCATAGAACCATCTCCGGGCGGACCATAGAACCATTGCCGTGGTCTATTCTTGGCGTCATGAGAGAGTGCACTAGAATCTTTAGATCATGACTGTTTAGTAGTTTTATTTTAGCAACTTTATAGATGTTTTATTTTATTACTCACATTTTAGTACCTCTAGTAATCATTACATAAGTATTAGTATTTTAGAAACATTGTTAGCACCATTGAACAGAGTTGTACTCTGGAAATGAGTGTCTAAATAAAGTTATTATTATTATTACTGATAATATTGCGAGTCTCACCTATGGTTGTCTGGCTGCATGAAGACAGCAATGAGAGCATCGACAGCTGTCTCAAAGAGGGTGTTGTTGCGAACGGCATCGAAGCAACACGCCACCAGGGGTTCAACATCTGCCAGTGGTGCTCCGAATTCCATCCAGCGAGCAAAGCATTGGATGCTCTGAGTGTAGATGGACTGAGCTAGCCCATCAGTGAGTAGACTCTGCACCAGGGGCAGCACTGTACACACACATTAACACTTCATGATAACAAGTCAATAGACAGATCCATTACGTCACTTGCTGCCTAGCAACCAGGTTCAACAAGCTTATTAAAATGGTTGCCACAAATGTGGATATTCTATCATATTTCTCCTAGAAACCTTGGCCTAAAATGTTTTATGTGCAACAAAAAGGCAATGTTTAACTAACTTTTTGTTCTACAGGACAAGGTATAATCTATAATAGTTAGCAAGATGCAGTGGGGTAAACAGCACCAACCTTGTGGTAAAGCTTTCTGCAGTTCGTGTCTCACAACACCCTTTCTGTGAGGGGGAAGGTGAGCTGTGCTGAACTAAAACAACAAAAATCACATTATACAGAAGATGTACAAAGTCTAATGTTCTCACATTGTCACATCACAACATTAATACACATAGAGGTAGGTTAAAGATATGCTCTTGTATAGTGCCATTAGTGCACTATCCTCTAAAAAATTAGCTCGTAATTAAGCCTCAAAACAAGACTGATTCAAAGCACCTCACACATCACCTCATGGCAGACCTGTTCATTCGAACACCATCACAACGTTTCTGGGAAGAATTCAGCTATGATGAAATTAATGTGCAAAGACTATTTGTACACAAATATCCACCACTGTTTGTAACCATGTACTCATTTATAGAGCTGAGTGTGCAGGAGAAGCTCCTTATTGAGAACCCGATGCTCCAGCACTGTGCTCCCGTGCATCACAAGGTTTTAAATGTGCTAGAAAAAATACATTATAGCAATGTTACTAAATCAATGATTCAGTTATAGCAAAATGGAAACTCAGTTCAGTAGTTGTTTTGTGTATGATTAATTTTATTATTAGGAATGAGGCAATAGCTGATATTATAATTTTTTTCTGATCTCCTTATCTAAAGATATTTAAACTGTTTAGGTCCCAAATTGAAGTGCATGGAAACAGTCCGGATTTGAATCCACTCACTGCCAATTAAAACTTATTTTGCCCACTCCATGTCTCTTTAGTTCACACAGCTGTGGGAATGAGTACCAGGCTATATACAGTGGTAGATACTTGTGTATGGATAGTCTCCAATGCTGTAATAGCAACATAGCTGAATGTTTCCTAGAGAAGGCAAGAATGGACAGGTCTGCCAGGGAGTGAAGTGTAAGGCGCTTTGCCGTGTTCTGTGTAAGAACTACCCTTTTCTGCTGACTATAACGACATTGTTTCTGTGCGAGACTCACCTCCTCTGGCAGTACAGTGAGAACCTGAAGCAGCGTCAGATACACGTCTGTGCCCTGCCAACATAACACATACAGACAGCTTCATTTCAGGTAAAAACACATGACGTCAAGAATTCCTCGTACATTTTAAATGTTACTTGGTAATAAACAGTCTGAATCTGAATATTGATAGATACATATATGCATTAAAATTTATAATTGAAACATGCAAGTTTAAAATATAAATTAGTTTAAATATTAAAATGTATAAATGATAAATAGGTTCAAAAAATTATAATACATAAATAAATAAGTATAGGTAAATGAAATGTAAATGACCATTGATAAAAATAAAGTGTATCTAGACCACCTGAGTCCACTAACAATATTTCTCTAATTGCACATGCATTTTAGTAAATTATTTCCAATGTTGTAGACAGCTGTAATACATGTATTCTAAAAACATGAGGGTTCTTGCACAATGGGGCATCAAAGATGTTGATGCAATTATTAACAAACATATTGTTAGCGGGTATCATTTGTTATATCCTAGAATGTGCCTATGCATGTTTAAATTAGCAACTTTATGTTTCAAGTGGATTTTTTTTTTAAGTTGGGAATAATAACTTGTACAGCAATAGACAAGTAAATAATGGCTAGACATGGGAAATGCATATTTGGAATATCTCAACATAAGATACAATAGGATGTTTTTTCTAATACAAAGTCGTCATATAGTACTCATCAACAGCTAGCACCTAAAACATAGACGGTTCCTCTAATTTTGATGTCATCCTAAAAACATTTTACTTCATTAATCAAGAATGTGTTCAAGATGAACAAACCTGAAGATTGGGTAGATTTGCTGGTTGAAATGTCATGATGATATCTGTTACTGCGTCAGGCCAAATCTCTCCCAGTGTGTTCAGAGCAAGTGATGCGAGCTGGTGGGAAAGTATAAACAGAACTCATACAATTGGCAAAAACAGAGGTCGCATCAAACCAAATTTCACACTCAAGAAAATACTAAATACAATTTCTTAGAATATTAAGTGTAAATCATAAAGACGATTATATTCATGTTGATTTGCTGCATCCTTTCATCATTGTTTCACTCGAGAGAACATTTTCTTCTTCAACTTAATGCTCCATACTTGCACATCAGCAAACCTGATTTGTGATGGGCCTATTTCCACTAATGGATGTATAGTTTGATCCTGTATGCCTCCAAGCACAAGGCTTGAATACGCTTGCACCAATGCCACATATCAGGTTGTGCTAGTGTATGGAAGACCTAGTATATTTCTTGAAATATTCTGTAAAACAAGTTGATATATGTGTGGCGGCCTAGGAAAACCAGTCGGAAGTCACCAGGCGAAATTGCCCGCAAACACATCATAAAGTTGATATTGTGTCATTGGGTTGATTTTGAGATTTCGCTGCGATTTTTTAGCTAACATACTTATTTATAAGTTCACCAAGTAGTTTCCTGATTACCTAAGTGAAAGTTGTACTTTTTTTGTGTTTTTGTAACCGTGAAGTTCGTTATAGGTTGCAGCATTTTAGAATTAAAAGCACACTATTTTGGGAACGCTTAAAACCTAGGACAGAAGTTCCCATGCACATATATGGCATACTGTTCAAAAGCTATATACAGCATGCAGTTCCATAGCAGCAGTGCGCATGAATACGTTGGAAGAAAATTGAGTGCACAATGAAAGTTAACGGGATTTTATTTGGAAGTGGATTGGAGTTGTTTATGTAGTTCGATTAATTATTAGTTTAGTTTGATGTTGCTGTAGTTTATATCTGTACATATTTCTTAATAGTTTAATGTGTTATCGAACCGGATTTCGTTGGAAATACAGACTACGGGACGAATTTTGTTTCGTGTTTACGATCTTCGAAAAATCAAAGATGGCTACGCCCATGGCCATGGATGGACCGAAGTCGAACGATGTTGTTCGTTGTTTCAACGCATTGGCATTGGTGAATATGCAGTATATCGCAAGTGGGGACATTCTCAAAGAACTTGTGAATGACTACTTTGTGACACACCCATTCTGCAATGATGACAGTGATTTGGACTTGTCTGATTCGAGCGAGGACGACTTTGACCCAGAGCTGGCAGAGGAAGTGAGCGGATCTGTCAATGGTGACAGTCAAACTGTTTATGACGACCCGAGGCGCAAGATGAGAACACAAACGCCTCTCTTCAGACCCAAACAACAACAGTTCTTTTCAGAGCTAACCACATATTCATGGAAGAGTTTGCTACCTCTTGCGTGTTCATTAGTAATATACATTTTTGCTAACAAACTACAACTTTTTTTGACGGGTGCTCTCTTTAAATTGTCGTAACTTTAAAAGTAACCATCAGAATTTGATAATTGTTTTAGTGTTCCAAAGCCGAGATACATAGTTACATTTTCTTCACTACATTGGTCATGGTAATAGCACTGGATATTTTGTTATAATATTAATACTGCAGCAAAATTTTATTTTGACATGAATGATGACGATTCCAGACACTACGAGTACTTTTCTCCTGCAATAATGTTTGATGGGTGCCCTCTTTAAATTCTTCTAACTTTAAAAGTAGTCACCATAATTTAATAATTATGTATGTAAGCTAAAGCTAACAAACACAGCTAAATTTGCTTCACTGGATTGTATAAGGTAATAGCAGCAGATATTTTGTTATACCATCATTAAATTTTGTTTTCATGTGAATAATGACTCATGACTTTCAAACTGATTTTTCTCCTGAACAAATTTTTGATATGGGCCCCCTTTAAATTCTTGTAACTTTGGTTCTGGTGAGAATATTTGAATACAGTCAACTGTATTGGAATTGGAAATTGTGTTGCTTTCCATTTCTTGAATAAAAATACATATTAATTTGTTGTCAATGTGACTGGTTTTCCTAGGCCGCCACATATATTGTCAAGTATGTTTGATCACTTAAAAAGAACACACAAACTTACTGCAACACACAATTGTGTAAGTACAGTCTTGGGACCTTCAGCGAAACTTGCAACCTGAGTTAACAACTGCTCCCTGAGAGCTGACATATGGTCTGCGGGAACTTCATGCCTGAAAAAATTAAGACCAAAAAAAATATTAAAAAAAATTATACGACAACCAACACAAGATCAATGTGGAGAATTCAAACAGGCTAAATGTGATATTTATCTTTGGAAAGTGGAATGCAGTTGTATGTAATTGTATATTCAATGGTGGGAGTTTATAGACTGAGGACAAGTGAAATGTATGTTACAGTGACTGGTTGGTTAATTCATGGAGGGATGCTTTATAAAGTGTACAGTTATTTCAATTTAAGCAATGCTTTATTTCTGCTTTCTGCTCCCTGAAACAAGAATTGACCTTCAATTCCAGCTGGAACCCCTCCAGCTTTGTTAATGTTCCATAACATGCCAGTTAGCCAGCTGAAACAATGGAACACAGGCCTGTAAACAAAACCATAATTATAAATATTGGTTTATTTTTTAGCGACTATTGTAAATTACAAGTTGTGTGTTGTGCGATGTTGCAGTCTGCTTACCAGTATGAAAGATGTTTCAACAATTACTCCAAAGTAAGTTTAATTCTTGTTGCTTACCAGTAGCGTGCAATCTTAACATGCAGACAGCTGGCACCAAAGAACTGCACCTCGGCATTCTACAAGAAACAGTGGTGACACAGACACACAGTCAACACAGCTATGCTCTGATGCACATCAGTTGCTGAAAGTACTCACACTAAAAGTTGGTTTTCTGTTCCATAGCCCAGAATCAGCCCGGGTGGTAATTATCAACAGGAAGTTGGCTGAATTGGTTGTCTTGAATATGGGAATATCACAACTGTTCTGAACATCAAAGAGTCGTGTGGTTAAACCAGTTGTCATCCATTAAATGGCCAATAGGTTTGTTTATAATCTGAATTTTTGTACAACGTTTTGCGAGCTACGGATTCAAATAGTGAACAGTATTTCAGGATTGTTAAAAAGAATTTTGGCAGGTGAATATATAACACATTTATTCTACCCTGGGTAATCTTAAAAACATTATTATATTAATTACTATAAAAAGCGAGGAACAGAAAACTCCCTTTAATTATTAATACATCGTTATATTTCAAAAAGCAAACTATATCCTATGTGAATTAACAGAGGTAGAAAAATAAAACAGTACATGTGTACATGAGAGAGGTATACACACTTACCACCAGAACAACAAAACACAATTCAGGTGCTCATAAACTATAGATCATGGCTCACACACATCATGGTCTCTTTCTTGCTGACTCTCCTTCAGTATTTAGGCATTTGTTACACTCTGCCATCAAAATGTAAAACTCATACATTTCACTCATGTGCAAACACTGTTGTAGTATGCAACAGTGCAACAGAAATAAAAAGACAGAAATTGCTAGTGCATGTATGTGGTGACGAACGACCCAAGACAGTCTTCCACTAGGTAGGTGATAGCAGAAGGGAACAGGGTCACCCTAATAAAACCTGGTGGGCCGAGTAGAAAGGCATGAAATATGCAATCTGACAACAATATCATCAGGCAGGTTGCATGCCGACAGCAAAGGCGTTCTCTTGTGATTCTAAGCTTTTTGTAAAAAGAAAAGGTAAGTTCTTATATAGGCTATAGCACATATCCAGTCCATAGGACTGGTTAGAGCGCTTCACACTTCATTTCAGTACCTGGCAGATCTGTACAAGCAAACACCACCACGACTACTCGGGAAAGCATTCAGCTATGCTGCAGTTATCATTCGTACATAAATATCTACCACTGTATATAGCCAGGTACTCATTCATATAGCCAAGTGAACTGGTGCAATGCTATCAAGAATGCAATGCTCTACCACTACTCTAGTGCACCTCTTTAAAAGTGCATCCTAAGGCACAAGAATTAATGAGTCAGTGTTGAGAAGCGAGCTTCAGACTTTACCTTGTCCTTAGCCATAAGCTGCCAGCAAAACTGCCATGCTTGTGGCGATACTTGAGCCGCAGTCAACCACCGATTGATCTCAGTCTGACAGCTAGCATCCTGATAAAACTGGTGCACAGCCTGAAACATATCAACAGATCTATTGTACGTAGATCCATGTCGGTACACACATGTACACTCAAACATGCATGTGTGCACACATGCATGCACACTCACATGCACGTGCGCACACATCCATTCACACTGTGACTGTGTGTGCATGCATGCGTGTGTGGTTACATACTATACATAAAGGTCAATAACTTCATAAGATATTCACAGTAAACACCTTACGATGACCAACAATTTATTATAGAGTTGCAACTCTGACATGTACACGTGTCATAATTGAATATTCAGGAAGCAGACAATTCTAACAATAAAACACTATTCAGGTCAGTTCTCAATTATATTTCTGGGACTCAAAAACCACACCATAACATAGATTAAAGCGATTTTGCTAGTGCCATTATCATCATGAAACCATCATCTGGAGCCAGAGATGATAATAATATTAAACTACCTCTGGATATGGTATGAAAGAAATGATCATGTCTACCGACTGTATGAATATTACGTCACAAAACTCATAATTTTATGTCCTAAACAATACGCCAAAAATCATGCGGGAGGCAGATTGTATAACTATAATATTTCAATTATCATAATATGTATATTATTATTATTAAACGTAGTTGATCATACCCAAGAGTTATAACTAAAACATTGCAGTGATTGGTTCAAATCAGTCTTGTTTTGAGGCTTAATTACGAGCTAATTTTTTAGACTTATCATCCAACAGTTGGGACATATTAGTAATTAGGCCTATAAGAAATAAAGAATGGACTGATGTACCTTTTCAATATGTTCAGCATTAAATTCCATTTTAGCTAATCCTCAGACGAAATAGAGCTGCCACTGAGTACTAAAGATAGATAATGCGCAAAAATGTGCATTGCTCATTATGTTATATTTATTAACCAAAATGAGCAATGATGAATTTGAAACGTAGCCAGTCCCACTAATGCGCTCTGAGCGATATTAGACGTTCGGTGGTGTTTTAAGTGTGAATATGGCGATTTTAGCTATTTAATAGCAATCACATATAATTAGTGCAACAGCAGCAATTTCAATATAGAAAGTCTGCTGATTACTAACACGTGAGATATGCCAAAAACGTTAATTAACATTATGAAATTTTGCAACCATAATTTAAGTAAGACCTGCGGAAGTAAACAAGTGATAAACATCTAAACCTCAAGGACATTCACGAACTCGACAAGCGTCATCGACAGACGGACGCAGGGAGTGGAACAGGGATTTAGACTTAGACTTAGTTCTTCCTGTTCCTTTCGGGACTTCGGGCGACGAGCTTTCTAATTGTCTTTTCGTGTCATAAAATCATGTGACAATAAATAATAACGTACATCATAAGAGAGGGTTATACATATATGTGTAGAAAGTGTTTGGATAGCCCACGCATTTTTTATCACCGGAAATTTGTCCTACTCTATTTATAGTTTAAAGCGAACTTCTACTCAGCCACTCTTAGCGCCGGAGCCAAACCCTGGACCAGTTGACGTTTCCCAATCCAATTCATGGCTTTGTGGCACCTGTGACCTGACTGTGAAGTGGGGAACTGTGAGACATGTGGACTGTTGTATCATGCCCACTGCCAGAATGTTGATACCGTGACCTGTACCATCTCCTTGGAGACAACAAAGAAGATGTTCCTTAGCACTGTGCCATATGTGGGAACCCCAACAACCAGACTGTCTTCGACCTGCATGGTGTTGACTGGCCAGATTCGACACTCCCAAAGGTTTCAGACCTCTCGGCCCGGGCTCCCTGCACTAAGAAGAGACATGCTCGGCACCCACCGAGCTGAACATGAAGCGGCCCCAGCACGCTTCAACACCAACCAGGGCAAGCCAGCAGAACCGATGCAACAAGAGATCTCTACGAGTACTCAACATCAACTTTCAGTTTATGACTGGGAAGAAGGTCGACGTCCTGAATCTAGCTGATCGACAGCACGATATTAAGCTGGACATAATCATCGGCACCGAAACGTGGCTTGACTCCTCTATTGGCAACCCAGAAATCTTACCAGATATGTATACACCGTAAACCGCAAGGATAGAAATAGAGGGGAGGTGGAGTTCTCATTGCGGTGCGCTCAAACCTCGATAGTTACCTCGTTCCAGAACTCTCATAGCTACAAGGCAGACGGACTTCGTAGGCCTACATCTGCGTCTATTACAGGCCTCACGTCACAGACCAAGCCAGTCTGTCCCAGTTTAGATCCTCACTCAGCAAGGCTACCGCCATCACCAACGCCCATCTCCTGATAGGGGGAGACCTGGACTTTCCTGGATGGGATTGGGAGAGGATGGTGCCAAACCCGAAGTCTCCATGCCCCGGTCTACAGAATTTAATTGCAAGACATATTGCACGATTTCGGACTGGAGCAGATGGTTGAGGAGCCAATGCGACAGGAGAACACCCTGGATCTGATCATCACAAATAGCCCACATTTGAGTGGAGCGCAGTAGCGCAGCGGTAAGACCCCCGGACTCTCGACTGAGAGAACGCGGGTTCGAATCCTGTGCGGCGGTGTCGAACCTTGGGCAAGTTTGTTTACTCTACATTTCTTCAGTTCACTCAGCTGTATGAATGAGTACCAGTGGTGGATAATTGTGTACGAATAATCTTCGCGCATTAATTGCAGTGTGGCTGAATGCTTCCCAGATAAGTCGAGATGGTGTTCAATCGAGCAGGTCTGCCAGGGAGTAAAGTGTAAAGCGCTTTGAGCAGTCCTGAGGACTGTATATTGCGCTATATAAGAACCTACCTTTACTTTTCCCTTTTACTTTACTTTACATTTGATACCACGCGTCGAGGTTATTCCCGGCTTGTCAGATCCATACGGTATCTATTGCGAAGTGATGGTCCATGGTCAGAGGAAGAAGGAAGTTCCCAGGCTCATACTCCTCTACAAGCAAGCTGACTGGGATGGACTGAAGAAGGCTATGATGGACCTGGCTGCGGATGTGGTGAAGGAGAAGACCACTGCCAACACAGAGGAGCTTTGGTTGAAATGTAAAACCACTCTCCAGGCTGCAGTTAAGGAATACATCCCCCACACAATGGCACGCATCAGAGAAAGCAAGCCTTGGATCGGCCCAGATCTCCCAAACTAATCAAGAGGAGAGCTAAGGTTTTCAGGAAAATGAGGAAACAGGGGACTGAAGAGCTGAAACTGAAAGTAAAAAGACTCTGATGAGAAGTTCAAAGACAGCTCCGCAGAGCCTACTGAACACACCTGAACGACATTTTCACTACGGAAGACGACTCAGCTAGCGCCTGACCAAGCGGCAAAAAACAAACGCTTCTGGTCCTTCATGAATCAACAGAAATCATCCAACTCTGGAGTAGCCCCACTGAGGTTTGATGGTCGGCATTAACCGACCATCAGACCGAATAGCACAGACAGATATTCTCAACAAGCAATTTCAGTCAGTGTTCAGCGAAGAGTTTGTCAGAAAGGGCAACACGAAACCAACAGACTTTCCCATCCTTCATAGTGTCCAGATAGCGGAAGTGGAAGTACGGATACTCCTTGAAGATCTGAAACCTGACAAAGCTAGCGGCCCAGACAACATCAGTCCGCGAGTGCTGAAAGAGCTGGCATCAGAAGTGGCTCCCATTTTAACATCAATTTTCCAGTTGTCCGTCACCACCGCGACAGTTCCATCTGACTGTCATGCCAGTATTCAAGAAAGGATCGAGAGCAATATAACCCGGCCAACTTATTAAAATGTATCGCTACATTTTATTTTGCTAAACCTTTCCTCTTTACATCTTAGTAAATGTTTTCTTGTTAAACCTGTCTTTTCAATATTGTCTGATTCAATATTGTATCGTTTAATATTGACCGTATTGAATGTTGCCTTTTTAAACATGCCAATTTCTTACCTTCCACTTGTATGCCTGATTCTAGACGAGTTAGCAATTCGAATGCACTTGTGTTGTACATGAAACAACATTACATTTATTATATATGTTTTTTACTGTATACTAACTGATGTAAGTTTGTATGACTGCTTCAGTATGTATTATTAATGAATGATCGACACTGAAAATATTGTATAATCCTGTTTCTAGCTATTCAGTATTTTGTCATAGACATGTTATCAAGACACTTATATATTTGGGAATAAATAAATTTATAAAGACACTGATAAATTCTGGAAAAAAATGGGAATCCTGATGATTTAACAAATAATACGGATTATTTGATTAATTGGGAAAGACAGTGGCACAGTGCTTGCTGCAAATAATAGTTTTTGGTCAACTTCTAACGGCGCGCGCTTTGCGGAAAGGACGCGTTTGTAGTTCGGGCGTCGGTGTCGCGAAGTCATTCGACCGTGGAATGCTTTGATCGTAGAATAAAGACGTTTATCGACCGGAAACGTGGAAGTGTAAATGAACAGGTTCAGGGGCCTCGGCGAGTTTAGGCGTTGCCGTTAGAGTGTTTATTTAAATTTTGTTTATCGGTAGCGTTATGCTCCGTGTGGATAACCGGTTTCGAACATCAACCCGTCAAAACAAAACGGTCTAGCAAACATCGCATGCCTGGACACTTTGCTCCCGCTTTGCAACGGTGTCACACAGACATAGAAAAAATATTGTAGCTCTGGCATGTTTGCTAACAAGCAGTACGTGGCAACGGAAGTGTTGTGTCAGTAAATGAACAATAGTACTCCGTGTGATCGAAATATCAACACGACGAAGTCGATGAAAAGGAGACGATTGCATACAAATTACATAACCCCAACGAAGGCACCGACACAACGAATGACGGAAACTGCGTCATGACATTCCGCAGTCGGACGATATGGACACTAAGCCAGAAAATACCGAGACCCCTGAGGAAGGCGTTGTTGTTCCAATGGGCTGGAATGGCCTTATTTCTGTTTGTGTGGGTGAAGTTCAATGGAGGTGGGTAGACAGTTCTATTAAATAATGCGCATCAAATACAGTGACAGTAGTACGTACTCTTAGATTTAACTTGATTAATCGAAGATGAATGCCTTGCTTGATTGATTGATTTTAGCCTTTAGGCCTTGATTTTAACCTGCATCTATGACTATGTCCTGTCTGCATGTCAAGCAAGTGTAAACCTATTTGATTATAAATCAATTATCGTTTGACATGGAATAATGCAGACTGGCTAAATGTGTGTTCAGTGGACAAGGCCAAGCCAATTTAAATGGGATGTAGAAACTGGTCGACCTACCTAAATGGTCTTAACTGTGGAACTACATGTCTGGGGTCTGTGAATCCTCTGTGGGGTCCGCGACTGCCGCAAGCCACAAGGCGATCTTGTCATAAACAAAATGGCATTTCCAGGAAATCCCAGCTCTGGGAATTAGAAACTGATTCTTATTCGCCGAGCCCAGTCGGCTCTGCGACTTGGCATGCATACGCTGTAAAGTAGTTCACAGACCTGGGCTCAATAATATCTATGACACTTATCACGTAAAAAATACAGTTACTATCTTATAACGATCACTACTTACAAAAACACACACCAAAGTTTTGCGATTGCTGCGACCACTTTTACAAAACTCCCTGGACAAGGCTCGTGGCGTCATGTTTCACCGCGAACGCTTCCGTGTAAATCTTTGTAATAACTCAGTTGTTTTCCAACGTTGGACATTCAGGCCCCGGATGCGTCCGGGTCGCGGGGAGCGCACACACAAGGCCAATCAGATCGCTGGTAAAACATGTAAATATAGGTTTCCAGACCGATGTTCGCAAGATTTCACCCGCCATCAAAATTTTTTGTATATGCAGTTTTCTGGTACTGCGAACCCCGTCTGCCTGCACCAGGGTAGGTTAAAAACATGTAACTGCCGATGCGTAGATTCATCCAATGGTGTCCATAGATGAAGTTCACTAGCAATCGTGCATGTTGCAGTTTTGTTGGTGTGTCGGCATCTTGTCGTTCCGTCGCCAGTGTGTTGTACGTCAGTGTTCGACTGAGTTTACTGCCTGCGTTAACATGGTCATCCGCTCAGCTGGCTCTCCGTAAATCTATGGTGGTGGTTGATAAATGGAATATTAATGGAATTTCAGAAGTGTTGTATCTACATCACATGATTTATTTTAACCATAAATTGTGAGATCTCGAAGCCGAATTATACAAGACGCACGGCCGGGGCGCCAACTGCTGTTGACATATCGGCTTCCACCAACTACAGCAGTCTGCACGCGGCAGCAACGTTACGACGTAACTAAATCTATAAATTTAATTCCGCCTGGTAAATTATCTTGGTTTGTAAAATACAGAGCTTTGTTAATACCTGTATTGAAGTTCATAGAGCATTAGAGGTTTAACAAAATAATATCAGATTATATAGTTTATTATGAATTTTGTGACAACATTTCCTGGCTTTGCATTGGTTGTGTTCCTGATGGTTGAATGGCATTTTCAATGACAAACTGATGTCAAATTTTTACAGCGGTGTTATATGTTATATTCCAAATTAAACATAACCAGTTTTCGCAACATTATAACAACAGCAAGGAAAACAATTGTCTCATTCCTATCATCGTAATCGTTATTTGTTATTAATAAAAGCGTTCATATCAGCATCACTCAAATATTGGTATACATCATGTAACGTGTCTATTTTTAATATTCGTGATGAATAATAATGATAATGGACCGGAAAATAGTTGCAAATATAATTTAGCAATTTCAAAATTTGCAGATTAAATCCAATTGTGTCTTTGATCACAAGTCACTCAGATGTACATGCAACGAAACAGCAAGAACATTGTGCTTGTTGTCATAAAATAAGATACTTTTTTACATTTTTTCTGAAGCTTCGATTCCACTTGATAACCACTCGGACAAGTTAAAATTTTGGTGGACAAGTAGATTTCAAAACTTACTTGTCTGGCGGACAAGTAAATATTCTGGCTTATTTCTATCGCTGCTATGTATAATTCCTTGCTCCTAATAGATAAGTTATCCAGTCTTCCAAGTTGCATGTGATGTGCTTACCTGCACACAAAGTAATTCTGTTTTAGACAAATGTTATGCGCTATTCAGTTGTTTATAATTTATTAAACTTCTATAGTCCCTGTATCTTCAGTCTGTCAGTCAGGAGTTGCAGCTCAGACGCAACATACAAGAATCATTAGTTCAAACAGGTATATGAGTTTTTTTTATGAAAGATGGCTATATATATACTGTAGTTTCAAGTTGAATTATTGGGTGTTGTTTGAAAAGATAAGACTCCTCTGTATTTAGGTGACACCCACCTGTGGAGCAACAAACAAATGGCAGTGCTCAGTTTTATTATATAGACATTAGATAATATAATTTAATAATGCTGTTTCCAGTGTGCACCCCTGGGCCATGCTTCACAAGGATATATACAGAGGTATAAATGAAAGTATAAAACCAAAAATTACAATCAACGGGGAGCAAGTTGAAAATGTGAACCACTATGAATACCTTGGAGCAAGACTACAAGGAGACGGCAAGACATCATCAGAGATCAGAAGAAGAATAGCCATAGCAACGCACAAACTAAATAATCTAAAAAATGTATGGACAGGACATACCAATAAAGATAAGAATTAAAAAAACATGCGTTTTCCCAACAGCTCTATACGGGAGCGAAACGTGGACACTGAACAAAGATGACATGAGAAGAATACAAGCATTTGAGATGAAATGTTACAGAAAAGTCCTAAGAGTGCCATGGATAACAAAAACAACCAATGCAGAGATCTTAAAAAAATTAGACCAAGAATTGCCAACTAGTGAATAGAATAAAAGTCCTAAAACTGAGTTATTTTCGCCACATCAACAGACGTAATTCCTTAGAAAAAACAATCCTAGAAGGCAGGTGGAAGGAAAGAGAAGAAGGGGAAGACCAAGGAGAAGATGGGAGCAGGACATCAGCGACTGGTTGGAAGATGACATCGTGAGAGCAGGGAGACGAACGGCAGACAGAGCAACGTATCGTGGGATCATACGGGCAGCTACGTCTCGCAGAGATATGCTGAACTGAAGAAAAATGAATGATGCAGTGTTCTGCCCAGGTTTTCAAAAGGGCACATAGAGCGCGATGAGCAGTGGTTAAAAGGGCACTTGTGACACGCCACTAAATTAAATACATGAGATGTAGTAGCCGTGTACAGCTTGTAGTAATATCATACTACCCGGTACTTACATACAGTATATTATGTACACAGTGTACACATATATTTATGTACTATAATATAGGCTCGGGCATTGTAGAACAAAACATAATATTCAGCTTTATATAACTTTTTAATTTATGTCAGTCTGCATAATATTCAACATACACAGATAATATTATACTAGTAATATTTGTGCCAAATTCCTTTGGGCTAGGTTTAACATAATGGAGATATACTGTTATGTTCGATTTTGAAAATTTTAAATATACAAGCAACTTAGTATTTTTGAAAAATGACATTTAGAGAAATATAAATGTGGACAAACAGAACATTATACTTTTATATAGTATATATATATATAATATAGACAATACATGTTGAATTGGCATGTCTTAACTTTATTTAAGTTTGAGCAAAACAACATTCAGCATGACATTGACATAACATTTTATGTATAAATTCACACCATATTTAATATTCCCAAAGACTATTATATAAGCAAAAGGTATGCAAAATTACGTTGGGCTAGGCTGAACAGAAATTTAGATACATTGCACTGCAAATAGTAAAAGGTGTGACTGAAAAGGTGTTATGTCATACATTAAAATAATGCATAGCTAGTTTTGTTTTATTTACAGAAAAAAACACTCACACACAATCTCAATGTTAACAATCAGTCAACAAATAGAAAAATGTAACTATCACTAGTTTGAAGCCACTGTTTAATGGTACCCCTCTGAATAATAATTATTACAGGTGGCAACTGCTAAACGATTTGGCCAAAACAAGACGTTGACCGCCAGCAACCTTAGCACCCCTGGCTAATCCGCACACGCACGTGAAGTAGTGACCTAGAAACGGGATGCTTTGCATGAGCATGAATACCTTTGTGTGCTGGCAGGTCATTGCATATTTAGGGGGAGTTGGTTGTTTTAACGTACACATGCAATTATTCAGTATTATTGTTCAGGTATGTTATATTAAACATCGTTAAGTATCATTATATATCGGCACATTAACACATAAAAAGTGTATGAATAAAAAATTATAATCACACATGCCAGCTACGATCCTGCTGGTGCTTTGTGACAGTGTGTCACGAACAGGCTCTGGTCTATCGACTTGCAAAGTTTGGCGGCCCCTCAGATAAAAACGTATTTTAATAATTTTTGCCGCTTCACCATTAAGAATTAAATAACAGATGTAACTGTAGAAGTCTCCAGTTGATCAGACTATATATGTTGAAGATATGAACAAAATAAGGACTACGGCGATATATGTATAGTCGAGGCGTTGCGCGAAAGTCCGTCGCGAACAGGGTCTACTGAAGGTTGGCGCCTCCTCAGATCAAAATGTAATTTAATAATTTTGCATACATCACACGGAAAAAAAATTAACGGTGAATTTAACAGTAGAAGTCTCCTGACTATCAGACTAAGTTTTGAAGATACAAACAAAATAAGGACTGCTTGACAATATGTATAGTCGAGGCGCTGCGCAAAAGTCCGTCACTCTGATCTGTCCACTTTCGAAGGTCAACGCTTCCTCAAATCAACATATTTTATTATTTGTTGGCACACACGATTAAGAATTTAACGGCGATCGGGATAGGTGTGGAGATATGGGCGCCTGAACAATCGAACTGAGCACGTGGCGTGATGTCTGCAAGCGCCCCGATTTTGACTTTGTATCCTAATCACGGGACGCGCTCTGATGGATTGTTGAAAAATTGAACCGCGCATGTGGCACAATCGAGATAGTGTTTCAAGATCGGGGCGCTTGCAGACACTCTCAAATTAATATTCATCATGTAACTGTCTGTAGCCACAAGTTGAGTTACGATGCAAATATAGCAGGGCGTCGTGTAAAAAAGGCAGGGTGTTCTTTTTGTATTTTCTGTGTACCAGGGCATCACTGAAGAAGGGCAAATTCGACCTAGGCAGAACACTGATGATGTTTACGCCTTGTAGTTATGTATAAACAATTATTTAATGATGACCACTAATAAATTGGCACACAAACATGTAAGACTACAATGACAATACATAACAGTAACATACATTGTTAATGCTTCCGATCAATAAATTGATTACAACAGACACATTTTGTAAAATGATACCATTGACATTGTTTCACAGGTTTCATTCCGAGCTTCTTCGTTGGAATGACCCAGCGACCACTATCTGGCACTGATGCTGACCTGCTGGACCACTTTCAGCAGTCTCACTATGACGGAAGTGAGATCACATGGCTACACGGGGTCAACAGTCGCAAGGCCATGCAACAGGTCTTGAAAGGTACGGCCTGAATAAAACAAATTTAAGTTTCACTCTTACGCTCGTTTTTTACACTCATTGAAATTACTAGTGCCGAGTACAAATGTCCTGGGGGAGGTGAACCACCCACAAGATGGTGCGACAGCGGCTGTTCAAGGGTGTAATATAGTTGGATTGTAACTAGACCCAGCCGTGTATCCATATTGTGAGTTTGTTATTGCGTGTGAGATTCAGAAACAATTTGCCAAATCGAACTCTTGTTTCAGGTGATTACATGATGATAGAGGGCGACATCCTGTTGCGTGGTCAGAATACAGACAACCAACATCTTGAGGCAATCATGGCGCATCCACCAGATGTCGCCAGTGATCTTACTTTCTATGAGTGGCTCAAGTTTGCACTGAAAACGGGCCGAGGCCTGAAATTGGACTTCAAGAGCATTGAAGCCGTTGAATTGTCATTACAGAAACTGCAGGAAGTGAAGGATAAGGTAACCAACCTCTGATGGAAATTGTTTTATTATCATTATAATCTTCTTAGAACTATGATAGTACTATGTTTATTTCAACTATGGTTTATAGATATTAATACACTTAAGTTTGGAGTAATGTAACTTGTAAGTGTCTTCCTTCAATGTGCCAAACTCTCCTCTTTCTATGTTTACCCTTGGATCATCGGTCTTTGTTCTACCAACTGGCTATGCTTTAAACAAAAACACAGAGGACTTATATAGAGTTGTCCTACATGAGGTAACTGAATGGTGATCAATCTTTCTGATGGTGTCACTCTAAACAAGTAGCCAGTTGCGCCAAGGGTGGGTGTAAGCTCAAATGTACACTTCAGTTAAAACAACATAAACATTGAACAAAGAGTAACTCATCATTGACACAAATGATGTGCCACACCTTACACTGATTGTCTATTATACAACACATCCTTTACAAATGATGTGCCACACCTTACACTGATTGTCTATTATACAACACATCCTTTGCAAATGATGTGCCACACCTTACACTGATTGTCTATTATACAACACATCCTTTGCAAATGATGTGCCACACCTTACACTGATTGTCTATTATACAACACATCCTTTGCAAATGATGTGCCACACCTTACACTGATTGTCTATTATACAACACATCCTTTGCAAATGATGTGCCACACCTTACACTGATTGTCTATTATACAACACATCCTTTACAAATGATGTGCCACACCTTACACTGATTGTCTATTATACAACACATCCTTTGCAAATGATGTGCCACACCTTACACTGATTGTCTATTATACAACACATCCTTTACAAATGATGTGCCACACCTTACACTGATTGTCTATTATACAACACATCCTTTACAAATGATGTGCCACACCTTACACTGATTGTCTATTATACAACACATCCTTTGCAAATGATGTGCCACACCTTACACTGATTGTCTATTATACAACACATCCTTTACAAATGATGTGCCACACCTTACACTGATTGTCTATTATACAACACATCCTTTGCAAATGATGTGCCACACCTTACACTGATTGTCTATTATACAACACATCCTTTGCAAATGATACTTTGCATAATAGTGTTTCATCCAGCCCATTCTCATAGAGGTTTTCAATGAGACCATAAAAATAGCTAGGTTTCATATTACGGAAGTCATGGAATCAAGTTTCAACTGAGACAAGATGTAGTAGACATTTTTAGACGCATGAACCATGACCTTTAATGATAAAATGACAGGTAGAGAGCATATTGTAGTCGTGCAAGCAGGCCCACCAAGGTAGTTCATAGATTTAAACTTTAATAATAATAATAGTGAATTTTGTTTTACTGGGCCACACAAAATATGTTCTTTTGTTATCTCTGACATGCAAATTAAGATTCACAAATGAGAAGAAAATATTGGAAGCACTGTTTACAATAGTTACGTCAGTGTCCCAGTTTGTCCCTCTTTGCCCACACTCTCATGTTTTCCTTCTTCCTTTCACTCCTTGTCTCCTTCCTTACCTCACGCCCTCTTGTTGCCCTAATTTCTCTCCCATACTCCATCTCTCCTGCATATTGACCAGGTAGTCTCTTCCATTCTGAGATTACAAACTGATCCACTGTTGTCTGTTTCAGTTACATGTGCCAGTACATCTCAGTCTGATCCACTGTTGCCTGTTTCAGTTACACGTGCCGGTGCGCCTGAGTCTGATCCATTGTTGTCTGTTTCAGTTACACGTGCCAGTACACCTCAGTCATATGCATTGTTGACTGTTTCAGTTACACGTGCCGGTGCAACTGATCAACTGTTGACTGTTTCAGTTACACGTGCCGGTGCACCTGATCCACTGTTGACTGTTTCAGTTACACGTGCCAGTGCACCTGATCCACTGTTGACTGTTTCAGTTACACGTGCCGGTGCAACTGAGTGCTGAGCTGCTGGAAGGCCCTAACTGGCACCTGGCGCCCAACAAGCCACTCGATCATCAACGCTTCTTCCGTCTGTGCAACGAGATCTTCCCCCGCAGCACTATCGCCCTCGGTTGGACGAACGGCTGGACCGCAGACAAGGACAACGACAAATATGATTGGTCGATGGTAAAGGCGATGCACGATCTCATCGAACACCGCAACCTGAAGATGGGGATCACGCTGAACATTCGCGCGGTGTTTGTGAGGCACTCCGCCGCAGCACTCAAGTGGCTCATGGAGATGACAGGTGCGTCGTTGACGTTGTTCTCTCCACACACTGATGACGTACCCATGGCGGACCTACTCTACATTCGCCAGAAGTTCCCCAAACACAAAGTCTTCTATGACCTGGGCCCCGAACTTAGGGCAGAATTCGCGGCGAAAAAACATATAACATCAAAACTAGACGACTTTGTGTTCGAGGCTGAGAAGTGGAAGGTGGTGCACTATCAGACGGGCGAGAAGGTTTACCTCGGCAACGAGGCTGTGGTGATGCAACATGGGATGTTGGTGTCAAAGGATGAGATCCTGGCACAGCCAGGTCATGCGGTTGAGATCACAGGACGGGTGGAGTTTCTGGAGGTACCGACAGAGCCACCGACACCCGAGAAGCCTGGCCTTGGACTGGAGGTGTGTCTGCGGGTGACGCAGGCGAGTAGACCAGACTCCATCTCGGGCATCTGTTGCTATATTGGTGCCAACGGCAACCTGCACGTGCGATCTCGCAGCGTCCCGGGTGTTGACGTCAGTCGGGATGCAGTCATCGGTGGCACTGCACCATGCTTCCAGTTCACAATAATCGATGCAAGCCCGCTAGGCGATATCACCTTAAAAGTGGCACGGTTAAAATCATGCAGTGCAGTTTTGGCATCGACGAAGATTGAAGATGAGGCTACAGTTCAGTTCACGATGAAGAATATTGAGCTTGACGGGGCACATCTAGCAGTGAGGAGTAGTCACATCGAAGGGTTCACCGTCATTGATCAGCTACGTGTAAAGATCATACAACTGCAATAGTAACAGCATCTCTGTCGTGTCTACAGCCAGATCACTTGCCATTCTGTATATATTCTCGAAATGTCACATTTTCATTGTTCGTTTTCTAGTGAAACATGGAATATAGTTTCTCAGCGGAAACGACAAACACCACATAATTGTGCTACATGCTGGAATGATCTGTATTATTGTTCACAGACGTTGCTTGAACATTTTTGTATTAACTGATACGGACTAGATGTATACACGTGTGGCTGTGCACTACAGCTCACTTTGTTTATTAACTTCAGTGAATCCTCAATCTCGTGTAATTAGTAAAGAAATGGTGTATTGCTTTATGCTTTCAGCATCATTTAAACACCATATGGCTGTAAGTTTTTAAATTGCAATTGTTTTTTGTTTAATATAATTGTACTATAAATGTGAGACCAAATGTGTGCAAATGTAATAGTTTCATGAATTCAGGCCTTCAAGCCTACTTCAGTGGTTTGTTAGGAATTGTCTGTACTTTCAGGAATTGTTGGATACTTTACAGGTTGATAGTTATAACTGGAATATAATTGTTTACATAAATATGTACAGTTGGTATTAGGAGGGTTGAAGTATTGATTTCATGGAATTTGGGAAACGTAGAGTTGGTTATTGTTTGGCCACTTCATCCATCTCGGCTGTTTTCTACTAAACTAGTTAGTATTTATTTGTGGGTTGTGCGAGTGTGAAGGGAAAGAGGAAATGTTTAACACGTTGTGACTGGCAATGCAAATACGTTTTTGATAAAATGTAAATAAACGTTTTCATAAAGTTGACAGACAGCCTTTTCTTTTATGCAAAATATCAGGCACTAACAACAAAGCACATGTAATAGAGGACATGTTTTTTTGATTGAAGTTCAAAAATAATGTCGCAGTCAGATAAATTAAGCCGCACACAGAATCACTAATAAGGTAACCACATTTCGCAAAGTCAGTAAATTTACGAAAAAAATAACTTCAGTAGTTACAGAAATAAATTGTAGTGTCTTCCGATAGGACACATTCAGAAAACTTATTTACTCTTATGTAGAATCATCCTATTTGTTTGATGTATCCATGCCAAATCGGAATTATACTGTCATTTAGCTATGATTGGGGTAAAAAAAAATCCTAATTTGTTGTCACTATATTGTGAGAACTAGGAAAATAGATATACTATGTTAGTGCTAGTATCTATCTATTTATGGCCAACTGATCTTGCAGCTAGATAATGAATTGCTAAATATCTAGCATTTCCTTTATCTTGATGTTAAACTGATCTTTGATATGACTGGGATGATTTATATTTATATTCCACAGTTCACTGGTCAACTGTTTTGGAATGATTGATTGTCCTAACGATAAGTTACTTGTTACGTGAATGGCTTTATTGTACCCATTGTGGAATATTTAGTTTGTATCGGGAATGGCTAAGTTAGTGTAAAGAAATAGTATATGGATATTACTTGGGTAGTTCATCTTATGTTTGGTATTTCTAGGTTTTTAGTTAAGTTAGGAATAATTGGTTTTAAGTCTTATAGATGCCTAATTTTCCTTTTGTTCCACTGTATCTGATGGGTGGACCCTTTAGTGACAGGTCACTTGACAGTAGATATACTTACACTTCTTCATTTGTTCACAGTTAAACAAATTGAACCCATTAAAACAGTTTTTTTAGTCCTTTGGGCCGAAGGGACAACGGACTATTGCCATCACTCCGTGTCCACCGTCTGCCGTTAGCTGCCGTATCTCGGAAACCGTTCAGCAACTTTTTCTCTAATTTTGCATAGACATCTTAGGGGACTGCCACTATCCACGATAAATCTGTATTTGATTGAATCAATCTAAGGGCTCCCTAGGGCCTCGAAGGACCCCAAAACTGGTAAAATGTAACATTTTGCCCATTTTTTCAAAAACTGTTCAGCAAAATTTTTCTCTCATTTTGCATATATACATTTCATGTGGTAGTGCCACTATACACAAGAAATCTGTATTTAATTGAATCATTCTAAGGACATCAAAGGTCCCCTAAAATACAAAATTTGCTAACTAAATTGTCCTCTACTGCAGCAGCTCTATTTATAACTTGATGGCAAACCCTTTTCCAACAACATCTGTCAAATGTGGAGTCTGTGTCTTGCATGGATCAGAGGTTGTCTTTTCTGTTATTTCAAAAACTGTTAAGTAAGTTGTTCTCTAATTTTGCATAGACGTCTATTAGGGTAGTGTCACTCTACACAAGAAATTTGTATTTGATTGAATCATTCTAAGGGCATCTCAGGGCCTCCCAAAAAGCTAAACCCTTTTCCAACAACATCCCACCCCACTGCATCTAAGATTCTCTTGTTTCAAAAACTCTTCTGTAACTTTTTCTCTAATTTTGCATAGACATTTCGTGTGGTAGTGCCACTATACACAAGAAATCTGTATTTGATTGGATCATTCTAAGGGCACCAAAGGTCCCCTAAAATGCTAAATTTGCTAACTAAATTGTCTAATGCAGGAGCAGCTCTATCTGGCTAATCCCTTTTCCTTTTCTGTCACACCTCACTGTGGAGGGCTGGGTCTGCCTGGTGGAAAATGTGACTAATCTGTAATTGGTCACTGGCAGAGGCTTCCATGTTCCTTTTCTGGCACAATACACAAAATCTACTCCATGGGGATAGTCTCAAGGGCCCTTCTCAAAACCACATCACTTGAAAATTTATAAGGGACTTGACATGGCAGCTGGTGAAATTTACAACAACCTTCGTGATGATGATGTAGACATTTTCTTGAATATGTATGTTCTACTATATGCTGATGAAACTAGAATGATTCAGTCAAATACAGATTTATTGTGTTTAGCGGAACTATGTTTTAAAAAAACTGTTCAGCAACTTTTTTATATATATTTTGCTTAGATGTATCTTAGGGTGGTGCCACTATACACAAGAAATCTGTATTTGATTTAATCATTCTAAGGGGCCCCCAAAGTGCAAACGTTTTGCATTATCTAGTGATGTGGTTTTGAGAAGGGCCATTGAGACCCCCCCCCCCCCCCCCCCCCGACAGTAGATGTTGTGTATTGTGCCAGAAACTGCCCCAGGCCTCGCTCCACTCTGCATTGTTCCATTGAGACATTGACTAATCGTTAATTGGTCTCAGGCAGAGCAGACACATTTGACCCCTGTTAAACTCATCTCAGGGCCGCCCAAAAAGCTAAACCCTTTTCCAACAACATCCCACCCCACTGCAGCTAAGATTCTCTGGTTTCAAAAACTCTTCTGTAACTTTTTCTGTAATTTTGCAAAGACATTTCATGTGGTAGTGCCACTATACACAAGGAATCTGTATTTGATTGAATCATACTAAGGGCACCAAAGGTCCCCTAAAATGCTAAATTTGCTAACTAAATTGTCTACTGCAGGAGCAGCTCTATCTGGCTAATCTCTTTTCTTTGCTAGCTATATCATCGTCCAAATCGTTTATATATATTAAGAATAATATAGGTCCCAGTACTGATCCCTGTGGAACCCCACTTAAAACTGATTTCCAGTTTGAAGCCTCCCCATCAACAACTACCCGTTGTCTTCTGTCAATCAGCCATTTTTCTATCCAGTTAATTATACCATTCCCTATGCCATGGGCCTTTAGTTTAAGCAGTAATCTTTATGTGGCACTTTGTCGAAAGCTTTTTGAAAATCTAAGTAGATGATATCTACTGGTGATGCAATGGTTCATCTGATATTGCACAATTCCCTTAATTTTTTTCTGGTTGATTCTAACCAATTTCGGACTGGATTTGTCGCTTTGGTCTTACATTCTAAGTAAGTACGTGGCAACATGGGAAAGAGACCTGTAAAGCCAACTACGTCTACAGTCAAGTCAAAAGATGATCGAAATGAGCGACGCGACCTGCGAGCGCGGGAGTGAATAAATTAAAGTTCTGATTCGA
The DNA here is from genome assembly GCA_963995525.1 of Escarpia spicata. Lineage (NCBI taxonomy): Eukaryota > Metazoa > Annelida > Polychaeta > Sabellida > Siboglinidae > Escarpia > Escarpia spicata. The sequence continues at coordinate 67,191,614 of OZ023208.1, read as the reverse complement.
GTTCGAGCGAGTGTGAAAGGTTGGAAAGACTGGCATTCTTAGTTAGATTCCGCAACCAAATATAATACGCACTGAAACAGCTCAAGAGCGGTGACATGGCAAATAAGCCAAGAACTCCGAGTATGATATAAATTATAATAAAATAAAAATACGCGCGGCGTAGACGTAGTAACACATTTATGATTTGCGGGTAGGCTGTTTCAAAACATGATTCTTACATTAATGATTAAACGTATCAGGTTGTATTACACGTATTAGCAAGCACACGCTGAACATACGCCGTAATATTAAATCGACTAGTGCACATATAAGAATAAGTAGAACAAAGCGAGCACGGCATGCCTTAGCAACAACTGGCACTATATGATTACGCGGTATGAATATTGGTGAGCAGCGGAATAACTTTGACCGCTTGCTCCGGTAAACTTTACCAACATGATGTGAGTTGCTACTGCAAGAACGAGCTATGAAAATCACGTCTAAGGTAAATATTATGCCACTCGTTACTTAATGCAAGCTTACATGTTAATGACACGCACACTGCACAGATGTTTTAATCGGAAATTGTATCGTTTTGCAGCTGCTTCGTTCGCGTATTGCTGAACCACTCGACTCCGTCTTATATTTGGATCTTTCAAACTTGAACATCGGTGAGTTGACATAATGAATGATGCTCATCATGACGATCTGTCGTCGTTGTTATGGTTGATCAAGCATGTCACCTCCTCTACGGAAGTTTAGTGTCAATTAACTGTCAAATGCTGTGGCTTACATATGAATGGTCTGCTTTACCGATCAAGATATATTAAATAAATGTCAGCCACACGTTATTAGGCCGGTGGCCCGTAGCGTAGGCGGTACGTCGTAGCCCCGGCTCAGCCTTTACTTTAAGTTTAGGTAGCCTTTGCGTGGTTGATTTGTTTGTTGGGGGCGGGGTGCGTTTTCGGCCTGAGATAGCACTTGTCCCACAATCACCAAATCTCAGCTGTCAGATTTGAGCCGGTACCTTAGCTATTGTTGGACATGACTTCGAAAAAATAATTGAAGTTACTTGAATTTGATCGGTTAAACAGTATTTTATTCATCTGATGCCAACAACCAACTGCATTAATTATGATTAATTAATAATTTATGCTAACATCATCACAATAATTTCACGCCCTCTTCTATGCAGATATATATATATATGTATACATGATTCAGGCAGATGTTGCTTTTTGTCACCAGAAAGGAAGTTCTAAGACTTAAGTAACTGACCGATTAATTCATTAAATATGTATTATAAGATTACTAGTAAATTTACAAAAAAACATAGGTAGGAGATAAATTAAGCATATGTATGTATGCATGCATGTTCTATATATCACACACACACACACACACACACACACACACACACACACACACACACACACACACACACACACACACACACACACACACACACACACACACACACACACACACACACACACACGCCACACCACACACACACACAGAGGTCTGCAAGAAGAGACATGAGACTCTACCTGGACAACCTAGCAGCACAGGCAGAACAATAACACACTTATAAGCAAGGAAATATGTTGACGTCAGACAAAGAACAAGAAAAAAGATGGGCAGAACATTTTGAAGAAATGCTAAACAGAGACAATCCACCAGATCTGCCACACATTCAAGAAGCCCCCTAAGAGCCACCCACCAAGGAAGAAATTGTTGCTGCTATCAAGGAGCTCAAGAATGGAAAGGCACCAGGTCCTGACCAGCTGAATGCAGAATTATTCAAAGCAGATGCAGAACAAGCAGCCAGACATCTGTTACACTGTACCATTATTTGAGGTGATATGGAAGAGGATGAACAATCCCAAGGACTGGTGCAAAGGTACAATCGTTAAAATCCCCAAGAAAGGTGACCTGACCAACTGTAACAACTGGCGAGGCATTACCTTGCTGTCAGTCCCCAGCAAGATCTTCTGTAAGATTATTATCAAGCGAATATCAATGGCAGTAGACAAGGTGCTAAGAAAGGAGCAAGCTGGATTCCGAAAAGGAACAGGATGTACAGACTACATTTTCACTCTCAGAAACATCATCGAGCAGTGCACAGAATGACAGAGAGCACTGTGTATAAACATTGTAGACTTGTAGAAAAAGCTTTTGATAGCATTCTCAGAGACAGCCTACGGAGGGTACTACATGCATATGGAATTCCATTACATATTGTGGACCTCATCAAACTTTACACGCACCATAGGACAGTCAGATATTGCATTCAAGGTAAAGTCAGGTCAGGCAAGGATGTGTGATGTCAGCAGTCCTATTCAACCAGGTTATAGGCTGGATTATGAAGAAAACAACAGGACCAACAAGAAGGGTACGATAAACAACGTTCTCATTTCACAATGACGTCGACTTCGTTGATGATGTAACACTCCTATCCGTCTCATATGTGACATGACATGCAGAAAAAGACAATCACACTCAAGGACACCAGCCAAAAATTAGGACTAAAGATAAACAAAAAGAAATCCAACGTGATGGGAATAAATAAGAGAAAACCGGTATCGTTCTATCTCGAACATGAAGAACTGCAAACTACAGACACCTTCACCTATCTGGGAAGCTTAGTATGCAAAGATGGAGGGGCCGATGTTGACATCAAGAATAGCATGAACAAGGCCAGCGGTGCTTTCTTCAGACTGAACCTGTTTGGAGATCAACAGTGTATTCTAGAAGACCAAAGCTGAGACTATACCAAAGTTGTGTCCTCTCCTCTATGGCTCAGAATGCTGACGTATGACAGAACTTGACCTCAAACACCTTTCTACCTTCCACACAAAATGCCTTCGAAATATAATAAGAATATTCTGGCCACAAACAAATCTCAAACAAGCAACTGCTCAGAATTACCAAACAAAACAATATGAAAAACATACCTGCCACAAGAAGATGGAGATGGATCGGCCATATCCTGAGAAAGAAAGACGACAGCATCTCCAAACTTAGATGCACAGAAAACATGGACGACCAAAACAAACCTGGAGGAAGACTGTAGAAAAGGAATTCAAAGAACTACATCTAAGCTGGGGCCAGGCTGCAAAGATAGCTGCAGACGGGAAGAGGTGGAAGACAATTGTTTCTGTAGGCATTGGAGGAGTAAATCATTAAAAGGGTAGTACACCTCATGAAATGTGTCACAGTGAAAACTTAAAGTAATTTAAATAGTGATTCAAATTAAAGGTCTAGTTAATTTGTTGTTGATGTGTCGAACAGTGCAATTCATAGAATAACAATCTCCTTAATTTGAAACAACCCGGATATCTCCATGAAAACCATGTAATACCTTCAAAACGTGCAGCCAGTGGACACCTAATGTGAAGACAGTTTGGGTGATTACTTCAGGATGTAGATAAAAACAGTACATCTGATAAGTACAATCGTGAATGTTTGGAACCTTTTTATGCGTTTGCTTCAGTCAAGATTAATAATAATAATATGTATATTTATATAGCGTCCCTTTTCAGCTAAACTGCTCAAATGTGCTTTACAAATTCATTGAAGCAATTCATTCATGTGAACTAAAAAAAAACTCAAAACATAAAAACTAGTATTTATTATATTTCTATATAAAAAGGATTAAGGATATTATTACCAGACTTGAAGCAGTAGAGAATAAGGGGGATAGCTTAGATAATGAATTCATGACATGTGTATACTACCTCCTGCCAGCTGGCTGGTTGACTGAGTAATCCTGATTGACTTGACACCTAGTGCTGTCTGCACTTATTGTTAACACCTGTAAGCTTTGCCCTTGGGCCTTCATTGTCTTCACAGACACTGTATTACTCATACCATTCATATGAAATGTAATTACATCATGTAGACAGATAACATTATTAACTGTCTTGTCTGGAATATTTCATAACACAAACTGTGGAACTCAAAGTCTTGCCAGAATTATGTAAGTCTGTGTATTGCACATTCTGCATATAGTTCTGAATTTGATGTAAAGTGGCTGTGCTTTTGCAGGATTAGGTAGACATTTTACATTTGAAATCTGACTGTGAAATCCAAACTCTATTCTGATAATTAAGCCTAGATACGACAGATAGATAGGAATAATTTTTAATTTGTGCAAATAGTCTATTTTTTTGCCCAACTTATAATAGAATGGGACTTACTGAGTAAAAAATATCTTGAACTGTTTTCAGCCCGACCCCCGTATCTATTGAAATAAACAAAATGTCTGCATTTTTGATCAAGTATTGGCAAATTTTGAAACACTGCCATTCTTTATTGAACGTAGCTACAATTATACTTCTTGAGAACCCATGTTCAGTAAACATTATATTTAACAAAGACATTTTCAAAGAGTTTTTAAAAGTTGTTATTTTTTAAATAATTTGTTTTAATTGTAAAAAACATTTTGCCGACAAATGCTGGTTTATCTTTCAAACTATGGATGATCTTTAAAAAGTGTCAAATCATTATAAATGCAGACTAGAGTATGCTGAATGCAACATTCAAAACCTTAATTTGGATAGCATAATTACTCCCACAGATATCCTTTTTCCAAAAGCACACATTTGAGAAATATTTTTTTTGACTTTGAGAAAATGACTCAAAGTATATGGAATAATGGATTTGATTACTTGTTATTGACATGCTTGATCCATGAGTAAAAGTCATTTAGAGGTATGTAATTGTTATAAAACTGAACTGTATTGGTTGTAAATAATTACAAAGCTAACATACTGTGGCAGAAAACCATTTTCAGTATATTTTGTCAAACAAATAAAAAAAACACCATTTTACTTGGGGTGTCAGGTTTTATGGGAAACAGTCACATATATATATATATATATCTATATATATATATATGTATATATATATATACATGACACTGCCAACAATTTAAATGACCATACAGAAATCAACTTAAAATATATGTTGACTTGTGCCGTAAAACCACCACAAATAGTAGTAATATTCTTAATGTCTGAATATGGCCAACCAGTATATTTATACATGTATAACGGTGTATGTGTGTGGGGGCTTGGGTGTGTGGGGGCTTGGGTGTGTGGGGGTGGTGTGTGTTGATATATATATATATATAGTATTGTGTAGATTCTTTGCAAGCTGTTCAAACTTGCAGTACAAACCATGAGTAACTGGTTTACTGGAGGCACACAGGAACATAACATATAAGACTACTGTAACAAAATGGCCACTCTTCCTTCATTGTCATATGCTGTGGACTAATGACGGTGACGTCACCATACAGTATCCACTATCCAGTCATTACATATCCTCCCATGTGTTTCAAAAATCAATATTATTAAGCACCATCTCTTTTAAAATGCAAAACATGCCAGCATGTTTTGTTCAATTAATGCATTTTGCAATTCCTTCTGCGGTTGAGCTCTGAGCTTTGCCATCTTCCCCATTGCGGTTCCTGTACACCTGTGACTACCAATCAATGTAAGCATAACATGTCCAATCTGGTAGGACGGAGGCACGCAGCAAAGAGCAGACTAGAAGTGATTACAATCGTCAGACATGTACACTGTATCCCATTACTTGTCTGGAGTCAGTGTCAGTCATTGCAGCTTTACGCAGAAACATGATGGCAGGTGTCATTGTTCACACTAGAATGGCAGTTCTAGTGCACTGATCATACAAGTTGTGGTTGTTAAGGCCTTTCATTCATATTTATACTTTTTATATGTACCCGGTAATATGTATGAGAACATGTTAAAAAACAGGTTGTGCCCGTTTAACAGGAAAACTTTTGGAAAAGACTTGTATCATTATAGAAGTATATTTATAACAGACACATCAAAGCTTATAAAGAAAACATTTTCTTGAATGGTTTTCTCTTGCAATAAAATATTTTTTCTGCTATCAAAACCTTGCATTTTTTAACTGGCAATCCCAGAACAAGTTCATAATAGTAATCATACTAACTTTTTTATATCCTTACATACATCCAGCATACAACTCTTTATGACTGTTAACTATAAAATATTTATAAAAAAATGCTAAAATTAAAATAATAATTATCAAAAGCAAAGAAAAAGGTAATGTTGCTAAGACTTAGCTAATCACAACATAAACTAGTACTAGACAGTTAAACCATACACTATTACACATTTTGATAAATAACAACTAACTAGAATAACATACTATTAATAGTCAATTGTAAAATGTATAAATTACGTAGTTATCATTTTAACTGTTCAAAGTGCCTGTCAATCAATGTCTCAATGTTTGTTGCACTGCACTGACTACTTCACCAAATCTACCTTGATATAATTCTGTTGTGTTGTACACAATATAGATGAGACAGGTCAGTGGAAGATTGCCACACTTAGCATCACATACAGCTATAGTACTTGGGGGCCATTCGTCAATCATCATTACTTTCTACAGCTGACTCAGTATAGACACATCATAACACAGTCACACATCTGACACACTTATTGTAGACACAGAGTAACACAGTCACACATCTGACACACTTATTGTAGACACAAAGTAATATAGTCACACATCTGATACACTTATTGTAGACACAAAGTAACACAGTCACACATCTGACACACTTAGTATAGACACAAAGTAACTCAGTCACACATCTGACACACTTAGTGTAGACCCAAAGTAACACAGTCACACATCTGACACACTTAGTGTAGACCCAAAGTAACAGTCATGTTTCTGACACACTTAGTGTAGACACAAAGTAACACAGTCACGTTTCTGACATACTTAGTGTAGACACAAAGTAACACAGTCACACATCTGACACACTTAGTGTAGACACAAAGTAACATAGCCACGTTTCTGACACACTTAGTATAGACACAAAGTAACAAAGTCACACATCTGACACACTTATTGTAGACACAAAGTAACACAGTCACACATCTGACACACTTAGTGTAGACACAAAATAACACAGTCACACATCTGACACACTTAGTGTAGACACAAAGTAACACAGTCACACATCTGACACACTTGGTGTAGACACAAAGTAACACAATCACACATCTGACAACCTTAGTGTAGACACAAAGTAACACAGTCACACATCTGACACACTTAGTGTAGACACAAAGTAACACAGTCACACATATGACACACTTAATGTAGACACAAAGTAACACAATCACACATCTGACAACCTTAGTGTAGACACAAAGTAACACAGTCACACATCTGACACACTTAGTGTAGACACAAAGTAACAGTCACACATCTGACACACTTAATGTAGACGTAAGGTGTGTCAATGTGTGTGTGTATGTGATGTTGACACATATTCATATACAGTATTACACACATACGATGTACACAGGCAGGCTGTAAGCATGGACAGATTTATTCATATACAGTATTACCCACATGCGATGAACACATGCAGGCTGTACGCATGGACAGATTTATTCTTGGCTTCACGCTTTTCTCATTAGTTCTCACCAGTGGCTGTCAGAGTCTGAAGAAAAGCAGCCCAAAGACAAAGCAGTGATAGTGTTGTCAATGAGCAAGGCATTCAACCGTGACTGACTTAATATATGCAGTGTGTGAATGAATGATGTACAGTAGACGCACTTTGGCAAACATCCATTATTTAGAAATGAACCCTCTTCTCGTTCCAGATTCACATCTCACCTGAGCCTAGAATGTATTTTATGTAAATGTTTACTGAAATGTTGCCAATTTTGAAATGTCACATGTAAGTAGTGTCGATGTGGTAGACACAAGGAACCAGACAGTTGTTCTTATTCACAAGACACTGCATGCTGCCACATTGTCACACAGTGTCAAACTACTACCAGTAACTAGTGATTCACTCAATTCAGTATGCAGTGTAAGAGATCCATGCACTATAGAAATGATCTGTTCACTACGTGACCAACCTAGTTAAGGTTCAGTTTACCTGCCTGATCTTGTTATTGCTCTAATCTAACCACCCCAGTACCCTAATTAGTCGCCCTACGCCTACACACAAATATAGCTTGGGTGTGTTCTTATCTTAATTTGAATCATTCTCTAAATTAGTTGTGTGTATAGGATTTACCCTGATGCAGGGTTAATTGGCATCCCAAGGAAGGGACCAGTATACTGTAGTTCTAGTTGCAGTGTGGGGCATGGTGGTCTACACTGCAACTTCCATGTGGCATCTCTGCCATGGGAAATAAAAGATTCCAGTTATCCCATGCAGGCCTCAATAACACTAAATAAAGATAGAGAACTGAGAAATAAAACATTCCGTGTTACCCTAGACAGGCCATTTTGAGATACATAGTTTAAAATGATTGCTACAACTTGCACAGACTGTCTTTGCATAAGCTCCCTAAATGCCTAGTGTACCTCATAAACCCACTTTGGTTGAGAACAGAGTAGAAGACCATTCAGGAACCTTTGATGCTTGCCTGCCAGTACAGTCATGTAATTGTTCTCTCAGTCACAATGCTGTAATTAGCTGGGCATTAGCAGCATGGGTGGAGTTAGAGTTAATGAAACAAATGACCAGACTTAGCAATGGCCCTATTCTATCCACACACCCAGGCTGTATGTGGAACTTGGTCCTAGTAGTCTAGTTTGTGACCTGATTGTTTTACAGAGACAAACAAGATCTCGACTAAGCATACTAAAGGGCTCCCGGAACTATACTTGAGCTGTCAACTAGAGGCAGATAGCACAAGTCTTGAATTATTGAGGGGAAAGTGGTTGACACTTCTCATTGCCAGCCTGTCAGTCAGTCAGTCAGTCATTCTGTCTGTCTGTCTGTCTGTCTGTCTGTCTGCCTGCCTGCCTGCCTGCCTGCCTGCCTGCCTGTCTCTCTGTCTGTCAATCATTCTGTCTGTCTGGTACAAGATGACTGAAATCTTGCATTTATGTTGCTTGGTTCATGGTCAGGAGTCCTTCAGATCAGTCTGTCTTGGGCAATTGTGTACCACTGTGCTGAGTCTTATTATTAATATTTTGTGTGTGTTATAAACATACTTCCCTTTATTTAACATACAATGTAATGTCTTGTTAAAACCTAATGATCGTTGACGAATATGCAAATTTATAACCCTGTTAGCAAACCGACCTAACCAAAAATATATACCAAAAATACAGGTGTAGTTGGGGCTGGAGGGTGGGAAAACAAATATGTTATCCTTAATTACGGTAAATGACGGTTAGAACAACCCACGAGGAACTAACGAACCCTACTGGGAAAATGTTATAGCGTGTCAACGCGCCTCGTAAATGTTATAACCGAAACAAATATTTATATCCGTCACAGCATAAAAAAGATTACCTTTCTGAGTAACGCGCGAATGAAAAAGAGGCCCAGCTGTTGTGGCTGGAAGAGCTTGTCCCATGGTTAGGTCGGAGTACCGTACATTTCAAATATAGGCTGCAGCAACGCCCACATAAATACCATTTGAGCTTTGATCAAATGTTGGTTTTTTGTCAAATTTATGGTGCCCTCTGTTTCTGTCATTACAACTGAGATGTGTACAAAAGTGTTGTACATACATACATACATACATACATACAGTTGTTGCCAAGCACCGTTTGGAGACTTGCATTACTTTCGTCAAGTGCTGTCGCAGTGATCTCAGACTGGATCCATGAGAAAGGACAGGCCAAGACTGAGTCTGATACACTGCAGTGGGTCGTTGGAAGAGTAGGGCAGAAAGAAACTAGGAATGTGACAATCATTTTATGTCATGATAACGCAGCTATACCCAGCACCGACTACCCAGCCCGACTGTTTATGTGTTCCATCGTGTTACAGAATGCATAGAGAAGCTGGGCGCTTGCAGCAAGCTGACAGTGCTGAACCTGCGAGAGAACTACATCGACTACGTGGACAACCTCGAGTGCTGCCCCCAACTGTGGAAGATAGACCTCGCCAACAACCAGGTACGCAGGGGACAGGGTCATGTTTCAACCCGAAGTGTCGATTGACACCCTCCCACTGGCGGGCACTGGTTGTTGGCAAAGAATGTGGAGGAACACGTTTTTAATGAGAATTCGTTTTCATTTTTTCCTCCCCTCTGTTTTCTGTGCAGGTGAAATGTGCTGACAAAGTAGTGGATATCATGTTACAGTTTGTTCGTAGGATGGTAGGTGTGTGGTGTCTGGGTGTGGGAGGGTGCGTGTATTCTGTTTGTGTATGTGTACCTTCGAGTGCATTCATGCTGATCGGCGTGTATATATTTACACATGGTTGTGCAGCCATCCATGCATGACTGAGTAAGATTAATGATTTTGCCGTAATCAACTAAATACTGTTATATAATTGTTTTCTTTAGTAATAAATCTGAAAAGTATGAGGATGTTCACTGAAATAATACATAGAAAACAACATTTGGAATTTGCTTTTGTCATGGGACTGTTGGGTGGTTAAACAAGAACATATCTATGAATTGTCTTCAGCCAATTCTTTCTGTCGAGAATAACTCAAGAATTATGATGTAGTGCAAGCTGGGTCATCATGCTGGGTCATCATGCTGGGTCATCATGCTGGGTCATCAAGCTGGGTCATCATGCTGGGTCATCATGCTGGGTCATCATGCTGGGTCATCATGCTGGGTCATCATGCTGGGTCATCATGCTGGGTCATCATGCTGGGTCATCATGCTGGGTCATCATGCTGGGTCATCATGCTGGGCCCAATGGTCACGAGACGAATAATACTGATAGTTATTATTTTGCATATGTCCAATGACATTTGTTTCTCATGTCTCATTGGCCATTGAAATGAAGGTTGATGCATGCTATATATAAAGAACATTCTGTAACTGTATTCCACATTTGAACCGCTTGAGTTGCATGTATGGATGCCCAAGCGTCTTGTCGATACTTTGATGGTGTCACAGTCATCTGTATAATCAATATGTCTCTGTCACATCATTCTGAACAGGTTACACATGGTGCAGCATCTTGTTAACCTGTGGCTACCCGTGCCAATTGCCAAGTTACACATGGTGCAGCATCTTGTTAACCTGTGGCCACCCGTGCCAATTGCCAAGTTACACATGGTGCAGCATCTTATTAACCTGTAGCCACCCGTGCCAATTGCCAAGTTACACATGGTGCAGCATCTAATTAACCTGTAGCCACCCGTGCCAATTGCCAAGTTACATCAACTTTCTACGCGTATTTTGTAAATTCAAAATGACAAACGTGCCTGGTGATAGTTGTGGATATGGGTCATTCTCTGAAACTACACTCCACTGTGGGCCACGTCTTGTGATACATGTAACAAAACTACCTTCTTGTGTAATTTTAATGTTTTGCACCCTCATTGATTGAAATTGATATGAGAGACAACAGAAATATCATGAAATAAAAAGGATGCCTTTTTGTGTTGTTTTATTGCGTTTTTGTGTAGACATCGGATAGAAAATGACGTGCCGATTTGTGACATGAAAATAGGCACGTTGAGGATATGTGCATTCAAGGACAAGACTGGACTGAAACACTCGATTGTGCCTTTTAAAGCATCTTTATACCAATATCTACCAAACAAGCTGCTCGATAATCTTTGCTGAGCAATATTTCGTGTAGATATTGCAATGTTTTGATCAGGATCAACTACGTAACGCTTTGCGTCCGGACACACACACTCTTTCCCTCGGTGTGTAACTTGGTGTATGAATACACTGGACTGACGCTATCAGCACGAGCATAACAAGCAGACGTGTAGTCAACATGTTTTCAGAAGGATGGCTATAGAAGTTTGTTTTAACCGTTGAAATAAAATTTTGAAGTTGCCACTCCGGAACCGTGTCCGTTTTTGAGCGTTACGTGCCAATCAGAAGTGACAAAAGATGTGCATATTTTAAGCGAGTAAGGACTACGTTTTTAGTAGAAGAAGGTCGCCTGTACTTGCGGAAGAATATCAGTACACATTCTTTCAGATGATGCTGTGGGGTTGCCTTTGTGGAGCAATTTTTGTGTGTGGTGTCTATTCGCACGCGAAAGTTACACGGCTGATGCCAGCGAGAGCAAACTGCTCAAAGGCTTGTTTTGATGCAGATTTATGGACGTTTTCTTGTATTTTTTGTTTCTAAATGATTGTTATGAAATTGTCTTCGCTTTACAGTACTTTGTCAACGAACTAATTATCGTTGCACAATTTTGTTTAAATGATCTGAGGACTGCCAGTTAGGCCGTTGTCGGCAAGGACCACACTTGCGACGATCAAAACTGTTTGACACCGGCTATTCTGATTTAATTCCTAGAAATATTTAGTTATTGTGTAGTTAATTGATTGGTGCGAGTTTTTAAGAAGCATGAAGCCCCCAACGAAAGGTTTTAGTTAGATATGTTTGTCGATAGCCGTTGCCATTTGCTGCGTAACGAGGAAGCCGACTCATTCGCCATGACTAGTGTCTTTGTGACGAGGCAGATCTTACAGTGAGAAAATTGTGCTTTTTATAGTCCATTCCAGACCAGATAAGAACTGTATACCTTAAATAGTTGTCCGAAATTGTGTTTTTTCTTCAAAAATGTCTTCATGAAAACATGTAAATAGAAGACTACGCTCTTCCTGCAGTGTGTTGGTTTTCCACGTCACGCGGAAGCAGATTTTTCTTGCGTCTTGGTTACGAAGCTGATTTTCGTCAATCCCTGTTTTCGATCGCAGTTTTTCTTTTACTGACTTAGTCGAACAGAACTCGTTTCTTATTTAGATTACCTCTTCGTGTAAGCTGACCAGGGCTGATCTATTGAACTTTCGGACTTCGTTTCCAGCTGATTGCTGGACTGTTATCTCACCCACGTAACAGAGACCCAGCATTTTTCGCGTCTTTCTTACGTAGCTGAACTTCGGAAGGGAAATTTGTAATAAATCTACTTTTAACTGGATGTGCTTTTTATTATGAGAAAGAAACCGACATTGGGATTAAAGGTTTTTTCTCCACAGACAGTACACACTGTGATTTTTTAATACGTGTATTGCAGCTTCTTGTGAAAGTGCTCTCAGCTCTGTCACCGAGACACCAGCATGTTTTGATCTTGAGAGCTTGAATTGAAACTGTGTTAACTTGATTTGCTTGTTTTTCTGAGCTGTAACTGATAAACATGTGATCAAGGGATCAATGATTTTGACAGGAGATCATGAGGTTTATTTTTTACAACACCAACATTTCTGGCCTCCTATTTTTAAGCCCCCTCTCCTCTGGCCCATCCTCAGCTAGACCCTCCTCCTGCGGCCCAGCCTCGGCCACCTCCTCCTCCTGCGGCCCAGCCTCAGCCAGTCCACTCTCCTATGGACCTGCCTCAGCCAGATCCCAACCCAGTCAGAACCTCCTTCTGGAACTACCTCTCAGGTTGGGAGCTTTATCAAGGTGGAGCTACAGGGGAGGAACAGGAAGGTGCCATTTTATGGCAAAATACTTCACATTGATTCAGAATAAAAGGACTTAAAGGTGCTGTACTTGAAACAGCGTCCAGATTCAGGCATGTCTGTCTGGACCGATGAGGCCTGGCTTCCAGCTCACCACCCTGTGACTTGTGTGTCCCCTCCCACTCTTGCACCTGGTCGCTGGGTTGCGTTCATATTTTGAACAAGGTGTATTGAACAATCTGTGACAGTGTTTCACTAAAATGTCATATGCTGTGCCATGTCAAATGCCGTATGACTGGCATTAATTTGTTTCTTTTTTGTTTTGTTTTTATTTACGAAATAAACAAAGCTTGATTACATTCACATTGCAACCATTTGTTAGGTTTATATTTGTACTGTCTGTCACCTGTTGTCTGACGTTAGTGTGTGGTGTCCATGTTACACGGCTGATACAAATTTATAAACAGATGGCAGTTCTTTAAAATTTATGAGTAATCATCTCAAATCTTTTGTGGGCATTCTTTGCTCTTTTGTGTAGCTAATAACACTGTCACTATGCTGATAAACTTCATTCTTGTTGGACAAAATAGAAGTGTGTAAAAAAAATTCTGATCGCTACAATATGACTTCTAGACACTGCCTCAATGTAACAGAATATTTGTAAGCCATTTTTAGAGGTTACTAAAACATATCCTTGAAATTTAATAGACTGGGATTCTCTTCAAGCTGACAAGCTGTTTGTAAGTAACATTTTGTGTCCATGTTACATGGCCAAATTTCGTCATGGCCGACAACTTTCAAGTTTCTACTGCCAATATACTTTCCTGACTTCTCTTTTTTCCTGCAGAACTACTTTCTATGACCATGTGTCTTAAAAAAAAGCATTTAAGATGTTTTGGAGCAGTTTTATTTTTGGACCCCAGTGTCACACTTTGGGGCCCAGTTTCAGAGAACGACCCATATATGTGAATATGTCATTGTGCAGTACTTGCAACATGGCTGAATACTTTCCAGAAAAGTCAAACCTGTGTTGGAAGGAACAGGCCAGCCACAGCGTGAAACGTAAGGAGGAAAATAGTGTTCATGGCTCCAAGATAAATTTTAATAGCAAGAACTAAACTTTGGAACAATTGTTGTCACATGACATCAGTGCATGAAGAATATCCGCTGTAGAAGGGTCAAAACGATTCATGTTTCAACAATTGCTTCAAAGTAAGTTTAGTTCTTGCTATTAAGGACTGGATATTGCACTATATATTCCATTTTGGGTTGCGTGAATGTTGTTGCAGGTTCGTAACTTGGAGGGATTTTCGCGTTTCCTCGCTCTCGGCTCACTCATTCTGTGCAACAATAACCTGTCATGGAACTCCCTCGCGAGGATACGACATATGCACATCCTCGAACTCAGTCTCCATGGCAACCCAGAACTCGAATGCACAGCCTACTGTAAGTGGCAGAGTCAGTTTAGAAGTCTTCAAATTATGGTTAGGTGTCGTTATAACTGAATGCAGTGGTAGATACTGGCCCAAAATAATGCACAATGTAGGCAATTCTTAATAGAAAGCTGGAAGTGCTGGCAATATGTGCACATGGACATCTCCCATGAGACAGCAAGAGCATATACTATATACATGTTTCAGTGTATCGTCTTGAACATTTTACTAGAGTTTTGCATAATTTGATAAAGCAAATTGCCACATTGATGAACATAAGCGTTTTTAATGAACATTTTCAAATTAACCAAGGCAGCAGTGAAGTTTGAGACAGTTATTCACATTATAAGAAATGTCAACTTTAATATGTTTGCACAATGCACATATTGCCGGCGACCTTACTTGAGACTTTGTTGACAGGGTTGAACACAATTACTATTGGCCATGCTTTATAATTATATGATTAGCCGTCTGACCTCCACGTGTACCTCGATCCATGTCTGGCTATCGGCAAAATTGGTCACAGTCAGTGAAAAGGGATTAGATTGACCAAGTGAGCATTCACAATTGGCCAACTGGCCATTTCCGATGTAGATAATCATATAAGGATGGCGTCCTAAGTGACTTGATGAAATCTGCTCCTGCTGGTGCTTCTAAAAGCCAAGCCTTGCAATTGTTCCATCAATAGATCACGACAAATCCTAGTGCGTGAGGTACTTAACTGAGATCATGCACAATGTACTACTGAGAGGACTTATTGTGAATAGCACAGCTAGATGCACACGTGTGTGTGTGTGTGTGTGTGTGCACGAAAGCTTACTATTTCACCTGGGCTATGAGAATTGATCAACGAGACTTCAAAACATAGGCCTGTACTTCATAGTCTGTTGCAATCTGTAATAGAAACAAGTCTCAGTAAGATGAACATGACAATGTGAAACAAGTCTCAGTAAGGTGAACATGACAATGTGAAACAAGTCTCAGTAAGGTGAACATGACAATGTGAAACAAGCCTCAGTAAGATGAACATGACAATGGGAAACAAGTCTCAGTAAGGTGAACATGACAATGTGAAACAAGCCTCAGTAAGGTGAACATGACAATGTGAAACAAGTCTCAGTAAGGTGAACATGACAATGAGAAAAAACAAGTCTCGGTAAGATAAACATGACAATGTGAAACAAGTCTCAGTAAGATGAACATAACAATGTGAAGCAAGTCTCGGTAAGATGAACATGACAATGTGAAGCAAGTCTCAGTAAGATGAACATGACAATGTGAAGCAAGTCTCGGTAAGATGAACATGACAATGTGAAACAAGTCTCAATAAGATGAACATGACAACGTGAAGCAAGTCTCAGTAAGATGAACATGACAACGTGAAGCAAGTCTCAGTAAGATGAACATGACAACGTGAAGCTAGTCTCAGAAAGATGAACATGACAACGTGAAACAAGTCTCAGTAAGATGAACATGACAACGTGAAGCAAGTCTCAGTAAGATGAACATGACAACGTGAAGCTAGTCTCAGAAAGATGAACATGACAACGTGAAACAAGTCTCAGTAAGATGAACATGACAACGTGAAGCAAGTCTCAGTAAGATGAACATGACAACGTGAAGCTAGTCTCAGAAAGATGAACATGACAACGTGAAACAAGTCTCAGTAAGATGAACATGACAACGTGAAATAAGTCTCAATAAGATGAACATGACAATGTGAAACAAGCCTCAGTAAGATGAACATGACAATGTGAAACAAGCCTCAGTAAGATGAACATGACAACGTGAAGCAAGTCTCAGTAAGATGAACATGATAACGTGAAGCAAGTCTCAGTAAGATGAACATGACAATGTGAAGCTAGTCTCAGAAAGATGAACATGACAACGTGAAACAAGTCTCAGTAAGATGAACATGACAACGTGAAATAAGTCTCAGTAAGATGAACATGACAATGTGAAACAAGCCTCAGTAAGATGAACATGACAACGTGAAGCAAGTCTCAGTAAGATGAACATGACAACGTGAAGCAAGTCTCAGTAAGATGAACATGATAACGTGAAGCTAGTCTCAGAAAGATGAACATGACAACGTGAAACAAGTCTCAGTAAGATGAACATGACAACGTGAAATAAGTCTCGGTAAGATGAACATGACAACGTGAAATAAGTCTCGGTAAGATGAACATGACAACGTGAAGCAAGTCTCAGTAAGATGAACATGACAACGTGAAGCAAGTCTCAGTAAGATGAACATGACAATGTGAAGCAAGTCTCCGTAACATGAACATGACAATGTGAAACAAGTCTCAGTAAGATGAACATGACAATGTGAAGCAAGCCTCAGTAAGATGAACATGACAACGTGAAGCAAGTCTAAGTAAGATGAACATGACAACGTGAAGCAAGTCTCAGTAAGATGAACATGACAATGTGAAGCAAGCCTCAGTAAGATGAACATGACAATGTGAAGCAAGTCTTAATAAGATGAACATGACAATGTGAAACAAGTCTCAGTAAGATGAACATGACAACGTGAAGCAAGTCTCAGTAAGATGAACATGGCAATGTGAAGCAATCTGTATTGTGTGGAGGATTATCAAGTATTGTAAGAAGGAATAACAAAAGTACCATTGTAGAGCCACTTTCACTTCAGACACCAACAACAAGAATACATATATTTTTCTCCACAACAAAACATAAATGACAAAGCAATATAAAGTTTAAAGAAATGCATGATGAATACAAATATTGAACTGTAACATTAAACAAATATACAAAAACAGTAAATAAACAATCAACAAAATAATACATTTAATATGGTAAAAAACTCAGAAGTTTATTATAGGATGGGAGACTCCTACTAAGACCAAGACTGGTTGCTCGTGTAGGAGGCGCCCAAAATTAAAAGGGCAAATGTATGATGTAAATTACTGTTCCTGTATACATTTAATGTAGCCAAAGAAATAAACTTTACCCAACATTGATTTGTTTAATAGATATTTAAGTATTGCAAGGTATTAGTGACAATGGGGCACAGCAATTGAAACATCTCACTAATCTATACTTGTGACATTTATAGTTGTAATATGACATTGTTCTAGATTTCGAAGACACGTTTCTGTGGGATTGTTATGGGATATTTATCCATTTTATAAAAGAGTTTTTGTTTCCACGTTAGCATGTTAAAAATAATTATTTAAAAACTATCCCTCATTTATCAAAATCTCTTGGAATTTATTGTCTTTTGTCATCACACAATACGTTCCAATTTCAATTAATAAATGTCATATTTTCTGTGTCTAATTCAGTTAGATGTTAGGACAATCATAAAATGATATATATATGTGATACTCATGTATGGTGATGTTTGCTTTCCCTGGACATATGTAGCATGCTGTAATTGACGACTGTTGAAATAAAATAGTCAACAGAAACAAGTATAAGATGAAAAGTATGTAGGTGTGATAACTGAGGCCAAATAAAATAATACCTGTGTTTCCAGTAACCCGACCATCCCTAGTATTTCCGTGCATTTTTTCAAGAACAAAAGAATTTTTTTTGTTATGATGCCGACCATTGCCTCTGACCAAAACATTTTCTTTTAACATAATATATTCCGGCAAGACTATTACAATGATCATTGAGCATAATACAAAATACAGATAATCATTGCAAAGTCCTGAAAAGTAACAAGAATTGACCTTTTGGAATGGAAATTCTGCGATCGTCCCTAGTATTGGATGGATTTTCATGTAAATCGTTGCGAAGTGTCATGGCGCCCCTGCTACCTTGTGTCAACCGACGTAAACAGGAAGGTGCTAACAAAACCGTTTCATGACCATTGTCTGGTTGTCCACTGTGTGCATTGAAGACATGTTGTTAATTAACTACAGTTGTTACATCGTTAGTGTACAGATTTCGCATAAGCGTACAGATTCCGGTTTCGAACACAAAACTTGAAGGAATAACAACAGCCTAGGTTACGCTGGCGCAAAGTGATATAATCTGGGATTCGTAGTTCTAACAAATTCTGTTGGATGGTGTCATATATGGATGGCGCTAGCTAAAATGGATGAACAAAACTAATTAGTGACACTGAGCTTGCATAGTCCATGGCCTGTGGGATTGATTTCTTTAATATATTGTAAATTTTGGCTGTGACATTACTTTAATTGCCCATAGTACTAGTAGATAGCCTTAGGCTTGATTTCATTTCAGTGTTTATAAATGATGCACACTACAGCTTCTAATGTTATTTTATTTTAAAAGGTATGACGGATTGGATTCGGTTGCTTTTGTTCGACTGTAACTCATATTGATGAAAGACCATTTAAAAGGAGAGATATGGCAGCAAGATAGGAAATTTTTTTTAAATGTACAGTTAATGCAATGTTTTGTGTCCAAGATGTAGAGTATGTCTTATTGAATAAAATATATTGACATTTTTTCCAGCCAGACACCCCCTGTTTCCATGGCCACAATCAAAGATTGCCGCGGAGAGAGAGAATATAGCATAATTTTGAAACATTGTAGCTCCTCCAATAATGCAGTAATCAATGTAATTCTTTCTAGTTCTTATTTACAACACCTCATTCTATGCAATGTCGAAGAGATATTTTATGTAATGTCATTATTTAGTATTTTTAATATGTTTAAATTTTGTTGTTAAAAAATCCATATTTTTTATTATGATCAGCATGTTCAGCATATAACTAAAAACAAAATTTAAAATATATCCTCATTGCATAGAGAAGTTAGCAAGGATCACATCAGTCAACATTTAATTAATGTAGCATCTAAAGATATGATATTTCCAAATTGGAAAAACCGGTTTTAGCAAACAGGTTTAAACGGCTGTCAAAGATTCGGTAATGGGATTTATCACATGACAGAAGCATATTTTATCCATGAATATAAGTTACTTAGAGGTATGTAAATGTTATAAAAGAGATCTTTATTAATAGTAAACATAAAATGTTATCGGAATACAGAAGAATCACATTTTGAGTATTTTTGTCAAGAAATGTCATTTTAGCTGCAGTGTCTCTACTTAAATGTGCGATGTGTAACAGCTTGCTTTGCTGTTACCAAAGTACACGGTGGGTTGTATGGCTTAACTAGAAGCCACAGTTTCTCTTGATATTTCATGTTCAATAAATAAAACACGTGTATTTTTAGCGTGACGCCAGTGCTTTCTTTTTTACATTAACATACATGTAACAGTACCTCCTAGTTTCATTCAAATGTGTCCATTTCATATTACCCCCAGCAGTGCAAGTTATAACATATGCCCTTTTATAGACTGCTGGACATTTGTATAGACTGAAGAAACTAAAATATTACAACAGGTCTCCCTACCTTATTTTTTTGGCAATAAAATCTTTAACAAAATTAAAATGTTTTTCCTACCTACCTACCCTATTTAAAAAATCAGTGTTACCGGAAACACAACTATATTTTATTGTTGCCTGAGCACTGTGCTTGGTCTGTTGCCCATGAATGGATGTAGGCTAACTACGGCCCTGCTTTGTGAGGAATGGTTTTACATGAGGTAATGGAGTCTCCGACTCGCCTTTTTTGCTTTTTATGATTGCTTTTTTCACTGGGGAACAATCTGGGGATTATTTACAATGTTGTGGTCAGTTCTGATTGAAGTTTATGGCTGGGAAAAATGTAAGTTTATTGTTTATGTTGTGATATATTTGACATAATTTTTTTGTTTATTTTTGGTCAATATTGACGCAGTAATGTCGCTTACCCCGGGTAAATTTTTTCATATGTAGATCGTTTCCACGTCATTGACTGTCTGCCACGCATATGGACGTTAGACGGCAGGATTATCACATGTAAGTAGTCTGCATGTCTGACTGTGTGCGTGCATGCGTGCGTGCATGCATGCGTGTGGGAATATGTGCTGTATTCATCTCTCACATTGTATCATGTGCTATATAAGTAAACGCCCTTAACTTTTGAACTTAACACGTATGAATGCAGACAAGTTCACTGATGCACACATGTTCATGCGTGCGTGTATGATTGTGTGCATCATTCAAGATGAACATTAGTACTTCCAGCTTATAAAACTTATATATATATTGTGCGACTTTTCTATTATATATATATATAATAAAAAAGTCACACCTAAGAATGGCATTTGTACCCACAATAGTGTAATGCAAATTAGGTAAAATTAAATGTTTGAAAGTATCAGTTAGTAAATGTTCACATTGTTTGCCAGACAAGTTGCCATTTCTGAGCTTGGTGTGAGTTTATTGTTTACATAAACAAACACTAGCAACGTAGAAAGATAGTTTTCTACCCCCCTGTTGACATGTATCCATCATCTACAGTATGCGTGTAGAGTATATATTAGTATCGTGCATTGTTGCCCAGCCTGGAATGTTACTTATTGTTATAAACAAGTATCCCGTGTGACTTGGTTGTCTTCTCTGGATATTTCCGTCGACTCGCCTAATCTTTGTCAGTGGCCTCACATCACTGTGAGCATGTATTGAGTCAGTGGCCTCACATCACTGTGAGCATGTATTGAGTCAGTGGCCTCACATCACTGTGAGCATGTATTGAGTCAGTGGCCTCACATCACTGTGAGCATGTATTGAGTCAGTGGCCTCACATCACAGTGAGCATGTAATGAGTCAGTGGCCTCACATCACAGTGAGCATGTTTTGAGTCAGTGGCCTCACATCACTGTGAGCATGTATTGAGTCAGTGGCCTCACATCACAGTGAGCATGTATTGAGTCAGTGGCCTCACATCACAGTGAGCATGTATTGAGTCAGTGGCCTCACATCACTGTGAGCATGTATTGAGTCAGTGGCCTCACATCACTGTGAGCATGTATTGAGTCAGTGGCCTCACATCACTGTGAGCATGTATTGAGTCAGTGGCCTCACATCACTATGAGCATGTATTGAGTCAGTGGCCTCACATCACAGTGAGCATGTTTTGAGTCAGTGGCCTCACATCACTGTGAGCATGTATTGAGTCAGTGGCCTCACATCACTGTGAGCATGTATTGAGTCAGTGGCCTCACATCACAGTGAGCATGTTTTGAGTCGGTGGCCTCACATCACTGTGAGCATGTATTGAGTCGGTGGCCTCACATCACTGTGAGCATGTTTTGAGTCGGTGGCCTCACATCACTGTGAGCATGTATTGAGTCAGTGGCCTCACATCACTGTGAGCATCTATTGAGTCAGTGGCCTCACATCACAGTGAGCATGTTTTGAGTCAGTGGCCTCACATCACTGTGAGCATGTATTGAGTCAGTGGCCTCACATCACAGTGAGCATGTATTGAGTCAGTGGCCTCACATCACTGTGAGCATGTATTGAGTCAGTGGCCTCACATCACTGTGAGCATGTATTGAGTCAGCCAGAATATTCAGAGAACTCATGCATGTCTAAAACAATATGCACATGTCTCGTAAGCAGCGGGTCTAAACAATGGGATACACTGGCATTTTTCACCCCATCAGACTCCCTCAGAGTGCAGTGTACCCACTACACCGACCGACATCAACTGCGCTATGCTGGAAGCTGGTGTGACGTCATTATCACGTAAACTTGAAAACACTCCACTGTGTCGATTGTAGTTGGTGTCGGTCTGACGTATTTGAAAGTTTTCAAGTTTACATGATTATGATGTCATGCCGGTTTATAGTATAGAGCAGTCGGTGTAGAGAATACACTGCTGTCTGGTCTGGTCTGGTCTGGTCTGGTCTGGTCTGGTCTGGTCTGGTCTGGTCTGGTCTGGTCTGGTCTGGTCTGGTCTGGTAAAAAGTGCCAATGTATCCCGGCCTTAGTGACTCATGCAAGGCTTGTTGCTGTCTGCAGCCACGGAACGCGTGCAGGTGAAGCAGTTCTTCCATGACTCGGCTCTCAATAGGAACCCAACGGTAGGATGCAAGATAATGTCGCTCGAGTTACCATGTTGTTTTAAACTAGTTTAAGCCCACCGAGCAAGAAACCATGGGCAAGTGTTATCACCATAACACTTTTTTTTTATTTGTTCCGGCTGACCATTTAATTTCTACTGTCCAGTTATGCCACTTATTGACATCAGTTCAAATTTAATTTGTTTTATAAATTTCATTCAAATTAAGACAATTAGTTTTTCAATAAATTATACTTCATAATTAACCCATGTGACTCTACATACTTGTGCATGTTATATTATTGTTAAACGTGTATCGGGAGATCCTATGAACACACATATATATATATATATATTACTAAGTGAAAATGTAGTGTTATAATTTAATTAACAATTTCAAAATGCAATTGTAATTGAAATGAAAAGTATTTGTAATTGATTTGATTTTGTCTAATTGGGCCAACAGTGGCACCCTCTGGAGAATGTCTCGTCATACAATTTATCCACTGAAAAAGTAAATTCCTCTAAATAACTAATTTTTGTTTTTTTAAATGAGAATAACGATGAGAATAGTCATAGGTGGGTGGACATCGACACCTGGGAGGAGATGAGAATAGACATAGGTGGGTGGACATCGACACCTGGGAGGAGATGAGAATAGTCATAGGCGGGTGGACATCGACACCTGGGAGGAGATGAGAATAGACATAGGCGGGTGGACATTGACACCCAGGGGAGATTAGAATAGACATAGGTGGGTGGACATTGACACCCGGGGGAGATGCGAATAGACATAGGCGGGTGGACATCGACACCTGGGAGGAGATGAGAATAGACATAGGGGGTGGACATTGACACCTGGGAGGAGATGAGAATAGACATAGGCGGGTGGACACTGACACCTGGGAGGAGATGAGAATAGACATAGGTGGGTGGACATCGACACCTGGGAGGAGATGAGAATAGACATAGGTGGGTGGACATCGACACCAGGGGGGAGATGAGAATAGTCATAGGCGGGTGGACATTGACACCTGGCAGGAGATGAGAATAGACATAGGCGGGTGGACATTGACACCTGGGGGGAGATGAGAATAGTCATAGGCGGGTGGACATCGACACCTGGGAGGAGATGAGAATAGACATAGGCGGGTGGACATTGACACCCGGAGGAGATTAGAATAGACATAGGTGGGTGGACATTGACAACCGGGGGAGATGAGAATAGACATAGGCGGGTGGACATTGACACCTGGGAGGAGATTAGAATAGTCATAGGCGGTTGGACATCGACACCTGGGAGGAGATGAGAATAGACATAGGCGGATGGACATTGACACCTGGGAGGAGATGAGAATAGTCATAGGCGGGTGTACATTGACACCTGGGAGGAGGTGAGAATAGTCATAGGCGGGTGTACATTGACACCTGGGAGAAGATTAGAATAGTCATAGGCGGGTGGACATTGACATCTGGGAGGAGATGAGAATAGACATAGGCGGATGGACATTGACACCTGGGAGGAGATGAGAATAGTCATAGGCGGGTGTACATTGACACCTGGGAGGAGATGAGAATAGACATAGGCGGATGGACATTGACACCTGGGAGGAGATGAGAATAGTCATAGGCGGGTGTACATTGACACCTGGGAGGAGATGAGAATAGTCATAGGCGGGTGTACATTGACACCTGGGAGGAGATGAGAATAGTCATAGGCAGGTGTACATTGACACCTGGGAGGAGATGAGAATAGTCACATGTGGGTGGACATTGACACCTGGCAGGAGATGAGAATAGTCATAGGCGGATGGACATTGACACCTGGGAGGAGATGAGAATAGTCATAGGCGGATGGACATTGCCATCTGGGAGGAGGTGAGAATAGTCATAGGTGGATGGACATTGACACCTGGGAGGAGATGAGAATAGTCATAGGCGGATGGACATTGACACCTGGGAGGAGATGAGAATAGTCATAGGCGGGTGGACATTGACACCTGGGAGGAGATGAGAATAGTCATAGGCGGATTGACATTGACACCTGGCAGAAGATGAGAATAGTCATAGGTGGATGGACATTGACACCTGGGAGGAGATGAGAATAGTCATAGGCGGATGGACATTGACACCTGGGAGGAGATGAGAATAGTCATAGGTGGGTGGACATTGACACCTGGGGGGAGATGCACTTTAACGGCCTCCAAGTCAGCGTGTTAATAAGTTCTTGCCCAGACTTTTTGTTTTGCACTATTCTGTTCAAAATGTGTGTTGTTTCAAAAGGAGATGCTTGTGAATGACCCCCCTACTGTAAGTTGACAGACGTATATTCCACTGAACCAATCCATCAGTTCTGAATAACCCCTTCACCAGGGTGACAGTCACTCGTATTCCAATGAATGACTCCATCAGTTGTGAATAACCCCTTATGTAGGGTGAGTATTCCATTGAACCAATTTATTAGGTATGAATAACCCATATATATATAGGGTGAGAATTCCACTGAACCAATCCATCAGGTGTGAATAACCTCTTATGTAGGGTGAGTATTCCACTGAACCAATTCATCAGGTTGGTATTTTGTATGGATTGAAGTATTTTTTTACATACCTAATTAGATAGGGTGTCATTCGAATGAAACATAAATTGATTGAGTGATTGAGCAGAGCAGACTGTGTTGCCATCTTGTGTTGCAGAGACACAAGCTTGTCAGTCGACCTTTCACCTCAACCGCATTCAAACAAATACGGCAGAATGGCGTGTTTGGAGAACGGGTAAGTATCTACTGTATAACCTTCAGAAAGGTTCAAGCAGTTGGGAATATACTGGTACATTGACAGGCATAATGGTAGAGTAGATCATGGCATGGGTTATAACGTCCAGATGTTACGCTTATTTATATAGCTGGATCAACATGTATTTTATAATATTGTATTTATATAGCTGGATCAACATGTATTTTACCATATTGTATTTATATAGCTGGGTCAACATGTATTTTACCATATTGTATTTATATAGCTGGATCAACATGTATTTTACCATATTGTATTTATATAGCTGGATCAACATGTATTTTATAATATTGTATTTATATAGCTGGATCAACATGTATTTTACCATATTGTATTTATATAGCTGGACCAACATGTATTTTACCATATTATATTTATATAGCTGGACCAACATGTATTTTACCATATTGTATTTATATAGCTGGACCAACATGTATTTTACCATAATTTGTATTTATATAGCTGGATCAACATGTATTTTACCATATTGTATTTATATAGCTGGATCAACATGTATTTTACCATATTGTATTTATATAGCTGGATCAACATGTATTTTACCTTAATGTATTTATATAGCTGGATCAACATGTATTTTACCTTGTTGTATTTATATAGCTGGATCAACATGTATTTTACCATATAGTATTTATATAGCTGGATCGACATGTATTTTACCATATTGTATTTATATAGCTGGATCAACATGTATTTTACCTTGTTGTATTTATATACCTGGATCAATATGTATTTTACCATATTGTATTTATATAGCTGGATCAACATGTATTTTACCTTGTTGTATTTATATAGCTGGATGAACATGTATTTTACCTTGTTGTATTTATATAGCTGGGTCAACATGTTTTTTACCATATTGTATTTATATAGCTGGATCGACATGTATTTTAACATATTGCATTTATATAGCTGGATCAACATGTATTTTAACATATTGTATTTGTATTTGTTATTATGTTTCTCTTTAATTCAGCTTTATAATTAATGTTGTATTTATTGTGTCATGGCATTACTAATACTAAAAGGAAAGAAACTATTCATGAGAACATTATTTGTTGAGAAACCTAACTAAACTGTTTTGTTGCAACCATCTGAAATATTTCGCAAAATTAAGTATTTTAATTCACAGATTTCACAGTATTTCTTTATTGCTGATATATTGTAGCATTAGTCGAGAGCCTTGCACCTGTTGTAATGGTTACAATGTTACAAGTTTAAAAGATTACAGTTGCATTTCGGATTTATCTTTCAGACAAACCAACTTATGTTGTCGTTTCCAGAGAGTGGTGTGCTTAATAGTGGTAAGTTTTGTTCCTTGTATTAATAAATAACTTTTGAGAAGTCTTAGTCTGCCAATATCAGTGACATGACTTAGTAGTAACTCTTTTGCCCACACACAGAGGCAGTTTGGGGGAATTTTAACATGTTGACTTTAATGACTAATAAGTCAGTTTGTGTTATTAAGTGATATCTGGAACCCCATCGTAAATTTATAAGTAAATGCCTATAGTGTTATATTAAATCATTTAGTTAATACAGTTTGATGAAGAAAGTAATGTAATAAAATGTTGCATTGAAGTTAATGTGTACAATTAATAGTTGGTTCCTCTTATTGCAGCAAAATGAGGGCAAAAGTTTGGGGAGTATTTAATACATGGATTATAACCTGGTAGGTAGAAGAGAATCAACTGCCATTCTCTTGGACAGAACATTTTGTATGCAGAGAAGGTTTAGTATAGAAGTTTACTATTGTTTATTATAACTGTTATTACTTGTGAGGTGTTTGTTGCAGACATGGACTACCGTCGACTGGGCTACCTCAGCTACAACCTACAGGAAGATCTCCTCATTGAGGGCCTCGAGTCAGAGAGGTTGGACTTGGGTGAAACACTTACATAGGCCCGTTGGCTTGCCAAGAGCATAAGTTCTTCGTTCGATCTTGTTTAGTGCTATCTTCATGATTCCTTACAGGTGTAATCTACATTCCTTCTTAATTGATGCATCAAAATCCTATCCCCAGGTGTTTCTAGGCTCTCCTTTGTCCCTTTTTCTGTGGCAGTTCCATGTGAATGTCGACTATGTAAACATTGACATTTAGCATATTGCCTACCTTATGTACTTTGGTGCATTCAACAGTGACTGGTAGTGTGATTGATGTATGTCCAGGAGTGATGTTGGTGATGTTTGTGTAAGAGTGGCGAAGGTGATGTTTGTGTCGGATTGCAAAGGTGATGATTGTGTAGGATTGCGAAGGCGATGTTTGTGTCGGATTGCGAAGGTGAAGTTTGTGTAGGATTGAGAAGGTGATGATTGTGTAGGATTGCGAAGGTGATGTTTGTGTAGGATTGCGAAGGTGATGTTTGTGTAGGATTGCGAAGGTGATGTTTGTGTAGGATTGCGAAGGTGATGTTTGTGTAGGATTGCGAAGGTGATGTTTGTGTAGTATTGCGAAGGTGATGTTTGTGTAGGATTGCGAAGGTGATGTTTGTGTAGGATTGCGAAGGTGATGTTTGTGTAGGATTGCGAAGGTGATGTTTGTGTAGGATTGCGAAGGTGATGTTTGTGTAGGATTGCGAAGGTGATGTTTGTGTAGGATTGCAAAGGTGATGTTTGTGTAGGATTGCGAAGGTGATGATTGTGTAGGATTGCGAAGGTGATGATTGTGTAGGATTGCGAAGGTGATGTTTGTGTAGGATTGCGAAGGTGATGTTTGTGTAGGATTGCGAAGGTGATGTTTGTGTAGGATTGCGAAGGTGATGTTTGTGTAGGATTGCGAAGGTGATGTTTGTGTAGGATTGCGAAGGTGATGGCGCACAATGAGCGGATCCTTGAGGAGTTGTTGGCGGCGAGACAACATGACCGGTATCGCTGCGGTCGCGTCCTACTGCTGCTTGTGGTATGACTTACGTCGCTTCTAAACAGCAACTGTTATAATTAATGCAACCATTACAGACATACCACATTTTTTCAGTTACAATTTGTATCTGTGACTTGAAATTTCCGTTGAAATCAATATCACATTTAGCAGTAGTTAACTTGTCGTGTTTTGATCGAATGTTGCCCTCTCACACGACACAGCTCCCTCACTATGAAATATACCTACTTAGACAATCTGCTAGGTTTGGCATAAATTATACATTATCTAAGTGCCGCCATTGATTATTTAGGCTATGAAATACAGGCCTACCTACATCAAACCAAATCTGCTGTCTTGTCGGGAATCCGGCTAGCATCAAAACTATTTACTTTTCGATAGCTATACAATACATTTGTTGGTTTATTCTTTTCACTGATAAACACAAGAACATGTGTTTGATTACAGTTTTTAGGCCTTTGGCTGAAGGTCCAAGGGACTATTGCCATCACTCTGCGTCCGCCGTCCGCCGTTAGCTGCCATAACATGGAAACTGTTCAGCAACTTTTTCTCTAATTTTGCATAGACATATCTTAGGGCACTGCCACTATGCACGACAAATCTGTATTTGATTTAATCATTTTAAGGGCTCCCTAGGGCCTCCAAGGACCCCAAAACTGGTAAAAATGTAACATTTTGCCTATTTTTTCAAAAAGTGTTCAGCAACTTTTTTTTTAAATTTTGCGTATATGTATCTTAGAGTGCTGCCACTATATACAAGAAATATGTATTTGATTGAATAATTCTAAGGGGCCCCCAAAGTGCAAAAGTTTTACATTATCTAGTGATGTGGTTTTGAGAAGGGCCCTTGAGACCACCCCAACAGTAGATTTTGTTTAATGTGCCACAAAGTCAACAGCATGACTAAACTCTGCAGCCTAGTGCTACTGTTCCATTGAGACCTTCACTAATCTTTAATTGGTCACAGCACCCAGGCAGAGTAGACACACTTGACCCCTGTTAGACTGAACAGTTGCCTAACACTTTTTATCTTCAAAACTACTGATTTTCTATAATTGCAAGTTGTGTTTATTTTGATGTTCATTTAATTATTATAAAATGGTGTCTATTGGTTAAAGATGTATTGTCTGTAGAAACCCGTAGGTGACAAACATAGAACATTTTTATTCTGTCACCTGTAGGTCAGCAGGTGACAAACGTAGAAAATTAATATTATGGACAACTATAGAGTGAAATATCCTACACTTTATTGATATCAAATGCATTCTACTGTTCTGTTTACGCTTGCCATGCCTTGTGTAGACATGGTACTGTGTAAATCAATTGTATCAATATAGACTAATAATTACAGATTCACAATATAGTTGACACCTGAAACAACCAAATGTCAACCATTAGAAGAGTTGACATAGTTCCACTATACACAAGCAAGAAATCTATATTTGATTGAATCAATCTAGTGTCATCAGCATATAGTAGAACATACATTTTCTACATCATCATCACTAAGGTTATTGTAAATTTCACCAGCTGCCATGTCAAGTCCGTTATAATTGTGACTAACAGTGTTCAAAATGATTCAGGTAAATAGCAAATAACAAAGGACACAAGTTTTCTCCTTGCCATACCTATACATCACATGAGAAGAAGGCTGACACAGCCTGGCCCTGATTTATACATGATTTAGTATTTTTTTACATGTTGTATACAACTTTCAACACAATACCATTAATACCGCATGAAATTATGTTAGACCACAGGGAGGACTGGTCTACTAAATCAAATGCTTTCTTATAATCGATGAAGGCACAATAACGCCTTTTGCGTCAAGACAAATACAATTCAACCAATACCCCTATTTGAACACTGCCTGTTCTTCACCTATTACATTCGCTTTGTTTAGGTATGTGGTCAGTCTGGTGTTCTGAACAATCACTAAGGATTAATGAACACTTGTGCAGAATGTCACCCACTTGGCAGGTTTGATTGATCTATTCAGCAATGAGGACACTGCTTAGGCCTCACTCTGGACACTATCACTCACAGTGTTGTGTATTGTCTTAGTTGGTGCATTGAGCTAATCTACTTGACCATGAATCAGTGGTGGCTCTGGTTGTGTATTACACCCAGCTGTGGAGCTAAGATTCTCTGCCTGATATTGTTTGATGGAAACTGTGACTAACCTGTAATTGGTCACTGGCAGTAGCTTGTGTCAACAGACAGCATTAAGCCACTAGACCCTTGTTAAACTGGACAGTTGCCTGTAGGTTTTAAACTGTGTCAAACAGTGAGTCTACCTTTTGCTCTCAAATAATCTGTCCTCTTAGTTTTACCCATAAAGACATAATCTGGCTTAACTTGATGTCTTTGTAGCAGCACATTTGTACTTCCTTAGGTCTTGGTGATTTACTCCAAACAGCCCAAACTTGAGCTAACGCAGGAGTTGTGTGGTGCTTGTTTGTGCGCATGCGTTGTGGGTAGTTTGTTTGTTTATTTTATAGGCACTTTAGATGATTGGGTGTGGTGAAAGGGAGGTTCATGATCGCTGTTTGAAACGCTATGGGGCTTTCTAGTTCAGTAATCGGTGGTGTAATCATATTCCAGATTCGAACTGCTCGGGGGTAGAAAGAGAACACTGCTGCATTGATGCGGCACCTAGGGGCTACGTAGTGGCCACGGTTTTTTGACTGTGTTAGTAGACCTGGTGGGGGTGTGATGTTGATTATGTTATTTAATATTTTGTAAAATGTCATGGCTTGTTTGATAATGCGTCGTCGTTCAAGAGTTGACAATCCAAGGGTGGCTATTAGGTCTGCTGCGTTTGTTTGGCGTCTGTGGTCACTTCTGACAAATCTGGCAGCACAGTGTTGTACTCTTTCAAGGTGTTTAATTTGGGTGGCAGTGTGTGGGTTCCATATGGGAAAGGCATACTCGAGTTTTGGTCGGATTAGCATGTTATAGGCTGTTTCTTTTACTTCAGGTTTGCATGGTCCGAGGGTTCGTTTGATCATGCCTAGGACTTTTGAAGATTTGGAAGCTATGTCAATAATATGGTTAGCCCAGGTTAGTTTAGAATCTAATTTTATTCCAAGATATGTGTGGCTAGAGGCGGTAGAGAGTGGCATGCCAAAGAGTGAATATGAATGTAGTCTGGGTTTGGTTTTGTTTGTTATTGGGAGATGCAGACATTTAGATATGTTAAATTCCATCTGCCATTTATTAGACCATGTTTGGATTTTAACAGGTCAGATTGGAGAGTTTCATGGTCGGTTTCGGATGTGATTTTGCGATATATAATGCTGTCGTCTGCAAAGAGATGTACGGAAGATTGGACACTTTCGGTTATGTCGTTTATGTAGAGTAAAAATAGGACAGGTCCTAGGACTGAGCTCTGTGGTACACCAGATGTAACATTTGTGCTGTCCGACAGGACTCCATTGACTGAGACTCTCTGTTTGCGATTGGATAGAAAAGATTTGATCCAGTTTTGTGTGTAGCTAATTTGGATAGGAGGCGTTTATGGGGGACTTTGTCGAAAGCTTTGGCGAAATCAATTAAGATGGCATCTATTTGTGTCTTATTGTCCATAGCAGTCATCCAGTCGTGGACTGTGTCGATGAGTTGGGATTCACAAGACAGACCTGGTTGGAATCCATGTTGGAAGTGGATGATGATGTTGTGTTTGTGTAAGTGTTTCCACATGTTGCTTAGAATGATGTGCTCCATAACTTTGCACAGGATGCATGTTAACGAAATTGGTCTATAATTAGCAGGGTCTGATTTGTGGCTTTTTTTGTGTATTGGTGTTACTAGTGCTTGGAGCCAGTCATCTGCGAGTTTGCAAGTGTTGTATGACTGCTGGAAAATGTGTGTGATGATGGGGGCAATTTCCACTGCAGTCTCTTTAAGGACTCTGGCTGGGAGTTCGTCGGGGCCTGTAGCTTTATTTTGGTTTAGGTTTTTCAGTTGCTTAATTACTCCGTCTATCCCGATTTCGAGGGAGGGCATATCAGGATAGATGGATGGATCTAGTTGGGAGATGGGGTAGATTTCTTGAGTAAACACGGAACTAAATTGGTTGTTAAGTGTATTTGCTTTGTCGTGATCATTTGTGATTGGTTTGTCGTTTGCTTGCAGTATAGGGATGCCAATGTATTCTCGTTTGTTTGCTTTAATGAATGACCAGAATTGTTTTGGGTTTGTTTTTAGGCTGTCTCCAATGTGATTGTTTAGATAGTCTGAGTAGGATTTGGTTGTAGCTTTAGTGGCTTGTTTTCGGAGTTGCCTAAACCTTTCCCAGTCACTATTACGTCCAGTTTGTTTTGCTTTTTTATGACTTTTGTTTTTCTTTGCATTCTTATTATTTCACGTGTTATCCAGGGGAGGTGGGTTTTTGCTTTGGTGTTGCGGTTGGGGATATTACTGTTGACTAATGAAGTAAGATTGTTCCGAAAAAAGTTCCAATTTGTGTTGACATGTGTTGAATTTGGGTTCGTGTCAAAGTATGTTGTTGTTTTATGTCATCTTTAAGCTTTTCCCAGTTTGCAGATTTATATTGGAACACTTTGTGTGGTGGTTTACTGTTACAGATTGGATTTAGGTTTATGTTAAAGGTCACAGCTTCATGATCACTCATGCCGGGAGTGGTGTGAGTGTTAGCAATTATCAATGGATTAGAAGTGAGTATGAGGTCAAGGATATTGCTGGAATCAACTCGTGTGGGATTGTTGACCATGTTTTGTAATCCAAATTCTCTAATTATTTCTAGCAGTTTGTTATGTTTGCTGGCAGTTCTGTTGTCAGTGGTTTGCTGCTTGCCCCAGTTAATATCAGGAAGGTTGAAGTCACCTGCTATAACTACATTAGGAGAAGTTTTTTGTGATCTGTACAGTTTTGTTAGGGATTCGTGGAGTGCTTCAAGGGATTGAAGGTGGTCACTGGGGGGTCGGTAGTAGGATGCAAAGTATATGGATTTGTTTCGTGTTAAATGGATTTTTGTCCATACTATTTCACAGCTTGAGTTTAGTTTTGTAAGTGGTTCTGCTACAATGTCATCGCGGAAGAACTCCACCACCATGGGTGTTTCTGTCCTTTCGGATGGCGCTATAGTTAGGTGGTAGGAACGAATAGGTGGGGTAGTTTTCGTCTAATTTGGTTTCGACTAGGAATATGATGTCAGGATTATTTGACTGAATAGTTGTTTTTAATTGGGTTGTCTCTGCGATGCTTTTGACACTGTTGGTATTGATTAGAATTCCGCTAAGTGTGTTACGTTTGGTTTTCTTACGATGTTTAGGGGTTGATGCATTTTGAGGGTTTGGTCCAAAGGTTGGATCCCAGGTTTGGGATGTATGACTCATGTTTGTTTGAGAGATCTGTGTGTGGGGGTCAATGTTTTGGTTATTTTGGTCTGTGTCACTAAGGCTGTTATATCGGTTGTGAGAACATTCCAATAAGTGGTCTTGGAAGAAGGAATGACTGTAGTTAGGATTGTCGCATTTCATGCAGTGCCAGGAACAGGAACTGTTACAGAGGAGATTATATTGATCTGGACTTATGTTACAACATTTAATGTGTACCCATTGGTTGCACCGGTCGCAGCAGACAGCTCGGTGATTTGAAGCAACAGGCTTTTTACAAAATCCACAGGGGTGTCTGACTGGGCCGTGGTTTGTTTGGATGTCCCCACAGAGGATTAGTAGGACAAGATAACATGTTTTGTGTCCCGATGTAGGGATTGCATAAGCCAGTTTGGTGTGGTACTTGTTACGGGAGTCTCTGGTGACAGCTAGTGCCAGTCTAATACTTGTGTCAGTCTAGCAAGACCTGTCATATGTTAGCAGACCATTTGGATCGTCCGTGAATTGGGTATGGTCCAGGTGTATCAGGAATTTGGGTATGAATGCAATAATGATACTAATCAGAACTACCACTGGTGTGCCCATTTTTGGTGGCACCATCATAAGAGCAGCTATTGCACAAGCTGCTTTGCTAGTACAGTTATGTTAATGCAGTAAAACAAAACCCAAAACAAGAGATTATATTCCACTATAGATGTGGGTATTGTTTTTATTATTAAGTTATATATCACAGCTAGTATAAAATCACAGTAGTAAGATCACAGTAGATGTAAAAGACAGTAGTAAAATGTATTGTATATTGTGTTTGCTGTTGGTTTCTTGTGTGTTGCTGACAGCGTACAATCCGGATTTGTAACAGTATAATACGTAAGCTTTGTGTGAATGGACTGATTTTGGGTTGTTTTAGGGGCGATTTGCTTTTGGCGTGCTTTGTGTAAATTGTTTACAGATTCGCCATATTGTTTTGAACTGGTTGTTATGGAAGCTAAGGCTAAACCTTTGTCAAATCGTGTCTTAGCGTTATTTGATTGCTTATATCACCATGAGATTATATTCTGGTATATCTAAAGTAGCACCTCACACAGTTAACAGTAATAAAAACGTTTAGAAATCGTGAAAATAATCGATAACAGCGGAGCAGAAAAATCGGAATGGAGTACACCTGACGCATGCGCAGACGTGTATCATTGCAACATAACACATATTACATACTGTGTGCCACATTTGAATGTTGTGCATGTAATATTTTCATGCAATCCATTTACATATATAATGTAAAACTTCAACAGCCGTTTTATTCATTTTCACTTTTTGATCCCTACCATGTTCAATGCTCCACAACTTCGCCAATTTTTGTAGCAGTCGTAATTTTTGAAACCATGTAAAGCACCCTACCAAACCTTTACAAGGATGTAAGAAAACAATGTTACAATTTTTCCGACTTATCACTCATTTGGTCAGACGGGGTCACATATAGACGTATTAGTCCAAAGGACTTCAGGGCCACTTGGCCCATTTTTGTACATTTAAAGTTATTCTGTATTAAAACAGAATGGAGCGATATTGCTCCCAACATCCAAACAATCTGTACTATGTATGGAAAATCCATGTGATGTTGTGGGTCTGTATTGCTCATTGGTGTTCTGTGCAAAGCATCATGGGTATGAAAATATTTTTGATATTGTAACTTGCAATGAGATGGAACAAACATTGAATGTGTAAATTATTTTATTATTTAGGTTTCACAATTTATAAACAAAATAATTTGTTATTCAGGTTTTGCAATAAATAACACAATATTATTTTGGTTTCACAATAAATAAACATTTCACAATAAATAAACACACATTTGGACACCCATAACAAAATTGCTGATAAATTAGGAAAAACTAATGGAATTTTAAAGTTTAAAAATCCGTTTTTGAGATTGTACCTAGCAAGTTTGTTTGTGCACTGCATGCTGCATGCCATCTTTCTGTTACAGGGATCCCTCGAGTTCGCCATTCCTACGCAACTCATGGCAGAAGCTCTTACGGAAACGGGTCTCGGCACCTTTGGGTGGGTGAGCAAGAGAAATGTTGCCCTGTGTAATTTGACATGGATGTGTTGAGTGTGGGGTTGATATAGTTGTGTTGAGCTGACATAGGGCACAGTGGCATACTCTCAATCGAGAAAATTGTAAAATTACCCTTGCTGCCATTTCAAACCCTGGGCA
The DNA here is from genome assembly GCA_963995525.1 of Escarpia spicata. Classification (NCBI taxonomy): domain Eukaryota; kingdom Metazoa; phylum Annelida; class Polychaeta; order Sabellida; family Siboglinidae; genus Escarpia; species Escarpia spicata. The sequence goes on along the minus strand of OZ023208.1, from coordinate 67,155,653 downwards.
ATGTCATGCACTGTGCATTGCCTTAGTTAACTCAGGTGTATGAATGAGTGTGGTGGATATTGATGGACAAATAGTTTTTGTGCATTAATTGCAGGATGGGTGAATGCTCCCAAAAATAAGCTAATATGGTGTTCAATTGAACATATATATACCACGGGTGAAATGTGTAGCACTTTGATCAGATACCACATTATATAAGAGTTTACCTTTACCCGTGCTGACGTGTGTGTATATTACTGATGTGTGTCTGTTGCCGACATGTGCTGACATGTGTCTAGCAACCTGCCCGTCAGCTGTTCATGTTTACATACAAGTGTTGTGCTCACATGTGTATGTATGTTGCTGACATGTGCTGACGTGACTCCAGCAACCTGCCGGTCATGCAGCTGTTCATGCTGCCCAAGGAGGCGCGTTGTACCATCACCTGTCTACTGCTCAACGCTGTCAAGGTGGACAGAGATGCCGGCAAGGTAGGCACACACCTGGCTTGTTTGTGTTTATACTTGGTGGCAGCAAGGAGGCCTCAGTGACAAGATATATGTGAGTGCGCATAGTGTCATGTTTCTGTTTCTACTTCATGGCAGCAAGGGGGTCTCAGTGACAATATGTGTGAGTGTGCACAGTGCCATGTTTGTGTTTGTATTTGGTGACAGCAAATGTGCCTCAGTGACAAGATTTGTGTGAATGAGCACTGTGTCATGTTTGTGTTTCTACTTGGTGGCAGCAAGGGGGCCTCAGTGACAAGATGTGTGTGAATGAGCACTGTGTCATGTTTGTGTTTCTACTTGGTGGCAGTAAGGAGGACTCTGTGACAGGATGTGTGTGAGAGCGCACAGAGTTATGTTTGTGTTTCTACTTGGTGGCAGTAAGGGGGCCTCAGTGACAAGATGTGTGTGAGTGCGCACAGTGTTATGTTTGTGTTTCTACTTGGTGGCAGCAAGGGGGCCTCAGTGACAAGATGTGTGTGAATGAGCACTGTGTCATGTTTGTGTTTCTACTTGGTGGCAGCAAGGGGGCCTCAGTGACAAGATGTGTGTGAATGAGCACTGTGTCATGTTTGTGTTTCTACTTGGTGGCAGTAAGGAGGACTCTGTGACAGGATGTGTGTGAGAGCGCACAGAGTTATGTTTGTGTTTCTACTTGGTGGCAGTAAGGGGGCCTCAGTGACAAGATGTGTGTGAGTGCGCACAGTGTTATGTTTGTGTTTCTACTTGGTGGCAGCAAGGGGGCCTCAGTGACAAGATGTGTGTGAGTGCGCACAGTGTTATGTTTGTGTTTCTACTTGGTGGCAGCAAGGGGGCCTCAGTGACAAGATGTGTGTGAGTGCGCACAGTGTTATGTTTGTGTTTCTACTTGGTGGCAGCAAGGGGGCCTCAGTGACAAGATATGTGTGAGTGCTCACTGTGTTATGTTTGTGTTTCTACTTGGTGGCAGCAAGGGGGCTTCAGTTTCAAGATGTGTGTGAGTGAGCACTGTGTCATGTTTGTGTTTCTACTTGGTGGCAGCAAGGGGGCCTTAGTGACAAGATGTACGTGGCGGCACACAACGTAATGTTTCGTCTGGTGAAGAAGTCACAGGGAGGAGTATCCGCCTACAAGAAAGTAGTTCGGCGGGAACTGAATGCGTAAGTTGGCATGAAACATACTTAATAGTTAACCAGTTTGTTATGTTTTTAACTATTTCCAAGAAATGGCTGTAAAATGCCAGTACTTATGGTACCTCTGCAATGCAGCCACCTCACAATTATGCCCACCCTAGGACAGTCCCGAATTATTTCCATAACAGTAACGTATTGGAAAGTAGGTTCCGCTATTAGTGTCACCTTGCCAATGATGTCATTTTAGCCAGGTCTCGAAGGTGGCCACAATAGCGAGGTTCCACTCTATCGCACTTACTTTTTCATATTCATTAATATTTTTGTATTGTAGTGTTTGAAAACCAGTGTTGTTGCAACACACTGTGTATCTGTTACATGACACTTAGCAACTGTTAGTCAATGTTGAAGTTAGTCAATCCTCCACTTGATACAATCAACAACCAATGTTGCTACTGTAAACATATTATGCTAGAAGCAGGTTTGGAATATGCCAGTGTGCAGGTGACATTGAGAATGTAACATTGCTGGTTGCAGCACTAAGATGGGCCGGTGTCTAATCGCATCTGAAATCACGCAGCTACTGGCCTATGTGCCTAACTTCTTTGAGTTCCTCATGAACGACCAAGGTATGAAACACACCCTTGCTTTCATTACAGTCAAGTCGTCTCAATACTTAGAGACCTTCAATCGTCTTGCCAGTGCACATTCATTTGAAATATCTCATGTGGCGTTCATGTCATGCCATATATGTTCTGTTTATGATATAAACCTCAATATACACACAGTTTTCATGACATTATTTCCATATAATTAACCAGTTGAAATCTGGTGACATTTGCAACACTACATAGATTGTCAGGACGATTTTTCTGTTTTTTTGAAATGTTCTTATTTTGATTTGTCACTCAAACATCAATCTGTTTGGCAACTGGGATGGGTGATTCATTTTCAAATCAGTTAGTTTATAGTGTATACATTTTAAAGAGCTTATAAATAAGCTACATTTGTGAATTTTATTTTGTGAATTTGCACAATTAGAAAAATGCAATAAATTGAAAGCATTAAGGTTGGCCAGCTGATAATTTGACATTTCTTCTTTAAATTGCAGGCTTACTGCAGCTAGTACTGGTGGCGTCACCTAATGACGGAACAAAGAACAAGATCATTCGTATGCTGAAGCAGATGCATGATGGAGAGGTAAGAGGTCAAGGCTCTTAAGAGGTCAAGGCTCTTAAGAGGTCAAGGCTGTTACCTGTCGCAAGTCAGAATTAGTTGAGTCATCACATATGAGAGGGGTGGGGTGGTCTGGTGGTTAGGGTGCCGGACTATTGATTGAGAAGGTTCGAGTTTTGACTAGATCTATTGACAATATCTCACAGGGAAATGTAAAAACCTTGTGGATTCACATAGCCAGTGCTAAAGATGTACACAATGATAATGGTGTAAATGCCACCAACACCTTGTCTAGGCAGATACAGACAGTATATTAGACTACGCATTATTACTATGCAATAGGTTCTTTTTGACGTAGCCGATTATTTATAATTATAGCCTAGCCTAGATTTCAATGAGTTAAGATCACCTTTGAGATTGTCATGATGTTGCCAAAGCAGATACAGTAACGACCTTGACACATTATTTTCAGACGGAGGTTCAGAAGATCTACCGCGACGCTGCTAACACCGTGTTGTGTGCCGTCAAACAGTCCGCCTCTCTTGGCCACAGCTCTGACAAACTCAGTCAGCAGGAGGCATTCCTTCTTAATGTACGTCTCTACTCGTTTAATATGGATCTAATTTCTCCAGACAGCCTGGTCAACATGTATAAATGCTCTTAACATTTGTAAGTGCAAATTTTGTATTGTTGTTATCATTTCTTAAAAACACAAGAATAAAACTAACACAATTTATTTTAGTAATGTCTAAATTTCATCTCTAACTTGTTCAAGACAGTGTTGATTATGGAGACAGGCTGTGATAGATAAATGTATAATTGCTTATCGATTTTGTGGTTGCCCAAATCTTATGTTGTTGTGCCTCCAAACTGGTTTCTAAGAATTAAGGTTCAAAAGAAGATCTAATTACTATAATACAGTCGCGCCTCGTTATAACGTGGTAGTCGGGGTCCACGAAATTAATCAGCGTTATAAACGGGGCGCATTATAAATGTGGCGTGTTCCCGTATCTGCCGTCAGGGGCGCTACAATGACGACCGACACCGCTGCTGCACGAAGAACGCCATCGAAGCCAAAGTGTGCACGTCGCGCAGTCTATACGCAGTTTATGAAGCTTATTAAACTGCCAGCCAATGCCAATGTGTATTCTGTTTAAATGTCGTACACTGTTGGACACTGTTGAATGTTGAACTGAATAAAATTCATGAATTGTGTACACCGTTTTTAAATAAACAACGGATCAACAAACCACGGTCAACTGAACGATAATATGGTACCGCTGACGTTTGATCTAAAATAATGACTTGGCACTCAGCAGCCGAATACGCAAATGATTTGACAAACGCTGTGTTAGAGTTGATTAAGGATTTAAAGCTATAAGTACATTCACAATTGGCTTAACTTCGTCTTTCAATCAAAATACCAATTTAGAAAGCACATTTACCATGCCGAACTATATTACGATTCACCATCCATATGCGGTTGACGAATTAATATTTTGGCGCACCAGTACAGGCGAAAAGCTAATATATGTTATGCAATGTTAGCTTACTGATCTTGCCTACTAAGCTGTATTAAAACATATTTAACCCATTCTTAAGCAAGGCGTATTTGTGAATTTCAGTTGCACTTTACAAGCCGCCCGGTGCTGAAACCAGGCGAACTCGCGATCCGCGGAAGCCATGAGCATGACTAGCAGATTGGAAACGATTCGTTTGATGTTGGCGCAAAACAACCTATACCTTGCTCCACATTTACTGTTCCTAAAGTTAAAACTGACCATAATTATAGTCAAAGAAACTTTGATAGCATTGGCAGTGCAGAATAAACAATGGCAACGTAGTGACGCGCCTCGCACTTGATTCGTTGCAGTTGTACGTCAACGTTAAATTTATGGTCCGCCAACTAGTCGTTCAATATACACATGTCGTGGACAAAGACGGGGATAACTTCACACAAAACAATTGACAGTTATTACCGTGTTAATATAGTTTGTCATAGCGCCCATTTCCCCCCTGGCGGCAGAAATTCGGGGTCCACGATCGAACGCATTACTTAATCGTATTTTACAAGTAATGCTAAATGTCTTTGTGCATGTCGGTGTGGTCATACATTAAAAAACAATGAGACTTATTATGTCCAAAAATATTTAAAAAAATGAAATACAAAATGCCGTATCCAGATTAAAGTAAATTTTTTTGACTGGTTGAAAAAGACCAACCAGACCTGCTGCGACATTCATCAAAAAGACAAACCAGACCTGCTGCGACATTCATCAAAAAGACAAACCAGATCTGCTGTGACATTCATCAAAAAGACAAACCAGACCTGCTGTGACATTCATCAAAAACTACGGTTTATGTGAATGTTTCAGACTTGCAAGGCTCTCCCGAGACGGCCACCGTCATTGCCAATATTTTCGGCGAAGTATCTCGCATCGGGCAAGTCAACCCCTGACCTCCGGCCGACCCGAGTGAGGAGCTGCAAGGGCATTCAGAAGAACCCTAAAGTCCAAGCAAGTGTGTGTGTGTGTTGCTGAGAAGGATACGTTTCTTTAGATAGGTTACAACAATTGTTATGTTAGACCCAGGTTGTCTGGTCCCTTGCCTGGAAACAGGGGTGGTGATTATTAGGAAGACGTCTGATGGATGAGTGCTTTAGATTGTGGGAAGTCGATATGTCAGAATTGTGAACACTGTTTTGGGTTTGCCAAATGCAGTTTGGCAGCAGTATACTTTCAACATATAAAAAATGGGAGACTGATAGCCTCAGTTTAACTAGAACATGTGCTGACATTTTAGATGGAAACTGCAAAAACAATGGAAAATTCATTAATTAATAAATTATGTATTACAATGATTAGTTTGAGATGTAATAATGAGATGGAGTGAAGAGTCTTGGTAGAGACGATGCACCAAAGAAGCAAGGCATCTATGAGAAATAACTTGACACACACACAGACAGACACACACACACACACACACACACACACACACACACACACACACACACACACACACACACACACACACACACACACACACACACACACACACACAGACACACACACAGACACAGACACACACAGACACACACACACACACACACACACAGACATGCGCGCTAGCTCGATTATACATGTGTAGTTAGATTTTGATCTTTGTCAAATAGTTTGCATGTGGGAACATCCTCTGCTATTTCACCTGGAGATTAGAAATGAACTAATCTGTCACTAATCAGTATAAAAATGTGGTCTTATTTTTGATAGGACTGGGAGACCACGTGTTGCTGGGTGCCCTGGTAAGTCTGGTTTTATCAAGTCTATCTTTGCTTTAGTTGGACGTACATTTGCACTGTTAGTATTTACTCAATCAATAGACAATTTGTTCCGTCAGTTGGTAATGCTCTGTAAGAATTAATACTTTTGGAAATCTAATCTACATTGTCCCTTCACTGCTGCTACTTTGTCACCTGTAGTTCTTCTGTCATTCTTAAAGGAGAAAAATACTTGTACTTTTTTAACCATTCAATATCTTGAAACCTCTATCTGATCTTCTCTCAATCTCCTGTTCTCTACTGTTATCAAACTACACTCTATTAGGCGTTTTTCATTACTAAGTTAAACAAGTTAGGTCTCATGTAGTGTGGTATCCAGCCCTTTATCTCAGTTGATCTGCATTTTGTGATAGAACATTGCCAAGATCATCGCCATGCCTGAGTCGGACCTACTCCTGGTGCAGATGGATCGAATACCTGGTAAGATGAATGTTGGATAGCTTAGGGATCATCTCAGAACGTCAATGTCCGATATCAGACAACAACATTACTTTCATCTGGCCTCAAACCCCTACCTCTTCCCGTCAGAAGTGGGTAGACATTGGTATGATGATACCAATATATTAACAGCATTAGTCAGAAGCATAAAATATCGATGTCCAGTGCCAGACAAAACTACCTCAGACCATTGCTCCCCCAAACGAAAGTAATTTCATAAGGAATGAGACATTAACGTTCCGGTCAATATAAGTAGGTGCTATATTAAACAATCAGGTAATAAATTGTAGATATTGTTTCCGGAAAAGTCTGTCATTGATTTAAATGTCTGTAGATCAATCTGGTAAGCAATGTTTGTGGTAAATCTGAATTTTACAGTGATGGGAACAGTTGATAACTGAGTCACTGCATGTTCTGGTAGTGTAGAAAATAAATAAAATAAAATGATAATAATTCTAAGATGTTGCATGATGCTATGTCTCCAATTAGATGTGGTATGCTGCCAGCCACGTAACTGCACTATGTTGATTTGGCATGATGCCATGCTAACAGCAGAGATTGTATGATGCCAACTGGCATAGTTTACATCTGAAACTTGTGGGATGATGCTATGCCTGTGGTAAAGGCAGTATGATGCCAACTGGCACTGTGTTGACAGCGGAGACGTGTGGCATGATGAAGACCGCCAAGGACCAGAAAGACCACTACATGTACGTCGACAGGAAGGACCTTGAGTGGGACTTCCAGTGTGGCTACTGGCGACCCATAGGAACAGTCGGCGACATGTAAGTGTGTATGCGTATGTACGTGTCTGTGTGAGTGTTTTTGTTTGTGTGTGTGTGTGGTGTGTGGCGTGTGTGTGTGTGGCGTGTGTGTGTGTGGCGTGTGTGTGTGTGGCGTGTGTGTGTGTGGCGTGTGTGTGTGGCGTGTGTGGCGTGTGTGTGGCGTGTGTGTGGCGTGTGTGTGGCGTGTGTGTGGCGTGTGTGTGGTGTGTATGTGTGTGTGTTTGTGTGCACGAGTGTCTGGGTATTTGTGCATGTGAATGAGTGCGTGTGAGTGTGTCTGAGTACATATGTGTGTTCATGTTTGTGTACGTGTGTGTGTAAATGTGTAAGCACATATGTGTGAACATATATGTGTACACGTGTGCATACTTCGTGTGTATTTGTGCATGCAGTGTGTCCGTGTTTGTTGCTGGATGGGAGTGTAACCTGTGGTAATAAATGAGTATATTACCTTGGATAAAACCACACGCTAGAGTTGTGTGTTGTAGAATCACCATCACGGGCATCCAGGAGAAGAACCTGGCATGTGAACGGGCCGGGCGGGAGAAGGAGGAGGGGAGGGACGAGGAGAGAGTCGAGGGGAGGGAGGAGGAGAGAGACGAGGGGAGGGAGGAGGGGAGGGAGGAGAGGGAGAACTCAGGGCATGTGTCACAGACCAGCATCCTGATGCCCCCAAACAACAGCAGCAGTGAAGACAATGAGGAGGATGAGGACAGTCTGGCTGAGGACAACAATGAGGTAAACACACTCATCCAACTAGTGTATGTGTGTGCATGTATTTGTGTGTGTGTGTTTATGTGGATATGTTTATGTTTTGCTCCTAGACGGTTAACTTCTCGAGAGCCAAACTTTCAGAGACTTTCTGAAGGGATTTAACTCCATTATTTTTTTGAAATTCCCATTTGGCTCTACCAGTTTCAGGGTTCGCACCAAACAGTGGACGCATGTTAATCTATTGTTAACAGTGGGGGGGTTTCTGCGGTTGTTCCAATGCTAGGTAAACCACCCTCCCGTCAGTCAGGGCATTTAGCGTTGCAAAGAAAAACTGCTCAAGTTTCCGTCATTACAAAGATCTTCTGTGCCTGTGTGTGTAGGGTTATCCAGGGGATGGACATTCTCGTTCGTGCCTGTCTGCAGGGAACTAGATCTGTGTGAGGAGAGGCAGATGTGTTGGGTGGATGAAAGAAGTGCAGTGTGTTGTGTATGGTCTGTAGAAGACAGAGACAGAAGACAAGGAGAAACAGATAGGAATGGGTGGATGAAAGAAGTGCAGTGTGTTGTGTATGGTCTGTAGAAACAGACGACAAGGAGAGGCAGATAGTGTTGGGTGGATGAAAGAAGTGCAGTGTGTTGTGTATGGTCTGTAGAAGACAGAAGACAAGGAGAGACAGATAGTGTTGGGTGAATGAAAGAAGTGCAGTGTGTTGTGTATGGTCTGTAGAAGACAGAGACAGAAGACAAGGAGAAACAGATAGTGATGGGTGGATGAAAGAAGTGCAGTGTGTTGTGTATGGTCTGTAGAAGACAGAGACAGAAGACAAGGAGAAACAGATAGTGTTGGGTGGATGAAAGAAGTGCAGTGTGTTGTGTATGGTCTGTAGAAGACAGAGACAGAAGACAAGGAGAAACAGATAGTGATGGGTGGATGAAAGAAGTGCAGTGTGTTGTGTATGGTCTGTAGAAGACAGAGACAGAAGACAAGGAGAAACAGATAGTGTTGGGTGGATGAAAGAAGTGCAGTGTGTTGTGTATGGTCTGTAGAAGACAGACAGAAGACAAGGAGAGGCAGATAGTGATGGGTGGATGAAAGAAGTGCAGTGTGTCGTGTATGGTCTGTAGAAGACAGACAGAAGACAAGGAGAGGCAGATAGTGATGGGTGGATGAAAGAAGTGCAGTGTGTCGTGTATGGTGTGTAGAAGACAGACAGAAGACAAGGAGAGGCAGATAGTGATGGGTGGATGAAAGAAGCGCAGTGTGTCGTGTATGGTCTGTAGAAGACAGACAGAAGACAAGGAGAGGCAGATAGTGATGGGTGGATGAAAGAAGCGCAGTGTGTAGTGTATGGTCTGTAGAAGACAGACAGAAGACAAGGAGAGGCAGATAGTGATGGGTGGATGAAAGAAGTGCAGTGTGTCGTGTATGGTCTGTAGAAGACAGAGACAGAAGACAAGGAGAGACAGATAGTGTTGGGTGGATGAAAGAAGTGCAGTGTCTTGTGTATGGTCTGTAGAAGACAGAAGACAAGGTGAGACAGATAGTATTGGGTGGATGAAAGAAGTGCAGTGTGTTGTGTATGGTCTGTAGAAGACAGAGACAGAAGACAAGGAGAAACAGATAGTGTTGGGTGGATGAAAGAAGTGCAGTGTGTTGTGTATGGTCTGTAGAAGACAGAAGACAAGGAGAGGCAGATAGTGTTGGGTGGATGAAAGAAGTGCAGTGTGTTTTGTATGGTCTGTAGAAGATAGAGACAGAAGACAAGGAGAGGCAGATAGTGATGGGTGGATTAAAAAAATGCAGTCTGTTGTGTATGGTCTGTAGAAGACAGAGATAGAAGACAAGAAGAGACAGATAGTGATGGGTGGATGAAAGAAGCGCAGTGTGTTGTGTATTGCCTGTAGAAGACAGAGACAGAAGACAAGGAGAGACAGATAGCATTGGGTGGATGAAAGAAGTGCAGTGTGTTGTGTATGGTCTGTAGGAGACAGAAGACAAGAAGAGACAGATAGTGTCGGACTCGCCAGTAGAGATACTCAAACAACTCTTGCGTACAGTGAGTGTATACTCTCGAGATAAGCAATGTTCTTGTTAAGGTTCATGTGTATCTGTTGATAATTCAAGACAAAGAACATTGTTTGTTAAGGCCTGTGCCGTTTGTAGATAATTTTTGTTAAGTTTCTTTGCAGCATGTTTTCTGTTTGGCCCCTCTTGGTGGTCAAATATTGCTGATGTATGTCTGTTGTTGTCAGGGTTTTTAGCTCAGATTTGATTGTAGTTTAATTTCTGTGTTTGTCTTTAAAAATATTTGTTATGTTATGTTATGTGTTCACTTGAAGAGTCTGTTCTGTTCAATGTAATTTAGCATGGATCCAATTAACCATTCACCACATATGTCATCATGGGGGTTATATCAGCGTACATGGGCCTGATACCTAACAATTAGACGTAGAATGTTCTGTGGTTGAGTGCAGCTTCTGGGAGCGACCCCTTCAAACTTGAATGTCTTATTTACTGTCTTGTTGAAGTTCAGCCATTGCTCATGTTTACATTCACCCAATAACTGTGTTTTTGTTAATTTCCCATGTTACTAACAACATTTAGTGCATTTTCTCTTTTAAATTTGGTAACACCAGTGAAATGACGAAGGTAATTTTTAGTCCTTTGGGCCGAAGGTCCAACAGACTTATGCCATCACTGCATCCGACGTGTGCCGTTAGCTGCCATATCTCAGAAACCGTTCAGTAACTTTTTATCTAGTTTTGTATAGACGTATCTTAGGATACTGCCACTATGCACGAGGAATATGTATTTGATTGAATCATTCTAAGAGCCCCAGGGCCCAAAAAAAAAGGTAATTTTTCACATTTTGCCTATTTTTTTCAAAAACTCTTCAGTAACTTTTTCTCTAATTTTGCAGACATTACATGTGTTGTGCCACTATAAAGAAGTTTGTATTTGATTGAATCAAGGGCACCTCGGGAGCCCCCAAAATTGAAAAATTTTACACTATCTAGTGATGTGGTTTTGAGAAGGACCCCTAACAGTAGATTTTGAGTATTGTGCCAGAAACATTTTTGTGTATTGTGCCAGAAACAGAACTTGGCAGCTATACCTCTTCCCTACAACATCTGGCACATGCGGAGTCTGTGTCTTTCATAGATGTCTATTTTTATGCAGTTGTTTTATATAGAGGTTGGAGGTTGTCTTTTCTGTTATGTAATTAAAAGCAGGAAGTTTGTTAATTCAATTATTTTTAGGCTGCAGAAAAGTAATTCCCGGTTTCTTATCAATGCATGGATTTAAAAATAGGTGCTACAACATTTTATTTTCTATTATAATTATTCCTCTAAATGCAAATTAATTAAGACATGGTGCAATATTATTAAATTAAACATGTCAACATTAATGATCTGTAACTATGATTCACCAATAAAATTTTATTAATAATTACAAACAGGGTTGTTTGATTTAAGTCATTAGATTTAATTCATTGATTTAAATCACTCCAAAAAACAAAACAAAACGTCTGCCGTTAGCTGCCATATGTCAGAAACCATTCGGCAACTATTTCTCTAATTTTGTTACGACATCTTAGTGGAGTGAATTAGAGACGAACGGATGGCAAAGAAAGCAGATGCCCGGAGAGTGGAGGGAAAAAGAAGACGAGGGCGACCCAATTAAAAACAACTATTCAGTCAAATAATCCTGACATCATATTCCTAGTCGAAACCAAAATAGACGAAAACTACCCCACCTATTCATTCCTACCACCTAACTATAGCGCCATCCGAAAGGACAGAAACACCCATGGTGGTGGAGTTCTCATAGCCTTCCGCGATGACATTGTAGCAGAACCACTTACAAAACTAAACTCAAGCTGTGAAATAGTATGGACAAAAATCCATTTCACACGAAACGAATCCATACACTTTGCATCCTACTACCGACCCCCCAGTGACCACCTTCAATCCCTTGAAGCTCTCCACGAATCCCTAACAAAACTGTACAGATCACAAAAAACTTCTCCTAATGTAGTTATAGCGAGTTGATTCCGGCAACATCCTTGACCTCGTACTCACTTCTAATCCATCGATAATTGCTAACACACCACTCCCGGCATGAGTGATCATGAAGCTGTGATCTTTAACGTAAACCTAAATCCAATACGTAACAGTAAACCACCACACAAAGTGTTCCAATATAAATCTGCAAACTGGGATAAGCTTAAAGATGACATAAAACAACTAACAACAACATACTTTGACACGAACCCAAATTCAACACATGTCAACACAAATTGGAACTTTTTCCGGAACAATCTTACTTCATTAGTCCACAATAATATCCCCAGCCGCAACACCAAAGCAAAAACCCACCTCCCCTGGATAACACGTGAAATAATAAGAATGCAAAGAATGCAAAAGCCATAAAAAAGCAAAACAAACTGGACATAATAGTGACTGGGAAAGGTTTAGGCAACTCCGAAAACAAGCCACTAAAGCTGCAACCAAATCCTACTCAGACTATCTAAACAATCACATTGGAGACAGCCTAAAAACAAACCCAAAACAATTCTGGTCATTCATTAAAGCAAACAAACGAGAATACATTGGCATCCCTACACTGCAAGCAAACGACCAACCAATCGCAAATGATCACGACAAAGCAAATACACTTAACAACCAATTTAGTTCCGTATTTACTCAAGAAATCTACCCCATCCCCCAAATAGCTCCATCCATCTATCCTGATATGCCCTCCCTCGAAATCGGGATAGACGGAGTAATTAAGCAACTGAAAAACCTAAACCAAAATAAAGCTACAGGCCCCGACAAACTCCCAGCCAGAGTCCTTAAAGAGACTGCAGTGGAAATTGCCCCCATCATCACACACATTTTCCAGCAGTCATACAACACTTGCAAACTCCCAGATGACAGGCTCCAAGCACTAGTAACACCAATACACAAAAAAGCCACAAATCAGACCCTGCTAATTATAGCCCAATTTCGTTAACATGCATCCTCTGCAAAGTTATGGAGCACATCATTTTAAGCAACATGTGGAAACACTTACACAAACACAACATCATCATCCACTTCCAACATGGATTCCAACCAGGTCTGTCTTGTGAATCCCAACTCATCGACACAGTCCACGACTGGATGACTGCTATGGACAATAAGACACAAATAGATGCCATCCTACTCGATTTCGCCAAAGCCTTCGACAAAGTCCCCCATAAATGCCTCCTATCCAAATTAGCTTTCTATGGAATAACTGGAAACACACAAAACTGGATCAAATCGTTTCTATCCAATCGCAAATAGAGAGTCTCGGTCAATGGAGCCCTGTCGGACAGCACAAATGTTACATCTGGTGTACCACAGGGCTCAGTTCTAGGACCTGTCCTATTTTTACTCTATATAAACGACATAACCGAAAATGTCCAATCTTCCGTACGTCTCTTTGCAGATGACAGGATTATATATCGCAAAATCACATCCGAAACCGACCACGAAACTCTCCAATCTGACCTGATCAAACTCCAAACATGGTCTAATAAATGGCAGATGGAATTTAACATATCTAAATGTCTGCATCTCCCAATAACAAACAAAACCAAACCCAGACTACATTCATATTCACTCTTTGGCATACAACTCTCTACCGCCTCTAGCCACACATATCTTGGAATAAAATTAGATTCTAAACTAACCTGGGCTAACCATATTACTGACATAGCTTCCAAATCTTCAAAAGTCCTAGGCATGATCAAACGAACCCTCGGACCATGCAAACCTGAAGTAAAAGAAACAGCCTATAACATGCTAATCTGACCAAAACTCGAGTATGCCTCTCCCATATGGAACCCACACACTGCCACCCAAATTAAACACCTTGAAAGAGTACAACACTGTGCTGCCAGATTTGTCAGAAATGACCACAGACGCCAAACAAACGCAGCAGACCTAATAGCCACCCTTGGATGGTCAACTCTTGAACGACGACGCATTATCAAACAAGCCATGACATTTTACAAAATATTAAATAACATAATCAACATCACAGGTCTACTAACACAGTCAAAAAACCGAGGCCACTACGTAGCCCATAGGTGCCGCATCAATGCAGCAGTGTTCTCTTTCTACCCCTGAGCAGTTCGAATCTGGAATATGATTCCACCACCGATTACTGAACTAGAAAGCCCCATAGCGTTTCAAACAGCGATCATGAACCTCCCTTTCACCACACCCAATCATCTAAAGTGCCTATAAAATAAACAAACAAACTACCCACAACGCATGCGCACAAACAAGCACCACACAACTCCTAGGTTAGCTCAAGTTTGGGGTGTTTGGAGTAAATTCACCTAAGGACTGGCTGAGGGGAGCAGACTGTGTATTAGGCATTGTCTGGGCTCCTGCCTGCCATTGTAATGAGGCTCATGGATGTTTAAATACATCAGTAGACCACAATAGTGAACTCTTTGGTAGTGATCATTGGCTGGGTGACTGTAAAACTACATGGCTTCATGGCATAAACAACCTTTAACTGTGCTACATGCGAGATTGTAGCTCACCAACTCTCCTGCAAGGTTTCTACAACCACTGGAAATCAGCCTAAATAGCAGAGTATCGGGATAAATTTCTACAGTATTTTTAATAACACTAACTACTATATACAATCTTCACAAAATGATCTACTAAAATATTTAATTTTCAGGTGTATCTTTACTGGCATGCATATGTATCTCCACTAAACATGTCAACATTTTAATTCTATCATAACCCTTACTGATCTGTAACTGTGATTCACCCAGAACCATTTCATTATTAATTACAAACTAACAATATAGTCCAAAGGACTTCAGGGCCTCTTGGCCCATTTTTTGCAATAATTAAATCAAAAACTACTGAAAATATTACATAAGGCATTTTCATACAACATTTAATCACACTTTTAATTTAAGACATTTCATCACACAACATTTTGTTACAAGACCATTTGCCACACAACATTTTGTTACAAGACCATTTGCCACACAACATTTTGTTACAAGACCATTTGCCACACAACATTTTGTCACGATCTGAAGGGTGTGAGATTTCATCAGGAGTGTGCTGTATTTGGTCACATCATTTGATGACTCTTTCACTGCTTCCCTTCCGGTACAACTGTTAGCAGTGCTAGGTATGGTTCACATGTTACAATATAGTTTTATTTCATTATTTTATTGTAATAACAAAAGTGTAAAAAACACTAAAAAGACAGGCTTTGTGTCTGATTTACACAACAGTATATCTAATTTTTAAGGGTAGCCTTTTTCAAGTTAATGACTCCATCTTTGGTGCACTAGTAACGCCAGAACGAAGGCAGCTAGGCTTTGTGTATGTTTTTCAAAATTAATTAATTTCCTTTGGTATGATTAGACATCGTGTTTACTAGATGTTGTACATCTGATTGAGTACTGACTCATGTTTGTTGTGTGCAGCAAAAGTTGAGGCCGAGTGCGCCGAGAGGAACTCCAAAAGATAGCCTCGATGAGACGGATCCAGAGCCGCGGCCACGGTCAGCCAAGTTTAAGCGCATCATGAGCAGGGTGAGGACTGTTCATGGCACTTGTCCTAGTAGTTCTTTTGTCATATACAGTGGAACTGTAGTGCCTGAATCAGTGTGACTAATTTTGAACACTTTACACTGTTTGGATAAAATTTAGGACAGACCTAGGGTGGTTGTAATTGCGTAGTGTTTGTACCGAGGTG
Source organism: Escarpia spicata (assembly GCA_963995525.1). Classification (NCBI taxonomy): domain Eukaryota; kingdom Metazoa; phylum Annelida; class Polychaeta; order Sabellida; family Siboglinidae; genus Escarpia; species Escarpia spicata. The sequence continues at coordinate 67,139,842 of OZ023208.1, read as the reverse complement.
AATGTAAAGTGAGGTTTGACTGTGCGTTGGTCGTTGAGTGGTTTATTGTATACAGGTGATTTTGTGGATGTCACTTCACTGATGCCACAACATTTGCCTTGCCTCTGCTAACAACAGGATCAGTTTAAATGTTGCTGCACCATTCAGATGTATTTCTTTTGTATACGACTGATCTATTGAAGTAATGTGATATTGTGCAGCTTGACATGACATAATTCATCACATTTACACACGTTTGCCTGCACATTCATAATCTTAATGCTGGCAGTTTTATGGACTGTATTCAATTCAGTTTAATACATTGTACACAAATAAACGTAATATTGGCTACAGTAGCCTCTGTGTGATTTCTGTGTGTGCAATGATGTAGATGTCTGAAAGGAAGGGAAAACATGTGTACAGTTGATGTATCCCCAGGCAGCACATTTAGTCAGAGTTGAATGTTTACCAAGAGAAAAGTTAGAAATAGTAAGTAATGTTAAACTGGAACGCATACATCTGTGGCAACAGTTGACTTAATCACATAAATATAATAAATGCAAAAAATCAAAACAGTAAATAGGTAAACTGCTTTCTGAGAGGTGATCTGCTACTCTTTACTTGCAGGATGGCAAGAGCCTGATGTGTATACAGTCATCCCCCCTACCAACTGTCTCCAGGTAAGTGGGATTCGGTGGGTCAGGGCAGTCGTCCCGGAACTTTCACCATGAATTTAGAACATTTAGAGTTTAGGTGACAGGTTTCGTTTAGTTTGTTTTAATTTATTTTATACATAGTGCCACATCCATTGTAGTTGACAGCACTTTACAAAGACACATAGAGAATATGTTAAACATAATATGATGTGATAACAAACAATACTTGTGATATCATATATAAAATTATGTATACTATATAGCTGTTAAATAGTAGTTATAATTATGAAAATTAATATAGCATGGTCTGTTCATTTCAACGTGCATCATAGCATAATTAGTAGAAGATTGATGTATAAATCTCACATTTTTAACCCTAAGCAGGGCTATTTTCTGGTCTTTAATATAAACAGATTTTGCAATTATTATATGTATATATATTATATGTATATATATATGTATATATATGTATGATCCCCCCGGAATGCTATCTTGTGTCTTCCAGGCCGTCACTCAGCCTTTTGACGACGAGTGAGAGTGATGACGAGTTAGTTTTCACCCCGACCTCCGGGGGCACGACCCTCGTTAACCCGAGTCGTCGGTCGAGTCTGGAGTCTGCGGAGGAGAAAGAGTTGAGGGCGCTTCAGTCCTGCCCCAGCACCGCCTACAGCGCCCTCCGCTCCAGCGCCTCACATGACGTCACGTCGCTGTCCAAGTCATCGCCGCGTCACGAGATGAGTGAAGGGGAAGAGGAGGAGGAGGAGGGGGAGGAAGAGTACGAGGGAAGGAAGGGGGCAGGGGAGAGACAGCCCATGGAGTTCGCCTTCAAGCAGATGTTCTTGTCACCCCGCAGGATGTCCATCACCAGGTGGTGCACTCTTCTCCGTCACCCTTTCATGATTGAAGTACCAAGATCAAAAACAACATAAGTCCATTTTTTCCTAAATTGATTTTTTTATACAAGCCTTTAGCTGAAGACCCAACACACTTTAATTTATGACATCAAATAGAACATTAGTCCTAATATCCAAACTGTGTATGGCAATCGCTAAATTTGCTGCTGCTTATAAAACAACTTATGTCCAAAATCAGTTTTTATTAATTTACTCAAAAGTACAGTCGCGCCTCGTTATAACGCGGATTCGGTTATAACGCAGTCGGTCGCGGACCCCGAATTTCTGCCACTAGGGGGAAAATGGGCGCTATGACAAACTATATTAACACGGTAATAACTGTCAATTGTTTTGTGTGAAGTTATCCCCGTCTTTGTCCACGATGTGTATAATGAACGACTAGTTGGTGGACAATAAATTTAATGTTGACGTACAACTGCAACGAATCAAGTGTGAGGTGCGTCACTACGTTGCCGTTGTTTATTCTGCACTGCCAATGCTATCAAAGGTATAAGTTTCTTTGACTATAAACAGGTGCGCCAAAATATTAATTCGTCAACCGCATATGGATTGGTGAATCGTAATATTGTTCGGCACGGTAAATGTGCTTTCTAAATTGGTATATTGATTGAAAGATGACGTTATACCAATTGTGAACGTACTTATAGCTTTAAATCCTTAATCAACTCTAACACAGCGTTTGTCAAATCATTTGCGTATTCAGCTGCTGAGTGCCAGGTCATTATTTTAGATCTTACGTCAGCGGTACCATACCATATTATCGTTCAGTTGATCGTGGCTTGTTGGTCTGTTGTTTACTTAAAAACGGTACACAATTCATGAATTTTATTCCATTCAACAGTGTATGACATTTAAACAGAATATACATTGACGTTGGCTGGCAGTTTAATAAACTGCATGTCGTGCACACTGGCTTCGATGGGGTTCTTCGTGCAGCAGTGGTGTTGGTCGTTGTCATAGCGCCCTTGACGGCAGATACGGGAACACGCCATGTTTATAACGCGCCCCGTTTATAACGCGGATTCATTCCGTGGACCCCGACTACCACGTTATAACGAGGCGCGACTGTACCAATTGGTGACTTGTGATGTTTTTGATCTTGATGCTTCGATTATTATTTTATATATTTTTTCTATTACATGTAAATTAAGTTAGGGTGTTATCAATCATGTGTTGTGTTTTGTGTGGAGGAAGAAGCACTTTATGTAAGTCGAAACCACTTTCTTCCGTACACTGTATTTGTCATTTTTATATTCAGTTGACATGTGTAATAATTGATGTATTGTGAAGTTAACTGTTCATATTGATGTTGGCTCATTTAAACTGAGTTCGTCTGTTTCTCAGTCTACAATCTAATGGCCTGGATATTCTAATGGTTTTTTGTCTCCCACAAGAACATGTGTTTATTGGTAGATAATCCAAATAGCTAACAGTTGACCTAGTTGTGTATTTCTGTCAGATGACACGTGCATTGACACGCAGTAAATGCATGTTGTGCTGTGTTCAGACTGCTGTCTCTGGCAGCGAAACATTCCGTGCCAGGCAGTGAAGCACTTGCTCCACGCGTCACGGGAAACACACAGAGGAAACCTCAGCAAAGTGAGTAACGCACTTAATAACACACTTCTCAACATCTCAACAACACATTTGTTGCAACATAGTAGGTAACACACTTCTCACTACATAGTAACACCTACTGATAGCAGAGTGACATAAATTCTCAGAACACTTTGCAACACACTTCTTAACAATGTTCTCAACATGCACGATTCTCAAAGCACTTCCCAGAACACTTGTCGACCCACTTGTAAATACACTAGTCACATGCGTGCTGCGTACATCTGTGTTGCCTTGCATATCTGACATGGCAATCTGCTTGCAGCTGTCACCCCACCCCCCCAGCCACCACCCTCTCCCATCATGACACAGCTGCAAGTGCTGCACATGAAGACGGTCAACTCGTGGCTGGGTGCAGGCAAGAACCTCCACAACCGTCCCCGCAGGCCCGGCCACACCCCGGGCTGGAAGGAGGGCATGCCCCTACGCCAGGTCTCCTCCGCCGCGCACAGGGCCATGAAGTAAGTACACGAGGCCATGAAGTATGTACATGGGGCCATGAAGTAAGTACATGGGGTCATAATGTAAGTACTCGGGGGGGGGGGGGGCTATGAAGTAAGTACACAGGGCCATAAAGTAAGTACATGGGGCTATGAAGTAAGTATACAGGGCCATGACCATGAAGTAAGTACACGGGGCCATGAAGTAAGTACACAGGGCCATGAAGTAAGTACATGGGCTATGAAGTAAGTACACGGGGCCATGAAGTAAGTAATCGGGGCTATGAAGTAAGTATACAGGGCCATGAAGTAAGTACATGGAGCCATGAAGTAAGTACTCGGGGCCATGAAGTAAGTACATGGGCTATGAAGTAAGTAATCGGGGCTATGAAGTAAGTATACAGGGCCAAGAAGTAAGTACATGGGGCTATGAAGTAAGTATACAGGGCCATGAAGTAAGTACATGGAGCCATGAAGTAAGTACTCGGGGCTATGAAGTAAGTACACGGGGCCATGGAGTAAGTACATGGGGCCATGAAGTAAGTCGTGTACTGTACACGAGCGTGAAGTACATATTGTAAGGACAGGTAAGCTAGAAATAGTACAAAAGAGAGCAACTCAAATGATTCCAGAAGTGAGAGACCGTAGTTATGGAGCATGCCTATGAGAATGTGGTTTAGCAATACTAGAGACCAGGAGATTGATACGCAGCATGGCATATGGGGTAAGACCACATTAGATTTCACATAGGTGGCCATTATAACGTTTCCTTCATTTCCTGCAAAGTTTGTCTAACAAAATTTAACAGCATATTTAACCTCCATTGACACAAATACTGTGGAAAATTTTTGAAATTCTCATACCTCGTTTTTCAGAAAAATCCACCCAAACCTGATACGCTTCCATTTTGCCCCAATCTGGTGACGGATTTTGAAATGTTGGTATGCGAATACGGGAGCAACTAGCATATATTTATTGCTACCTCGTGAAAGATCTAATGCAGCAATACATTCAGTATTCACCGGAACAACATAAAACTTTATTTTCAAAGGCATTCTTTAACTGGGTAATGGCAGATGAATCCTTAATGTGGTCTTAACCCATATAATTTTCTCCACCACTGTCAGCTTGATGACAGCACAAAACATTCTTAACTTGATTTGTGTAATTTGGTGTACATCATATTTAGCAGATAAATACTTCATATGAATGTTTTTATAAAGTTATTAATGATAAATGTGTTTACTAGACTTTACATTGCCTTTCAGTAGGACGAGTGCACCCAACATCATCACCCCGTCGTCTCTCATCTACGACCACACTATAGGTGGGTACATCTTACCCTCTTCCACGGCACCCAACATCATCACCCGTCATCTCTCATCTACGACCACACTATAGGTGGGTACATCTTACCCTCTTCCACGGCACCCAACATCATCACCCGTCATCTCTCATCTACGACCACACTATAGGTGGGTACATCTTACCCTCTTCCACGGCACCCAACATCATCACCCCGTCGTCTCTCATCTACGACCACACTATAGGTGGGTACATCTTACCCTCTTCCACGGCACCCAACATCATCACCCGTCATCTCTCATCTACGACCACACTATAGGTGGGTACATCTTACCCTCTTCCACGGCACCCAACATCATCACCCGTCATCTCTCATCTACGACCACACTATAGGTGGGTACATCTTACCCTCTTCCACGGCACCCAACATCATCACCCGTCGTCTCTCATCTACGACCACACTATAGGTGGGTACATCTTACCCTCTTCCACGGCACCCAACATCATCACCCCGTCGTCTCTCATCTACGACCACACTATAGGTGGGTACATCTTACCCTCTTCCACGGCACCCAACATCATCACCCCGTCGTCTCTCATCTATGACCACACTATAGGTGGGTACATCTTACCCTCTTCCACGGCACCCAACATCATCACCCGTCATCTCTCATCTACGACCACACTATAGGTGGGTACATCTTACCCTCTTCCACGGCACCCAACATCATCACCCCGTCGTCTCTCATCTACGACCACACTATAGGTGGGTACATCTTACCCTCTTCCACGGCACCCAACATCATCACCCCGTCGTCTCTCATCTACGACCACACTATAGGTGGCTACATCTTACCCTCTTCCACGGCACCCATCATCATCACCCCGTCGTCTCTCTTCTACGACCACACTATAGGTGGGTACATCTTACCCTCTTCCACGGCACCCAACATCATCACCCCGTCATCTCTCTACGACCACACTATATGTGGGTACATCTTACCCTCTTCCACGGCACCCAACATCATCACCCCGTCGTCTCATCTACGACCACACTATAGGTGGGTACATCTTACCCTCTTTCATGGCACCCAACATCATCACCCCGTCGTCTCTCATCTACGACCACACTATAGGTTGGAACATCTTACCCTCTTTCATGGCACCCAACATCATCACCCCGTCGTCTCTCATCTACAACCACACTATAGGTGGGTACATCTTACCCTCTTCCACGGCACCCAACATCATCACCCGTCATCTCTCATCTACGACCACATTATAGGTGGGTACATCTTATCCTCTTTCATGGCACCCAACATCATCACCCCGTCGTCTCTCATCTATGACCACACTATAGGTGGGTACATCTTACCCTCTTCCACGGCACCCAACATCATCACCCCGTCATCTCTCTACGACCACACTATAGGTGGGTACATCTTACCCTCTTCCACGGCACCCAACATCATCACCCGTCATCTCTCTACGACCACACTATAGGTGGGTACATCTTACCCTCTTCCACGGCACCCAACATCATCACCCCGTCATCTCTCTACGACCACACTATAGGTGGGTACATCTTACCCTCTTCCACGGCACCCAACATCATCACCCCGTCATCTCTCTACGACCACACTATAGGTGGGTACATCTTACCCTCTTCCACGGCACCCAACATCATCACCCCGTCATCTCTCTACGACCACACTATAGGTGGGTACATCTTACCCTCTTCCACGGCAGCCATATTTATTTAACCTTGTCCGAGGACCAGGTGATAGGACTGAGTGTCTAGACTTATTATGAGTCCACAGCATATTTTTTCCAGTTTCCTGCATATGATATTTAATTCCTCTGGCATATACACCAGGTAGAAGGGTTGATACCCTTCTCAGACTTGGGCAAGGTGGGGTGAATGAAGTTGACCAAGCTTTGAGGCAGTGGCAGGTGGAATTTACCCACCATCCTCTCGATTGACAGTCAGGTGTTTTAGCCAATAACATGCTTGCCTGCCTGCCTGCCTGCCTGCCTGCCTGCCTGCCTGCCTAATTTATGCAAAGCTTTGATACATAGCAATTACATACACTGTATATGATCTGTTCATAAATATATCGACCCATTAGCATCAGATAAGAATTGTTAACTGGGTTATGCTGTCAATGCCACCTATTGGGTTGTATTAATGACACTTTCGTGCACAGTTGTTGACATATGAGTGGATTGCTTTACAATGTAACAGTGGAGCAGGAAAATAAATGAGTATTTGTTAATGAATCGTAAGATCATGTTGGCGTCTAATAGATCAGACTTAATAATGTAGTGACACAGGTGCAACAAACTTATGTTTCTGAGGATGTTTTCAGGATATCACTTGAATTCAGATGATCCTGTGGGCCATGATGGTTTTCAGGTGTGGTCTCCTCTGTTTTATTACGTAGGCTGTAGTGGTGTAGTTTCTGTTACGTAGTGTACATAGACCCTATAATGGTGTAGTTTCCGTTATGTAGTGTACGTGGGCCCAGTAGTGATGTAGTTTCCGTTATGTAGTGTACATAGGCCCTGTAGTGGTGTAGTTTCCGTTATGTAGTGTACATAGGCTCTGTAGTGGTGTAGTTTCCGTTATGTAGTGTACATAGGCCCTGTAGTGGTGTAGTGTAGGTTGTTGTTGTGTAGTGTCGTAGACTACATACATCATGTAGCGTAGGCCATGTAGTGTGGACTGTGTAGTATTGTAGCTCTTAGGCCATGTAGTGTGGACTGTGTAGTATTGTAGCTCTTAGGCCATGTAGTGTGGACTGTGTAGTATTGTAACTCTTAGGCCATGTAGTGTGGACTGTGTAGTTTTGTAACTCTTAGGCCATGTAGTGTGGACTGTGTAGTATTGTAACTCTTAGGCCATGTAGTGTGGACTGTGTAGTTTTGTAACTCTTAGGCCATGTAGTGTGGACTGTGTAGTATTGTAACTCTTAGGCCATGTAGTGTGGACTGTGTAGTATTGTAACTCTTAGGCCATGTAGTGTGGACTGTGTAGTTTTGTAACTCTTAGGCCATGTAGTGTGGACTGTGTAGTTTTGTAACTCTTAGGCCATGTAGTGTGGACTGTGTAGTATTGTAACTCTTAGGCCATGTAGTGTGGACTGTGTAGTTTTGTAACTCTTAGGCCATGTAGTGTGGACTGTGTAGTATTGTAACTCTTAGGCCATGTAGTGTGGACTGTGTAGTTATGTAACTCTTAGGCCATGTAGTGTGGACTGTGTAGTATTGTAGCACTTAGGCCATGTAGTGTGGATGGTGTAGTTTTATGCACTTAGGCCATGTAGTGTGGATGGTGTAGTTTTGTAGCACTTAGGCCATGTAGTGTGGATGGTGTAGTTTTGTAGCACTTAGGCCATGTAGTGTGGATGGTGTAGTTTTGTAGCACTTAGGCCATGTAGTGTGGATGGTGTAGTTCTGTAGCACTTAGGCCATGTAGTGTGGATGGTGTAGTTCTGTAGCACTTAGGCCATGTAGTGTGGATGGTGTAGTTTTGTAGCACTTAGGCCATGTAGTGTGGATGGTGTAGTTTTGTAGCACTTAGGCCATGTAGTGTGGATGGTGTAGTTTTGTAGCACTTAGGCCATGTAGTGTGGATGGTGTAGTTTTGTAGCACTTAGGCCATGTAGTGTGGATGGTGTAGTTTTGTAGCACTTAGGCCATGTAGTGTGGATGGTGTAGTTTTGTAGCACTTAGGCCATGTAGTGTGGATGGTGTAGTTTTGTAGCACTTAGGCCATGTAGTGTGGATGGTGTAGTTTTGTAGCACTTAGGCCATGTAGTGTAGATGGTGTACTGTAGGTAGTGTTGGGAATCAGTTTTACTTTTATAATCGATCATTGGTTTTGTCAAACAGATTGATGGTCAATTATAAAATCGGTTTGACTGGTCGGCCATTCTAAGAAACAATTGCTCTCTAGGTGGCAGTACTGGTGTGACCCATCGGTGGCAGTTAACGTAATCATACAACGTATTTGATGAAAATGTACGCATCTGTTCGTAATAATCACAAGTGGAAACTTACCAAACAGCCCTGCAGTGTATCCATTTAATGCGTTGCATCTTCCCGTAATGTCAGGTTTCCGAACATGCCGTAAGCAAAGCGGTTTTGAACAGTGTCATCCCAAAACAGGTTTTGGTCATTCGGTAATCGTACAGATTTCACTTGAAACAATTTGTCATAAACTACATTATCTAGTGTGTTAGACTGGTGTAGTGTTGTAGACTACATTATATAGTGTATTAGACTGGTGTAGTGTCATAGACTACATTATATAGTGTGTTAGACTGGTGTAGTGTCATAGACTACATTATATAGTGTGTTAGACTGGTGTAGTGGCATAGACTACATTGTATAGTGTGTTAGACTGGTGTAGTGGCATAGACTACATTATATAGTGTGTTAGACTGGTGTAGTGTTGTAGACTACATTATATAGTGTGTTAGACTAATGTAGTGTCATAGACTACATAATATAGTGTGTTAGACTGATGTAGTGTCATAGACTACATTGTATAGTGTGTTAGACTGGTGTAGTGGCATAGACTACATTATATAGTGTGTTAGACTGGTGTAGTGTCATAGACTACATTGTATAGTGTATTAGACTAATGTAGTGTCATAGACTACATTATATAGTGTGTTGGACTGATGTAGTGTCATAGACTACATTGTATAGTGTGTTAGACTGATGTAGTGTCGTAGATGTAGCATGTAGTGTTGTGTCTTTCACTGTGTTGTTTGTGTATGTGTGAGTGTGTGGCTGTGTGCATGCATTCATGTGTGCAATTCTAATATCTGTTTTGGCTGTCTGTGTATATACAATGTTCATACATGCACCCATGTTAGTAGGTGGTGCGTATGTATTGTTATAGAATAATCAGCACTTATAACAATAGATGCGCAAGTGGATGGATATTCCAAGATCTAGAAAACAGAGCACGTTTTTTATGAGTTTGTCATAGTAACATGTACATGTCAATTGTTGCAGGTTGTTTGTATGTGGATGTCCATATCCCCCCTTTAAAGCTGTCATTGCTGGAAAGTTAACAGAAGCCTAAACCCATTATTTGGTGCTTCATACTTTTATATTTTTTTATAAACAATGACAGTGATATTGAGTCTTCCATCGAATTAAGGATGTTTGACATCTCTTCCAACGTATTTGTTACAGCACTGGTACTGGTACTTGGCATTGGTGTCTGGTACTTGGAACTGGTACTGGTACTTGGCACTGATGTCTGGTACTTGGCACGTACTGGTACTGGTACTTGGCATTGGTGTCTGGTACTTGGAACTGGTACTGGTACTTGGCATTTGTATCTGGTACTTGGAACTGGTACTGGTACTTGGCATTGGTGTCTGGTACTTGGCACTGGTACTGGTACTTGGCACTGATGTCTGGTACTTGGCAAGTACTGGTACTGGTACTTGGCATTGGTGTCTGGTACTTGGCACTGGTACTGGTACTTGGCACTGATGTCTGGTACTTGGCACGTACTGGTACTTGGCATTGGTGTCTGGTACTTGGCACTGATGTCTAGTACTTGGCACGTACTGGTACTAGGCATTGGTGTCTGGTACTTGGAACTGGTACTTGGCATTTGTATCTGGCACTGGTACTGGTACTTGGCATTGGTACTGATAGTTGGCACTGGTGTCTGGTACTTGGCACTGATACTGCTACTTGGCACTGGTGTCTAGTACTGCTACTTGGCACTGGTACTTGGCACAGGTGTCTGATACTTGGCACTGATACTGCTACTTGGCACTGGTGTCTAGTACTGGTACTTGGCACTGGTACTGGTACTTGGCACTGGTGTCTAGTACTGGTACTTGGCACAGGTGTCTGATACTTGGCACTGATACTGCTACTTGGTACTGGTGTCTGCTACTTGGCACTGGTGTCTGCTACTTGGCACTGGTGTCTGCTACTTGGCACTGGTACTTGGCACTGGTGTCTGCTACTTGGCACTGGTGTCTGCTACTTGGTACTGGTGTCTGGTACTTGGCACTGGTGTCTGCTACTTGGCACTGGTGTCTGGTGCTTGGCACTGGTGTCTGCTACTTGGCATTGGTGTCAGGTACTGGTACTTGGCACTGGTGTCAGGTACGGGAACCAGGGACAAGAATCTGGCAACTGTGTGTTTGATCTTTGAATTTAAATGGCTGTGTTTCCTTTGTAGGCAATAGATCTCACATGTGGCTACCAGAGGCTGTTAACAGCAGGTATGAGATCATGCAATGATTTGAGATAAGTGGTTGGATTAATTTTAGTCTCGTTATTGTATGTTAGGTGTAAATCTTCTTTGCTGTAATTAGAGCAGAGTTTGAAATGAAACTTCTCCATCGTACTCTGTCGTTAGCCGTTTTCTTTACTTTGTTCCAGGCGGTATCAATCTTTTTTAATTCATCGAGTGTTGATCTCCTCCAACTGTTTATAGGGAGTGTTTTTCTTTTTCCTTAAGGATTCCAAGCTAGGGTTTGTTTTGTAACTTTTGTAGCCCCTAATTTAATCCGCCATGAATTATTTCAGTCTGTACACATGTGTTATGTGTCGATTATTTCAGTCAGTTGGTGCCAGTGTGGACATATAAATTTTAAAATGAGATTTCCTACGTTAAATACATAATGTAACGACACATTACGCAAACTCTAGCGCACTGGTAATGTAATGTAATGTAACGATGGTAATAATGTAAATGATCGTAGAATCCTGGGAAAACTGGTCATCAGTAAGAAGTAAATAATAATAATAATAACATTATTTATATATAGCACAGTTTCTTTGGAAGCTCAATTTGCTTTGCATAATATGCATGAAATTCAAGTTTTAACCCTGTACATTGAAAATACATTGTGGTGAGCTATCTGCAGTGTTGGCTTTGTATGCATTGTTGATACTGGAAGAAATGGCCATCTTTCGGATGGATCTACATACACGTAGACACAGAGGACAGTTTATGAAGCAGTCATACCTAACGTTTGGTATCACATCAACTGGAGCAGTATTTCACAGTACAAGATATAAATGACCAGTCAATGGTTTACATGGCTGGGAACAATCACAGAAATCATACGTAACATTGAGAACAATTGACTAACATGTTACTGTAATCAAGCTTATGTTTGTACACTGTTTGTGGACATGTTAATGTTTTCCTCGTAGATGGTTTGAACTTCGAGCGCCAAACTTTCAGGGATTAATCTACATAGGGGTTGGACATAGACCTAACAATTTTCAAAATTCCCCTTGTATGTCAAGATTCTCACCTTTTATGGGGCAAATCAGTTGTTTGGAGCATAAAATGAAACATGCATAAACTATAACTGAGCAATCGCAGGAACCATGCGTGCATGAGAAACACAGAGAAAATGGCGCCTGTGTCATAGACTTGGCAACACGGAAGAGACGTTTATGTCTACCCTCATGGCAATAGTGTAGCAATACAAATATTATTTGACAATTCTACATTATCACGACTAGGGCCCTGAGTATATCTGCAAGTGCGTTGTGGTGTTTATGAAATGATATCCTGTGTGTTTTTGTAAATATTGCTATCATGACTGTCGGCTACAATGGCATTCTGTTTTCATTTTTCCTAGTCCATCAAATGTCCTGTATGAATCTTAAAACCGACAAAAACCCTTAACAAGGGGAATTAAAAAAGACATTCTTCTACAGAGATTAGACCCTTGAAAGTTTGGTGCCCAGGAAATAAAGCGTTTAGAAAGAAAAGCTCAGTATGCACACAGACGCGCACACATACACACACACATAGACACGCACACGTGTACACACACACGCGCACGCACACATATACACGCACACACATGCAAGCATCCACACATACAATAGCTTGAGTACAGTTAGATGTGCACAGTGGCCACTTGTAGTGAATTAACACTTGTTGTGTTTTAGGAAATATTGCCGTTCAACCTCTGCCTGCACAGCTGATAAACACAATAAGTAAGTAGATGTAATACTGATATGTTGATGTTTTTTATCTTTCATATAAGATCAACTCAAGTCTTAATAGGTGTTGTTGATCACTGCTCCTAAGTTCTCCTACCAAAGAACTTGCTATTTCCAATTCAGAAAGAAAACAGTTGTATTTCAGCAGATCACTACTAAGCATGATTAATATGAGTGCAAATGTCATAATCACCTACTGATCCATTTGATTTGTTTCACTACCAGTTGTGCCAAAGACAGTCATCAATGTAGTACCTAGATACTTAGATTTGTTTCACTACCAGTTGTGCCAAAGACAGTCATCAATGTGGCCCCAAGAGACAGATTTGTTTCACAACCAGTTGTGCCAATGACAGTCATCAATGTGGCCCCTAGAGACTTATATTTGTTTCACCACCAGTTGTACCAAAGAAGTCATCAATGTGGCCCCTAGAGACTTAGATTTGTTTCACCACCAGTTGTGCCAAAGACAGTCATCAATGTGGCCCCTAGAGACTTAGATTTGTTTCACTACCAGTTGTGCCAAAGACAGTCATCAATGTGGCCCCAAGAGACTTAGATTTGTTTCACAACCAGTTGTGCCAATGACAGTCATCAATGTGGCCCCTAGAGACTTAGATTTGTTTCACTACCAGTTGTGCCAAAGACAGTCATCAATGTGGCCCCAAGAGACTTAGATTTGTTTCACTACCAGTTGTGCCAATGACAGTCATCAATGTGGCCCCTAGAGACTTGGATTTGTTTCACCACCAGTTGTGCCAAAGACAGTCATCAATGTGGCCCCAAGAGATTTAGATTTGTTTCACTACCAGTTGTGCCAATGACAGTCATCAATGTGGCCCCGAGAGACTTAGATTTGTTTCACTACCAGTTGTGCCAAAGACAGTCATCAATGTGGCCCCGAGAGACTTAGATTTGTTTCACAACCAGTTGTGCCAATGACAGTCATCAATGTGGCCCCTAAAGACTTAGATTTGTTTCACTACCAGTTGTGCCAAAGACAGTCATCAATGTGGCCCCTAGAGACTTAGATTTGTTTCACTACCAGTTGTGCCAATGACAGTCATCAATGTGGCCCCAAGAGACTTATATTTGTTTCACAAACAGTTGTGCCAATGACTGTCATCAATGTGGCCCCTAGAGACTTAGATTTGTTTCACTACCAGTTGTGCCAAAGACAGTCATCAATGTGGCCCCAAGAGACTTCGATTTGTTTCACAACCAGTTGTGCCAATGACAGTCATCAATGTGGCCCCAAGAGACTTAGATTTGTTTCACAACCAGTTGTGCCAATGACAGTCATCAATGTGGCCCCTAGAGACTTAGATTTATTTCATTACCAGTTGTGCCAATGACAGTCATCAATGTGGCCCCTAGAGACTTAGATTTGTTTCACTATCAGTTGTGCCAATGCCAGTCATCAATGTGGCCCCTAAAGACTTAGATTTGTTTCACTACCAGTTGTGCCAATGACAGTCATCAATGTGGCCCCAAGAGACTTAGATTTGTTTCACTACCAGTTGTGCCAAAGACAGTCATCAATGTGGCCCCAAGAGACTTAGATTTGTTTCACTACCAGTTGTGCCAATGACAGTCATCAATGTGGCCCCAAGAGACTTAGATGTGTTTCACAACCAGTTGTGCCAATGACAGTCATCAATGTGGCCCCTAGAGACTTATATTTGTTTCACTACCAGTTGTGCCAAAACAGTCATCAATGTGGCCCCAAGAGACTTAGATTTGTTTCACAACCAGTTGTGCCAATGACAGTCATCAATGTGGCCCCAAGAGACTTAGATTTGTTTCACAACCAGTTGTGCCAATGACTGTCATCAATATGGCCCCTAGAGACTTAGATTTGTTTCACTACCAGTTGTGCCAATGCCAGTCATCAATGTGGCCCCTAAAGACTTAGATTTTTTTCACTACCAGTTGTGCCAATGACAGTCATCAATGTGGCCCCAAGAGACTTAGATTTATTTCACTACCAGTTGTGCCAATGACAGTCATCAATGTGGCCCCGAGAGACTTAGATTTGTTCCACTACCAGTTGTGCCAATGACAGTCATCAATGTGGCCCCGAGAGACTTAGATTTGTTTCATTACCAGTTGTGCCAATGACAGTCATCAATGTGGCCCCAAGAGACTTAGATTTGTTTCACTACCAGTTGTGCCAATGACAGTCATCAATGTGGCCCCAAGAGACTTAGATTTGTTTCACTACCAGTTGTGCCAATGACAGTCATCAATGTGGCCCCAAGAGACTTAGATTTGTTTCACTACCAGTTGTGCCAATGACAGTCATCAATGTGGCCCCAAGAGACTTAGATTTATTTCATTACCAGTTGTGCCAATGACAGTCATCAATGTGGCCCCTAGATACTTAGATTTGTTTCACTATCAGTTGTGCCAATGCCAGTCATCAATGTGGCCCCTAAAGACTTAGATTTGTTTCACTACCAGTTGTGCCAATGACAGTCATCAATGTGGCCCCAAGAGACTTAGATTTATTTCACTACCAGTTGTGCCAATGACAGTCATCAATGTGGCCCCGAGAGACTTAGATTTGTTCCACTACCAGTTGTGCCAATGACAGTCATCAATGTGGCCCCGAGAGACTTAGATTTGTTTCACTACCAGTTGTGCCAATGACAGTCATCAATGTGGCCCCGAGAGACTTAGATTTGTTTCACTACCAGTTGTGCCAATGACAGTCATCAATGTTGCCCCAAGAGACTTAGATTTGTTTCACTACCAGTTGTGCCAATGACAGTCATCAATGTGGCCCCAAGAGACTTAGATTTATTTCATTACCAGTTGTGCCAATGACAGTCATCAATGTGGCCCTAAGAGACTTAGATTTGTTTCACAACCAGTTGTGCCAATGACTGTCATCAATGTGGCCCCTAGAGACTTAGATTTGTTTCACTACCAGTTGTGCCAATGACAGTCATCAATTTGGCCCCAAGAGAATTGGGGTCAGTGGGTGAGGTTTGAACCAGTTGGGGTCCGTGGGTGGGGTTTGAACCAATTGGGGTCAGTGGGTGGGTTTTGAATCAGTTGGGGTCAGCGGGTGGGGTTTGAACCAGTTGGGGTCGGTGGGTGAGGTTTGAACCAATTGGGGTCGGTGGGTGGGGTTTGAACTAATTGGGGGTCAGTGAGTGGAGTTTGAACCAATTGGGGGTTAGTGGGTTGGGTTTGAACCAGTTGGGTCAGTGGGTGGAGTTTGAACCAATTGGGGTCGGTGGGTGGGGTTTGAACCAATTGGGGTCAGTGGGTGGGGTTTGAACCAATTGGGGTCAGTGGGTGGGGTTTGAACCAATTGGGGTCAGTGGATGGGGTTTGAACCAATTGGGGTCGGTGGGTGGGGTTTGAACTAATTGGGGTCAGTGTATGGGGTTTGAACCAATTGGGGTCAGTAGGTGGGGTTTGAACCAATTGGGGTCAGTGGGTGGGTTTTGAATCAGTTGGGGTCAGCGGGTGGGGTTTGAACCAATTGGGGTCGGTGGGTGAGGTTTGAACCAATTGGGGTCGGTGGGTGGGGTTTGAACCAATTGGGGTCAGTGGGTGAGGTTTGAACCAGTTGTGGTCAGTGGGTGGGGTTTTAACCAATTGGGCTCAAGTGGGTGGGGTTTGAACCAGTTGGGGTCGGTGGGTGGGGTTTGAACTTATTGGGGTCAGTGGATGGGGTTTGAACCAGTTGTGGTCAGTGGGTGGGGTTTGAACCAATTGGGCTCAAGTGGGTGGGGTTTGAACCAGTTGGGGTCGGTGGGTGAGGTTTGAACCAATTGGGGTCGGTGGGTGGGGTTTGAACTAATTGGGGGTCAGTGGGTGGGGTTTGAACCAATTGGGGTCAGTGGGTGGGGTTTGAACCAGTTGTGGTCAGTGGGTGGGGTTTGAACCAGTTTGGTCAGTGGGTGGGGTTTGAACCAATTGGGCTCAAGTGGGTGGGGTTTGAACCAGCTGGGGTCGGTGGGTGAGGTTTGAACCAATTGGGGTCGGTGGTTGGGGTTTTAACTAATTGGGGTCAGTGGGTGGGGTTTGAACCAGTTGAGGTCAGTGGGTGGGGTTTGAACCAATTGGGCTTGGTGGGTGGTGTTTGAACCAATTGGGATTGGTGGGTGAGGTTTGAACCAATATAAAACATTATTATGTTTCTTTGGATGTTCAACTGATGAGACTACCCCTAGTGTGTATATCTTTCACCAATTCCTCAATTCTCACTGTCATGCTCCTCAACTATATCCGCCATCATTTGCCAGTGACAGAATGTTTTCCGAGATGTTGCATTAATGACTGTTTCTGTTTTGCCACCAGGGCTGGCGGCTCAAACTTTGTATGTCCGGATTGCGCAAAGAAACATACACGAGACTCCGACATGTGGCGCAGCCTGGTGTCCGAGCATGGCGACCAGGTGCCGACCGATGGATCAGTGAGCATGGATGAGCTCGGTCCACAACACCTGATGGGATTGGTGGTGGACGACGATGACAGGGAATAACTCCAGTCAACACAAACCATTGTTACCAGTGTTCAGTACTGTTGGTTAATATGTCGTAATAATTAATGTTGTTTTACATGCACATCCGTGACGCCCTCTCTCGGATTATTCTGTTGACGTAACACATTTGATATTCTGCCTGTTGTGAAAAGTTGGTATATTTGTACATAATTATCTTTGTCCTCGTGTGGGAATGTGAAGGGATAACAAGACAGTGGGGGACATTGGTGTTGAGGACGTGACTTCCACATGCTAGGGTGTGTTTCCAGGATACACAAGGGGTACACTCCCAGGAATATAAAATATGGCTGTGTACACTGCGGCTGCTTCTTCAGTTCACTTGTCTTTTATTTGAGTAGTTTTGTGAAAAACCAAATCCAGTATGCACTATGACATGCTGACTCAGGCGCACAAATGTATTATTTAGTTTTGATGAAATCTGATACATTATTCGCTGTGACACGGCTAGTCATGTGTTTACAAGAAACAAACTCGACGATTTTAGCAAAACTCTGCATCAGGCTCTTAGAAAATTGCAACGGGTTTTTCTTTTTCAAATAACGGGTTTCTTTGGATACCAGGATTTTTATTTTCAAGATACCAGGATTTTGTGTTGGACCATATTGTGGTTTTATTTTCCCAATAACAAGGTCAATCGTTTTGAGGTTGAATATTTTGCGAGTCTCAAGGGGGGTTCAGTTGGAGGTTTTTTGAGAGCCCTCATGGGAGTGTATTTGGAAGATTTTAGAGAGCCTCAAGGGGTGTGCTGTTGGAGGTTTTCAGAGAACTCTCCAGGGGTGTGCTGTTGGAGGTTTTCAGAGAACTCTCAAGGGGTGTGCTGTTGGAGGTTTTCAGAGAACTCTCCAGGGGTGTGCTGTTGGAGGTTTTCAGAGAACTCTCAAGGGGTGTGCTGTTGGAGGTTTTCAGAGAACTCTCAAGGGGTGTGCTGTTGGAGGTTTTCAGAGAACTCTCAAGGGGTGTGCTGTTGGAGGTTTTCGGAGAGCCTCAGTGCCCTGAATATTCACCACCTTCTGACACCAATGACCAATGCATGTGTAACGGGATTTTTCATCAGCAGAATGGGTAAATAAATTAGAACAGTTAAATAAAAAAAATTCACAATCCTAGCTAACGGCCTGCTGTGCAGTATATACTCCTAAATTTTAAACAGACTGTGTTACTTAAGGTACTGGCCATACACACTACATATTTCAACATCAATGATCTGATTCATAATGAGCAAAAATAATGGCGAATGGCTTTAATGACAGGAGTGGCGTAATACTGTGTATGTTGTCTACATTTCCCAAGCTGATTTAGTCATCAGGTCTACCATATGCATGCTGTTGGACACCTACTGTGCAGGGTATGCCAGTCTTCGGATTGGTAAAACATGATTAGCCTTACGACATATGACACAGCACTGTTCTGTTGTCAGTTTAAGACGGGTGCAGCAACTGCCGAATCTTGCTAAAGCATACTCTACATAGCATACTGCTACATAGCATACTGCTACAAAGCATAATGACCAGTACAGTATTTAGATGACTGAGAAATTGAACATGAAAGTTAGTTTCTAGCCAGAGAATTGGTTCTGTGCGTTATTCATGTCGGCTGAGGGAGGTTGGACACAGGAATTTCACCATTTGAGCACAACAGCTTGTAGAGCAGACTGAGGAGAACACTATTGTCTAACCTTCCACAACCAATGTCAGGGTGTACAGCTAAAAGCAGGGGTTGGCACATTGGTTGAATGTGTTGTTTTAACTGTCGCATAGGTTGGATGCGGTTGTCCTATGCAGCTCCTTGAACAGCTCCAAAGACTAGATGATCTGTGCGACTGCTTTTTGGTAGTTTCTTATTTATTTATGTAGACTTGTTGTTATTGTTTATGTTTGTTGGTGAATAATACAAATCTATACACATTGACATTGTTGTAATTATTGATTGAGTGTTCTGTGCAGAGGAAACATGTTTCACCTGCAGACAGTCCTAATTGACAGGGTTCATATGATGGGGTAGAGCTCCCATTGTTTCACCTGCAGACAGTACTACTTGACAGGGTTGATGTGATGGGGTAGAACTCCCTTTGTTTTTACCTGCAGACAGTACTACTTGACGATTGATATGATAGGGTAGAACTCACATTGTTTCACCTGCACACAATCCTACTTGACAAGGAATCACATGATGGGGTAGAACCCTCATTGTTTCACCTGCAGACAGTCCTACTGATGGGATAGAACTCTTGTCTCAGTTTAGTTGTTCACAGTACCCATATCTTTAGTTGTGTATTTAGCAGCTGCAGTTTTTGTGCAAGCAACACCGGATGCCACCGTTAGTCTGCATTCAACACCTGATGCCTCAGTTTATTAACATCCAACACCTGATGCCTCAGTTTGTCAATATCCAACACCTGATGCCTTAGTTTGTCAATAACCAACTCTTGATGCCTCAGTCATCTGTATTCAGTACCTGCCCACCTGTAGTTAATTTGTGTTTAATGTATCCGCCACAACATTTTATTTTTATTCAACAAAACAGCAAATTTATTGAATTTATTCAATCCCTAGATGCTGAGCTTTGGCCATATTCCATTTTATTGTCATTCCGCCAATAAGTTGTGTTTTATTAAAAGCTCACCACCTCGGCTTGTCACTGTTCTACATCTGCCAAATTGTGCAACAGTAAATCAATTGTCATTACAAATGACGGAATTACAGTCGGCTAAAGTATTTTGAGTAGCAAGTTTAAACAGATGCATGAACAATGTACGTGTGGTTGGTTAATAATTTTGGTATTATTTGAGTTTTCCCTACGTCTCAAGGATTTGTTTACATCTCTAACACATCTCACTATTAAATACAATCACAAGTCTGCGTAATAATAATGTAATTTATCGTTTGTTAACATAATTCATCAGTAAAGCATGTTAATCTAATTTGTAGCGATTTTACATTTGCAACTTGCTGGAAGGTTTTATATGCCAAATAAACTGTTAAAAATTGAGCATATCTTTTTATTTTTCATAATGTGTAAGGTGTTGTAAAGGAATAACTAAGTTCAAAATTGGACATTGACTGCGTAATGTTTAATAACTTTACAATAATAGTTGATTTTATTCTTGAAAATGTGGACATTTTTAATATCTGATATAGGCCCTACCTAAAATACCTATCTAAAATATGTTGGTAAAGCCTTTAAATTAATGGAATGCTGTGTAAACATTGCAATGGACAAATCATATTAATTACTAAATGTTTATTAATGTATTACTCGTTATCTGATTCGCAACGGATGACAATTTCCCTAACACCCCAAATGACATGTTCTGCTTGATACCACAGTGTTACAATTATAGCAGGAAAAAATATTACAATTTGCCATAAAACCATAATAACATTATCATTAAAAACACCCAATGTTTCACAAAACGTACATGTATAAAACAGTGCTTCCCAGCCTATGTAACAACTGGAACAGCCATGCATTCATATCTAGAACTACTCGAGGAAAACTGCTTAGCTACAACAAAATTACCTAGAAAATTCAAATGCCATACACTACTGCATTTGTGAAAATACTGAAATAAATAAATAATGTCCTTCTTACCTCCTCTAACTTGTCAGAGCATGTAACAGAAAACACAAATATTCTGAACGACCTAGGTAGTTTTGTCTGTATGTTACACCTTGCCATCAGTTCAACTCACCCTGGTCTACCCTACAACGACGCACGATGAATTCGAGTACCTCGTGATCGCTAGGTGGCGCTGCTGTTGGGCGTTAAGTGCTCCTTGAATGATCAATTCAAAGAGTTACATTTACCTCTGTTGAAAGGAGCTCGTAATAGAAGTTTCAGACGGATGACATTTCTCCAGACACAAACTCTGCGAAGAGCAGACGACATGGATAACACCAGTGTGAGTACTAATAAATACGCGAGAAAGTACGCTGCATTGTGTCGGAAAATGTATTCATTCACCGGGTTGCATTTTGTTGTGGGTTTAGGGAGAGCATTGTTTTGTGATGTTACACTTTAATAAAAAAGGTGAATTTAAGTTATGCGATCTTGTTTGGTATTTGCCATTATAATTTGGCGTTTTTTTTCTTCAAATTTCACACGTGTTTGTAATAATTTAAATAATTCATTAAATCAATGTAACACAGTTCGCACTGAGTATGTTACACAGCGCGAGATTGTACCTAGATTGTCTTTACTTTAGAGTTTGTCCGTATGTGGCTCTAAAAACTGCATATTTTGTTTCATCCAATTTGCAACATGTCACAAAACTCACATGGGGTAAGACCACATTAAGGATTCGTCCGCCATTAGAAAATGTGTTGGCCTGTATGCTGTGCTCAGTACTATTCATACCAGGCAAACGTCGTTTGTAATATAAAGACCGAATAAGCATGTTTAAACCAACTCAAGGTGCTGTTTAGCTTGGAGGTGTGCACAGTTTGATGACGCATATTTTAATTGTTACTGAGACAGTGTAAATTTCCCTTTGTGGTTAATCTAGTTATATGTATAGCTTGATATAAATCTAACTTTCGTGAAGATTTGCAAGATTCAGGAGATCTATTTGGGGTAAGACCACATTAAGGATTCGTCCGCCATTACCCACCGAAAGAGTGCCCTTGAAAATACCGTTTTGGTGTCATGTGTGAATTTTGTTCGAGCACTTTGGCATGGCACATGTCAGTCCAGTGAATACTGAATGTACCCGGTACTACTACATTAGATCTTTCACGAGGTAGTAATAAACATACGCTAGTCGCTTGCGTATTCGCACAGTGGCTATTTTGCAGAACGCACCAATATTTCAAAATCCGTCACCAGATTGGGGCGAAATTGAGGGGTGTCAGGTTTGGGTGGATTTTTCTGAAAACTGAGGTATGAGAATTTTACGAGTTTTCCACAGCACTTGTGTCAATGGAGGTTAAATATGCTGTGACATTTTCAAGAAAATTGTTCGTCAAATTTAGCAGGAAATGAAGGAAACGTTATAATGGCCACCTATGTAAAATTTAAATGTGGTCTTACCCCAAATTAGAAATACGCCCGTTTTATCACAAAAACTGCCAAAATGTGATTTGGGTGATGGTTTTTCGGCTGTATTTGGAAGCTGGTGTAGACCAGAATATCGTGCAGCTATTGCATACTGTTAGTATTACATCTAAAAGAAGTTTTAAAAGTAATTAATAAGCCAGTTATTATGTGATATGCATGGAAAATAAAGTGATAATTTTAGTGGCGTTAAAGTTAAAAAGTACATTCCAAGCATGTTCTATGATACTGAGTACCACGAAAGCTTGTGTAAAAAGTGTATATGTGTCAGGGCGTGGAGTTTCTTTTAAATCTACATCATGTGCAACAATATTGACATATTTTCAATAGGATGAATTTCGCCTTAGTTATATCATTTATATTTTTGTAAGCGACATCTATAAATGCGTGTTTCATAACCCCAATACTGACGTGGGTGTTTCTGCTGTTCCAACTTGTCCTTCCTAATTATATGGCACTTATATATATCATACTTGGATCGCACAATAAGCAATAATGGGCAAGCAGGCAACATTTTGATTCCACCCCACCCCCTAACGCAGCCCTAATTTTAGTGAAATGTTGGCCACCATAGGAAGCAAGTTGTCCACACACCTCTACTAATCAGGCATCTAGCACCTATTTTTTATAGCAACATCCATACACTAACTGAGACAAGAAGAACAATTGAGAATCTACATAAATACACCACGAACGTAACAGAGAATATCATAACAGTGTGTGACTCTCCAAATGTGCAGCGACCGCAATGATCTGAATTAGTTCATTTTTAGCCATAAAAATTAAAACTGGTCACCTAAGAGAAGGGTCATATATTGAAATTATGTACATGGACTGGCATGCTATCATTTTCAACGATCATGTGCTTTTCAGCTGTAATATAACCGAATCATACCGAAGTTTGCACAAGGCAAGGCAGCTTAAACTAACTGTAGGCTGACGTCAACTACTCTGACAAGAAGCTGTTTTTACCACTGGTATTTTGTACGTTATATCTGTATATTTAACATCAGAAATGTTTGTTAGTACCCTAGTAAGAATTTGGCGATGTTTGAATAAAATATGATTAGGACAATGGACTCGTTGATGTACTTGGAGAGATACTGGGTGCCACAACTGTCAACAACCTTTATCACGTGTCTTGGATGTCCTTGTTAAACGTTTGTTTCTTTCTGAAATTAACTATTTTGCCAGTAGTATCTCTTGTTTCCAATAATGTGTGTACATCAACGAAATATATAGTGGCCAAGTAATTGACGTGTGGCGATGTTTGGACATTCTGTATCAAGCAGAGATCTGTGCCTGTGTAAAAGTATGGCTATTTTAAGGGGGGTTAGGACAACAATTTGTGTGACGCAAGATACACGTTCCACTGGGCATCCCAGTTTTGGTTTCATAATGTACTATGTATATACCTCAATTTACACCCAGCATTTTATCCCGTTATCTACAATATCATTGTAGTTACCATCAAAAGATGCCTCTGTGCCTTTCAATATTGTGAATATTGTTGAAATGCCTGGCTTGTGCTTTTGACACCTACTGGTGTTGTACACGAGTGACATATAGTTTATGATTGCATCAGATTATTTAGCATAGTTTGTGGGCATTACATAATACAAAAATTCGTCAAGATTTGCAACGTGCATGTCCAATAAAATGCTGCTTAAAATAATGATTTTGTGTATTTTTGCAAAAGAATACAACATTTTATGAAAAATTACAAAAAAATATATTTCGTTAATATTCTATATATTTTATTTCCATATCGGTAAGATACTGTGTTGGCCTGTATGCTGTGCTCAGTACTATTCATACCAGGCAAACGTCGTTTGTAATATAAAGACCTAATAAGCATGTTTAAACCAACTCAAGGCGCTGTTTAGCTTGGTGTGCACAGTTTGATGACGCATATTTTAATTGTTACTGAGACAGTGTAAATTTCCCTTTGTGGTTAATCTAGTTATATGTATAGCTTGATATAAATCTAACTTTCGTGAAGATTTGCAAGATTCAGGAGATCTATTTGGGGTAAGACCACATTAAGGATTCGTCCGCCATTACCCACCGAAAGAGTGCCCTTGAAAATACCGTTTTGGTGTCATGTGTGAATTTTGTTCGAGCACTTTGGCATGGCACATGTCAGTCCAGTGAATACTGAATGTACTACTACATTAGATCTTTCACGAGGTAGCAATAAACATACGCTAGTCGCTCGCGTATTCGCACAGTGGCTATTTTGCAGAACGCACCAATATTTCAAAATCCGTCACCAGATTGGGGCGAAATTGAGGGGTGTCAGGTTTGGGTGGATTTTTCTGAAAACTGAGGTATGAGAATTTTACGAGTTTTCCACAGCACTTGTGTCAATGGAGGTTAAATATGCTGTGAAATTTTCAAGAAAATTGTTCGTCAAATTTAGCAGGAAATGAAAGAAACGTTATAATGGCCGCCTATGTAAAATTTAAATGTGGTCTTACCCCACATGAATGATAATGCCATATCTCCAATTAAAGACAAACCACAACTATAAGGCAGAAAGAACACAAGCTGCCAGCCAACACAGACAAACCGCCAGATTTTGTAAGCACAACTACTCTAGAGAGCCAGGAACAATAAGTCAACTCCTTAAATTAAGCCGGCTTAAAGACCTCCAGAGTCCAGTGAGACACCCTCCAAACAAGAAGGAAAAATCAAAAGACTAAGCATATTATATAAGATGGAACACAACCTTATAGATATATCCCATTTGAACAATATATCAAACCCAATACTAGATGCTCACGCAAACATGATACAAAATTCCGGCAAATCAGGCACTCAACAAATAACCTCGTCAAACATCTAAAAAAATAAACCATATGAGCCACTATGCGCGTAGGTGTGATGTGTCCTTAGGACATTTTGCCAGTGTACTAAACAGATACAGATACAGAAGGCACAATGCCAAGGACAAAGTGCCAGAGTTCTAGACCCACATAGTCTTGGATTCAGTCACACTTTTTAAACGACTAATATTATAATAATAGTTTTTCTATTCAACCATGAAATTGCCATTGGCATTGTGATCTATCAATTGGTGTTGAATTGTAATCACTTACAAACTTTGCCAAAGTGTGGCCCATGGGCCAGATTTAGTCCATGGCCAGTTTTCAGTTGTCCTGCGTGGCTCTCCCCAAGACCAGAACATATTTTTTAATGGCATGTAAATTAAATTTTGATTTGTTTCTTCAAGAACATGGAAAATACACACATTGACTTGTGGTATATACTTGCAAACATTCCTGGATCTTCTTATTTGTTGTGTAACTGCAGCCCTCCTAGAAAAATGAAAATCGCCCAGTGGATTGTAATTTGCAGTGTGCAGTTGGAGGTTTTCAGTGAGTCTCAAGCTGTGCACAGTTGGAATTTTTTTTTATTTCTTACAAGTTCTGAATTTGGACACTGAAAAGTTGGCAGGTATAATAAAGTCATATACAAAATCATAACATTGTTGATGATTAGCAAAGTACTTTATCATGTTACTTTTATGAAGTATTTGTCCTGGTCTGTTCCTCTCTGTAGCATTCTTACGCACACTCTTCAGGACCAAAGAACCCGCGATGGACGGACGAAGAGTGGACTGCCTTGGTGGATCTCATAGAAGAGGAGAGGTCCATCTTATACAGATCATATGACCCAATAAAAAGTACGAATCCCTCCCACAAAAAACCTGTAGGATTAAATGGAGCACCGAAAGAATCAATATTTGAAAAAAGAATTGAAATGAATATGTCTTCCTAGACAGTAAAAAATCAACAGAACCATTTTTTACTTTTTCTAATAGAGGCTACATAAAATAACCCACTGATGCGTAATATAAATCAATTGAATTGTAAATTAAAGTTCAGAACAATGGGATATTGCTAACAATGTCAATGAGGAGATTTAACGAATTATCAGTTCAGCAAAGAATCTACTAAAATAACAACACTGCTTGCTACAATGCAGCAAAACTAGATTGACTTGACAGTCAAATAAGAACAAAGTTGACCATTTTATATTTATCATTAAAAAAACGAACATACTACCTGTGACCTTTACATCACGTGTACCCTTTCCAAACTTTTCCCACAACATTTACACTGGCTGTGAGAAATTATATTCACAGTACATTGTACTGTTATATTTAACAGGTGAAGATGGAAAATGTGTGAACGTGAAATGCGTCACATTTGCCCAGAAGCAACAATGCTGGGGCAGGATACAACAGAAACTGGCAGCCTTAGGGATCAGCCCACACGAGAGAAGTGCAAAAGAAATCAAGAAAAGGAAAGAATGCATGTTCAGTAAAATTAAGAAAAAGGTATGATCGGTGTTGTGCAACACATATTAATAAATTAATAAACTAGTCTGTCTTGTTTATTGTTATATATATATATATTGTGTATATATATATATATACATACACTGTATTCATTCTGTTAAGCATACACTATGCTTAACAAATATTTGAGAAAATAAATATAAAATATGGAAATATGTCAAATTTTGCATTCCAATTAGTGTACAGGGGGTATATACACCCATTTGTTTGGGTTCCTGTGTACAGCCATCTAGGCAGACATGACTGGCAAGCGATTTATGCATCTCATATGACAAAATAGGATACCAGAATACTGTATAGTATAATAATTTAGGTGAATTTAGTGTGATATTGGTAGAAATTGAATTACAATGGATTTAACAGTCAAGGTTGGCATTTCAGATCACTGTAACGGAGTCAGATGCTGCTAAAAAAGGGGTGGATGTTAATTAGTGTATGTACGCTGAATAGAATGAATGTGCTACAATGCTATGTATGTATATAATTTTATATGTTGTGAGATTGTATGTCTCTAGTATGTCTTCAAGAAACATACTAGTCATAAAATAGGCGATTAAAGTCCAGTGACACTGTAACAAGTAATTAATTTTGAGTTGGAATGGTGTTTATTGTAGACGGCGGACTTGGCCGACAGACTGCAGCAGCCTGCGGTGGGGGGAGAAGGCGGGAGGCCAAGTGAACTGACCAGTCTAGAAATGAGAGTGGTCGCCATCATGGGTCAGGCATCAGTTGAAGGTGTGTACTATACATAGCTTTGTCCACTCGTAAGCCCTTGGTCAATAACATTCTATGACACAGTTTATCTGTTTCATCAATGCTTATCTCAACGTAATTGAAACTTCCTTATCCAAGACTACAGCACAACTTGGTATTGACAGAAATTGTAATTCTCGATACACACTGTGTTGTTGAATGGTGCTACTTAATCTTAACAGCCAATCACTGTGCATCTACTGTGAACCCTGTGAGTTCTCGGCCAATCATTAGTTGGGGAAGATATCTCACTATTGACTAATTGTATGTCGTAAGCCAGAAACTGCAATTTGAAAGTTGCACTCATGACGTGTTTGTAAAATTGTAAATACAACATTCAAATACTACGCAGCCACTATTGGCTGTAATTGGCACTTATTGCAGAGGCTTGTGATCCTACCCGCAAATACCTTTAAAGTTTGTGGTTCAAACACACCAAACTACAACCAGGTAAAGTTCAACTGATTCAGTGACCTTCCTGCTAATAATCACAAAACAGACAACCTCCCTTTAATGTGTTGACAATGTAATCTTTGTGGGTTCACCAGACTCGTCAGATGCTGACGGAGAGAATCACACAGAGATCCGACACCGACCCATCGTCTCAATGTACAACAACACAGAGTCACAGCAACCGCCGGCCAAGAGGAAGAGAGGTGGGTGACTTCATTCAAGCCTCTCACTCTACTAGAACGTAACTCTATGAAAACAAGGTACAGATTCCTCTCAGAATCCAACTATCAGATCAAGCTGCCTTCAGTTGTTGCGGAGAAAAAATACAAAAATATCATTTCAAGTTACATGTACCAAGGCCTAGAACAATCACATCTCAATGTGTTTTATATTTATTTTGTGTAAATTTCAGTAACTCCTACCTATGAGGTCACTGCAGGAATTCATCCAACATCCACTCCTGAAGATGGTAAGTTAAATCAGTACTTTGTGATGTTATCTCATCAAGACGTCAAATAGTGAGTGCCATAACAAAATTAGACATGTTCTCTTTAATGGCGGAACACTGGCTGTGGGGAGAAACAAAAATGGAAAGTCGATAAATTTATGCAACATTACTAGATTTGTACAGCAGGGTCATTATTACTAGACATGTACAACTGCCTGATTAATATTTGCAGGGTCAACGTTACTAGACATGTACAACCGTCTGGCTGATGTTTTGCAGGGTCAACGTTACTAGACATGTACAACCGTCTGGCTGATGTTTTGCAGGGTCAACGTTACTAGACATGTAGAACCGCCTGGCTGATGTTTTGCAGGGTCAACGTTACTAGATATGTACAACCGCCTGGCAAGGGCGACAGAAGAACAGACACACCTCCTGAGGCAGTTGGTGCAGGTGCAACAACAACGACTCGCCATTGATGCGAAACGACTACAATACCTGGAGCTGGACAGAGGCAGTTATCACTGAAAGGTAAACGGCCTTAGGGTTTGTACCGTACATAAGATGGGCATAAATCGATTATAATGTTACGCGTATTTTTTGTGATTGTTACGAGAACCGTCGATCAGTTGGAGACATTTTACGTAATGCATAGCTAACGTCAACATGAAAACTATTCAGATGGACTTCATAATAAACGTCAAACACGAACACTGGGAAAGAGACGTCTGTGTATGAAGCGGCGCCATCTAGAGGACCATCAATTTGCTTGTTTTTTTGTTACAGAGTATCTCCTTGTGCAGTTAATTGGCACTGTGTGGTGCCTGGGTGGCTGTGCGGTTTTGAACAAGGAGACACTGGTACCACCAGAACAATTTCACTACTGCCCTGATTAAATATATCTTGCGATTTTTGTCTTATGTTTGGTAATTTGAAGAAATGACAGGTTATGAAGGTTGATGTTCATATGTCATGCAGATGGCTGCATGTTTTGGATATAAATATGTAAACAAGCAAACTGTTGCAAACTCATTAACCACCCGTATATGGAATGTATGTCAATCAACAATCAGTAATAATCGACATCATGTGTGAATGTAATTTCATTTATTAAATATATTGCATTGTATAAAAGCATGCATTGTATCCGTATATATATTAATATATTGCTTTAAACCATAATACCAAATGAACGGTTTCAATGAAAAATGCGATATATACATTTTTGTTTACTTTGTCCTCAGAGCAAAATTGAACACTTGTACATCCTACATTGGGATATCTTAAGACTACAAACAACAACCAAACTGGCCTCTGGCGTTTTCCCGGAAACCCTTCAAATATTGAATTATCAGTATAACCTTTTGCATAATGTACTTGTACGATCATCTCCCAGAATTAGGACACACGTGACAACTACCCTGCAACTGGTTATGACAACAGGTAGAGGTAGCATTCAGACAGCACCCATAATTCTGTTACGTAATTCAACAGATACACAACAGTACAGGTGGGATATGTTCATATGACATGGGAAATGAATACAGCACGAGGCTGCAAAGAATGCACCCTTGTTTAGCACAAATGAACCACAAGACACGCACATCAACATAATATAGTGAAGTTGGAACGTGTCTGTTTTTAATGCCTTCAGCAGTGTCTGTTACCATCTTATATTTCATTTTCGGAACCTGAGATAATTCTGTCTGTAAACTTTGAAGAAGGAAATGAGACATAAAAACACAGACTATCATGAACATACACCAGGCACATTGTTTCGCTGATCCAAACACATTTGGACGGCGATGGCAAATACAACAGTGCCAATGCTACAAATGACAACTTATGATTATTGTTGAGATCTCTCAACACTGCCTGCATAGACAATTGCACAAACCAACTTCATCATATGTCAAACAACCAGCAGTGCATTTTATTCGATCACAAAATGAAGGAACTTGTTTCCTGGCTCTACTAATCAAAGCCCATGAACGACTCGACCTCGACTGACGAGCCGCCTAACTCTATCTCGACACTTCCGGTGTCAAAGTCTCCTTCCTCACACAGGGATATCAGCTCCTCTTTGGGCTTTGCCTCCTCCCGCCTCTTCCTGAACTTGACGAGTTTTCTTAGTTTCTTCTTCCTGCGAGGGCCTGTGGACATCTCCTCGGCTGTGGAGGAGGGCTGGGGTGACAAGTCCACCAGGAGGCTGGGTTGATGGTACACCTGCAACAGTGGCTAGTGCTTTAGTGGTGGTGCGCCACTGAGCTTGGATTGTCTGAGGATATTGGCGCGTTAGAAGTTATTTATTATTATTTTATAAGGAAATATGGATGGTTTTGTCTTCTCCACCTCACATGTACAGTATTTGAGTGAGATTATGAAATAGTGACCAATCAGTCAGGTGTTAGGGTCAATTTTGTACTTAAGTACATTCTTTAAATGGCTAGTACTTTGTCCATTATACTTGCCAAAGTATCAAGTACATTTCAAGTACATAACTTAAGCATACATTGAATGTCCATCTTGATTTTAATAACTTTATTGTCCATAAATTACATCTACAATTAATATTATATATTCAAAATAGTTATTAATAGGCACCTGAATATTATTATCATTACAACTGATAAGTACTTGTGTTTGACCTAACTTAGTTTAGGTAAATCTTTTACGCATGCAGTTCTCACTTAAACAACTTTGTCCTATTTTTTTTATAAAAAAAAACATTTGGAGTTTCATTAACAAAATATTTGAAGGAACGCCTATGAGCTATATGTGTTTGGTAGCCATTTTTAATGGTTCAACAGAACTTGGTGCTAGGCAACAGATAATTACAACTGAAAAGACTGGTGGAATTTAGAGGGTCCGCTAGATTAACTAGTAGTTCCAAGTCTAGGGGTCCATATCAATGACTATCATCAGCACAACTGGTAGTGATACAAATCGAATGGATAAGTATTGATTAAATGGCTCAAATGACTCTGGTTTGTCAAAACTGGCCACTAATGGCCTCCAGGCAAGCTGTCCGTCCGCAAAAAGGCACACTTGATTAATTCAAGACGCAACATTTATTTCTGCCTAAGGGCCTTGGTCTCAGTATTATGGTTTTGTTACAAAACAAACCTCCGTCTCGCTCCAGA
This sequence comes from Escarpia spicata, assembly GCA_963995525.1. NCBI lineage: Eukaryota > Metazoa > Annelida > Polychaeta > Sabellida > Siboglinidae > Escarpia > Escarpia spicata. The sequence goes on along the minus strand of OZ023208.1, from coordinate 67,108,181 downwards.
AGTCCGCCTCAGACATCTCCGCGGTGGACAGAGACTCTGCGACATGGAAGACCCGGTGGTCACGGGTCACTGGTCGTTGCATCCATTCTCGGATGACGTTCTTCTGCATGTGGCCAAAGTCTGAGTTCTCAACCAAAGTGACGAGTTCGTTCTGCTCTGCGATCTGTCTCAGCAGTGGCTGGGAAGGGAAGACGAGGTCGATGAGACGAGGGTGGTAGACCATGTGACGTATAGGTGGATAGACACTGCGGGGCAGGCCCACATACACGATCATCACGTCCGCTGCAACAGACACATGTAGTGTAACAAACACTCCGCGTAATATTATTACTTATGACTATTTCATGATTTCATTTCGGGTGGGACATAACTTATTGCAGTTGTCCTGCAATGTGAAATGGATCGTTCTGTCATGTCTTATCACTCTGTTCAGCACTTTTCCCGGGACTGAGTAAAGTGAAGCTGTATTGCAATATGCCAGACAAAACTGTATATCAACCACACAAAATTTGTTTGCACAAAATGGATTTTTATAGTTCTATTTTATTAATCGTGTCCGTGAGAAGGAAACCAGCTATATAGACAGCTGGTTCCAGAGCAAACCCACTATAACATAAACAAAGACTACACTACTGAAAACAATAAGAAAACCAGGGTAGTGGGTGAAAATCGGCATGTATTTTATTGCACAATGCCCAGAATAAAAACATGTGGTTTAATGCACATAATACGTATAAGTCACACATAAAATACATATCCCAAACACACCCAAACCCTGCTATTTTGTAAATACTTCACTGAACAATATGTGCAAATTTTATTAAAGCTGCTTCCTCAGCTTGTAGCCATGTGTTTGGCAAATCATCACTTCCTGACTCAAGTCCCTAACTAAAGTTCTGATGGAACCTTTCGTAACAAATTTTATTAGTTGCGAAAAGTATAATTTCACCAAAACAAAATAATAAATATGCAGAAACAAACTAGAATATCGTAGTGAATACTAGGTGGGTTTGCTTTTATGCAACATTAGTCTGAAACATGAGCAGCAAAGTTGAACTGATGGGGTCCTTTTAAACGTGTTAGTGAGTTAGGATTCACAAGAATTTGTTCAGGTTTCTTGTCAAAATGGCATTTTATAAATTTACGTACAGCCGAATTGACTCCTGGGGGACCACCACATCAGTTTAATATGTAAACAAGATATCATTTGGACCAGTGACCACTCACCGCCCATGTCAATGGCTGTGTCATAGAGCAGGTCCAGCTGCCCCTTGTCTTCCTCCTCATCAATCAGCTTACGCCCAGGGCAGTGCACCCCCACTAAGATCACCTTGGGTACAAGGAGGGCGTCATCCTTGAGGTCACTGGGTGCCTTCACATGTAGAGACTCGATGGGGAAGGGGGTGTCTAGGAGAGAGGCAATCTTGTGTTTCACCTTCTGCAGCGTCTCACGATGCAGACCGACCACACAGACACTCTGACGCACCTCAAACACCTGCAGGGGTCATCGAGTTCTCTATTAAAACGGTTCACAAAGTTAAGTCTGTAAAATCAGATATGCTGGGCTCATTCTTAAATAGTTTTTTTGTTTAGCCGTTTGGCGAAGTGGTTGATTTTTTCACTTTCATAACTACACCCCAACTGCCCACAACAGGGCAATCTATCGTGATTCCCAAATGTTCATAACCACCCAATGGATAGACTGGATTAAGACTCATACATGTGGTGCCATCTATGATCTACAGGATAATTGCTAAATCATTTTAAAGACTAGTCTATTTGCTATACACTGGGGTATTTGTTGTACAGCTTTATATAGTGGAAGTTTTTTTAGTAAGAGCTGTTTGAAAACATCCTGTTGAATTTGTGCGAGTGGTATTGGGAATCGTAATGCAATATGTCATCTGGAGTCTAACCAAGCTATTTTTTCCCAGCCAAATAGGCAAAATTTCTTCTCAACTGAATATTTGTTTTGTCATTGGCTAAATTAATAATGATTATAGTGTGCTTCTAGGTACGTTTTTTGTTTTATATTGGAAGGTTTGCTGTTTAATACTGCAAAAATAGGACCTTACCCTTGGATTGAGCAATTTGTGTGGACATGGTTGTACATCTGGTTCTGATTCATTCTCTTCTCTGAAACATGCACAAAAAGACACATTATCATTGTGTTTTTCCTTACAATATATCAACAAATATTAACTTAATTTACACCTTCTTCACCCCAATCATCGACCGGAAACATAAACTCAAAATTTGTATATACAGCACAGCATCCTGTCCTTGGTATTGCTCAATGCACTTTACACTTCATCCCTGGCAGACCTGTTCATTCAAACACAAGGTGGACATTTCTCGGGGAAGCATTCATCCACGATACAATTACTGAACAGATACTATTCCTTCCCATATCCACCACTCTTAACTGTATAATATATACTGCTACTCTATATTTCTGTATTCCAACCATCATTTTCATATTTAAACAACCTATCAGATGATATCAACAGAAAGATGAAAATCTTCATCTTCAGTGATGACGCCTTGGACACTGCAAAGACGTGAGGTGTGAAATCAGAATTATGTAATTGAAATTGATTACACTGGCAAATGGTGTATTTGTAATTGATTCTTGTTTTGTAATTGTGCTTGAAGTCTTGATTTATTTAATGTAAGTACACAATAATTACGATTGATTACTATTTTTAGGGACACTGATTTTCTGCGATCGCGGAAAACTGACAGAATACGATACTAACTTTATTCGCAATATTTTGAAACAAACATGATTACTATGATGCAGGATTTTTAAAACGTGCAAATCAAATCATTACAAAGTGTCATGGCACCCGTGCTACCTCGTGTCAACCGACGTAAACAGGGACGCGGGCGGAAGGTACTAACACAGGAATTATACTATTATCTAAACTGATTATGTACGCAAATATTGCATAAATAAATGTTGTTAGAAAAGTTAACCACACTGTAAAACAGTATTATTTAGATGCAGAGATCTTAACACTGTGATATTTTAAATATTTGACAGAATCACTGTATAATTTTACAAAGTTAACTTTGACAGAAAATGTTACTTTTCTGAACAGAAATGGGCTTCTTTTTCACTTTTCAACAGAAAATACATCATTTGACATGGAAAATGCATAATTTGACATGGAATTTGTTTTTTTCTGAAACAGAAAATACATCGTTTGAAATTGAATTTGCCTTTTTCTGATATGGAAAATATGTCACTTGTAATGGAATTTGCCTTTTTCTGAAACGGAATTGGAAAAACAAAAGAATTTGCCTTGTTTTGAAACGGAAAATCAGTGTCCCTATAGTTTTTTCTTCTAAACTATATACAATTACAAAATATCCTAATGCATCAGCCAAACTTACTATAACATAAATCAGACACACATTTAAAACAATACATAATTTAGTTGTGACTTAAATTTAAATTAAGTGCCAAAATTCAAAACTAAAATGTAATTTAAATTTTAATGATTTATTGAAATGTGTTTACAGATGGCAACGCCAACAGTTAGGAACTTAGCCTTACCCTTAGTCTACTACTTACTAGACACTAGTGTAGTCACAGAAACAGTAGTGAACTACTCGGTCAGTAGGAGCCTTACTAATACTCACATAGTCCTAGTCTATACTAGTAATATAATCAAGATTAACAAAAATGTTACTTAAACTGTGAGCTTAATATAAACATGCACGTCCAGGCAACATTGTCAAACATAATTAGTAATGTTATTGTGCCAACTCGAGAAACGTCGACAGCAGTTCGTAGAACAACAATGACGCCAGTTGACTGACACTGACTGAATATAAATTAATGCCATTGTCATGATTGTGGTCGTCGCCGTGCTGGGACAACAATTTTGAGTAAACGTGAATGTAAATGCAGTCTCAAGGTATGTGTACCTCATCTAATTATAACTGACCTTATGTTATCGGGGTGGTATATGTAGTTATCATCGTGGAACGAGATGTCACTCGTTGTATAGTTGAAGAAGTCATTTCCGAAGTACCAAGTGTCGGCCGCCATTCGAGGGCGTTACGTCTGTTTACTGACCGTCCTTCTGTCCACAAGACGACGCCACTCTCGTCCTTCGGTCCTCGTGTCCGGCATGAGGCGTCACCTAAATATACAGGGACTAGCCACCTGTTTCGTTTCTTCGTGTAGGCAAGCAAGCATACTATCTCTTGAGATATAGTATTCTTGATGTAGGGCTGTCGGCCTGTCATTTTCACAGGGTGTTACAAACCTGAGATATAGTGACTCCATGTTGGGTTAGATAGTGTATGCGCTAGTTTCATACCTGTCAAGTACTACGGTTTAGCCGTAGTCGATCACTATAGACCTATAGTATATATATATATATACATACGGTTTTATTGATAAAAATGAAAACTACGGGCGTAGGCCGTAGTAGGAAAACCATAACGTTTTACGCTTGTGTTTTGATATACATTTTAAAACGATTTTATCGCGTTCGTTATATTTCTGTTGGTAAATTCGCGGACCGACACATTCATCAAACTCCCTTATGGTTCGCGTTCTTTTTCGGCCCGGTGACGCTCTTACATTTATCCAGGCGTTAAATTTTATCCGGATGATGTTTCTGTGCATATGTAAGGCATAATATTTGGCACCAGTAGATCAGGTAGTGATAAATAATATCCAGCAGTTAAATATGTTTCGTTTGTTGTCGTAACACGAGCGTTATAGTTAGAGTACATAATTATAATTTGTTGTTTCAGATTTGTGACAAAGTATAAGAGTAAGTCACGTGGCGTGTGCGTGGAGAGGAAATTGTTTATGTCTGTGGGAAGCAAACATTTTATAATCTATGTATATATATATATATATAGACAGACATATATGTAATTATATATATATATATATATACATATAAACATACATAACGCCCAGATAAATGAAAACGCGACAGTCGTAACTGGTGCTAAATACATTCCCCTAGATACGCGCACGCCAAAAACGTCACCCCGGTATTATTTAACGCACGGGTAGAATAATATTATGTAAGCGCGACACCGGGCCTAGTAGAATTCCTATACAATTCGTGCAGTGCCCCGGATCGAACGAGCACTCACCAACGCATTTTCGAGTTATTTGAAAGTTGGAATTTTAGTAAAATTTCTGACAACTTTTTGGCGTATTTCCTAATACAAAGAAATAATACAATATTAACTCATTTTGCATATAAATCATCAGAAAATACATCTTAGAATATCTCTTGAGGTTTATGCTGTCTTACAGTTCACGCTATTTAAGCCCTAATAATAAAACTACATTATAAATTATTACTAAATATTATCAAAGTGAGAGAGAAATTGCAAAATGTCAATCCCACAGTGCACAGCGCACATGCAAATCAAGATTTAACAAGATTTAACAAGATTGCCACCCAGAGAATTAACTCTAGGTAGCAGGTGGACAAGGAAGCCCTTGGCTTTTCGAGAGTCCGACCTTTTTATCTATGTGTATCCCGCCCGTCTGAGGTATGTATCGATTTTATTTTTAAACATATTCACGCTACTAGCACCCACACAATCAGCAGGTAATCTGTTCCATTCATTTACAGTTCTTTGTGAAAATGAAAACTTTCTTATATCCAATCTACTCTGCTCCTTTGCTAATGCAAGATCATGTCCTCTAGTCCTTCTATCTTTCTTAACTGAGAAAAACATATTTCTATCAATATTTTCATAACCCTTCAATATTTTAAACACTTCTATCTGATCTCCTCTCAATCTCCTGGTCTCTAGTGTTGTTAAACCGCATTTTTTTAGGCGTATTTCATAACTAAGATCCCTCAGATTTGGTATCATTTTAGTTGCTCTCCTCTGCACTCTTTCTAGCATATCTATGTCCTTCCTGCGATATGGCCTCCACGCTTGAATACAATATTCTAAATGAGGCCTAACTATTGTTTTGTACAGCGGTATTATTAGCTCTTTTTCCTTATACGTTATGTTTCGCCTAATTAATCCAAGGATTTGATTTCCCTTTGAAGCTGCAATTCCGCACTGCTCTGAAATCTTCATATCAGCACTAACGGTTAACCCTAAGTCCTTTTCTTTTACAGTAGTACTTAGTACAGTACCCCCCATTGTATATTCTACCTCTTCGTTCCCATGTCCTATGTGGAGGCATTTACATTTCCAAAAATTGAACATCATTTGCCATTTTTCAGACCATTTCATCAACCTGTCAAGATCATCTTGTAAATGCTGTCTATCTCCATCACTTTTAATCCTTCTAAACACTTTTGTATCATCCGCAAATTTCAACACCTTGCTTGTTATTTCATCATCCAAATCGTTGATGTATATTAAGAATAATATAGGACCTAATACTGATCCCTGTGGTACCCCACTCAATACCGATTTCCAGTTTGAAGCCTCCCCATCAACTACTACACGTTGTCTTCTGTCAATCAGCCATTGTTCTATCCAGTTTATTATACCATTTCCTATGCCATGGGCCTTTAGTTTAAGCAGTAATCTTTGATGTGGTACTTTGTCAAAAGCTTTTTGAAAATCTAAGTAGACGATATCTACTGGTGTTCCCTCATCTACCCACTTAGTGATGTCTTCCAAAAAACATAACATATTTGTTAAGCATGACCTCGCTTTAAAAAAACCATGTTGAGATGGGTTTATCAAGTTTTGTTTAGCAAGAAAATCCACCATGTGATCTTTAATTAGTCTTTCTAATAATTTACAAATCACTGATGTTAAACTCACTGGTCTATAGTTCTCTGACTTGTTTCTCGAACCTTTTTTGAATAACGGTATAATGTTTGCTTCTTTCCATTCTAAAGGAACCACTCCCTCTTCTAATGACAAGTTGAAAACTGTTGCAAGTGGTATGCTAATTTGTTCTACAATTTCCAATAGTAGTTTGGGTGGAATACCATCCACTCCAGGTGATTTATTTTCCTTCATAGCCCTTATTTTCTTAGCTACCATTTCCGGGGTTACAATTAATTGTCCTAAATAGTCTGAATCTGCCCCCTTGAACTTAGCCTTTGGTATTGGCAGTGAACTAATATCTTCCCTGGTAAACACTGAACTAAAGTACTCATTCAGGTCTTCTGCCATTATGAATCCCTCTGATATCATATTTCCAGCACTATCTTCTAGAGGACCGACCTTATCTTGAACTTTCTGTTTGCTTCGAACATACGCATAAAAACTCTTGCTGTCATAGCTTGAACTTTCTGTTTGCTTCGAACATACGCATAAAAACTCTTGCTGTCATGTTTTATATTACTAGCTAATTGTTGTTCATAGCTTCTCTTTGAATTTCTCATTTCAGCTGTAGCTTGGTTAAGTGCTTCTTTATAATTGTTGTAGTCTTCATCATTTCCAGTACATCTATATGACTTCCACATCATTTGTTTATACTTAATTTTTCTAATGGCTTCTTTCGATAAGTGTTTCTTTTTGGACCGTTTTCCTTGGTTTTTGAAGGGTACAAATTTATCGATTATGCACTTAATTTCACTCTTTAATATATTCCAGCATTCTGTTGCCGTCTTATTTTTCAGTGTCTTATTCCAGTCTATCTTTGCTAAATATTTCCTCATGTCCTTATACCTTCCTTTGTGGAAATTTCTCCTATACTGCTTTTTGCTATTCCTTTCTGATTTTACTTTGATGGTAAAATGTATCTGGTTGTGATCGCTACTCCCCAGTGGCTCACATATCTTGACATTGTCAACTAATTCATTCTGTGAGGACAAAACTATGTCTAACACATTCTCACCCCTGGTTGGTTCTAGCACATGTTGAGAAAGGAATGTATCTTGAACTAAAACTAAAAACTTGTGGTCCTCTCTCCCCATACTCTGTAGAGATTTCCATTGTATATGCCCATGGTTAAAATCCCCCATAATAATACAGTCCCGTTTGCTTACTTCCCTTATAGCGTTTTGTATTTTTTCATTCTAAATGAAATCGGCGCATATGATTGGAGGAGAAGACAAGGTGGCATCAGATTTTCAGACAGAGGTACCAAACACGGACCTTGCACGTTTGTGCAACCAGTCAGTATGTCAAAACTAGAATCAAGTTATCCCAGACATATTTCTTTATCCTTCGGCATATGCAATAAACATCAATCGACTATCCAAATACGTTAACACGACCACAAGTGGCCAAGCGCACGTACTAGAATGTAAGCCAGTTAAAATGCCAAATTAATATAACTATTTGTCAACGGATTACCGCGACAGTTGCAGCTTAATTTCCCTTCGTTATTCTTCTTCGTCTCCAACATTTCAAGGTGGAGGATCTCATTATAATAATCTCACAAATCAATCAGACAGACGGGGCCTATCAGTGGGATACAAAATGGCGGATTGCTCGGTATTCAGAATTAGCCAGAAACGATATACGCCATCGTAATGGAAAGCATTATTACCGCTCATAAACACCACCTAAAATATGTCTTCACCACAGGATACCTATTGACATTATTACAACAAATATATATTAAAAAACAAGCGTAGATTGCTTAATAATAAACCATGACCACTAAACTGGGACCCCTGTCTCCCATGTTAGCAGAAGGGAAGGCAAATCGGTCTCACCTCCCTAACAACACCCGATGGAAGACGTCACACGAGGACTGTGTTCGACTACTGCAGGTAGTCGAACACAACCCTGCCCGGCATGAGTGTCGAATCCAGGTTGATCCGACGCCTTGCGTCTTGATAATTTGGAAAGAATTTGACTTCTTGTTACCCGGAACAAGGGCAGCACACGTGCCCTTGGACTGCATGCAGATGTCTAATTTTCACTTGGACCATGGGAAAACACAATTTCCAACAACTGTATTCGTCAGCCCACATATGCTAACGGAACAAGACAACCAGGGAATGTTGGGGTTACGCTAAGAGATTAAATTATCGACCTTATGGTTTGACGAGCAACAGCGACACGCAGCGGCAGGAACTATAGCATCTTGCCGCGGAAGTGACGTAACTATTACGACACTATTTCTGCCCACTTCTACCATACTGCGGTGCAAAGAAGAAGACGAATTTGTTTTTATTTGACCCAGACATTTGATTATACATACAATATATCCATGTCAAAAATAAAAAATAATACACAAATATAACCTTATGATAAACATGGTACAAACTAGTAGGGTCAGGAGACTCATCTAAGACTATAATAGTCGCTATCGAGGAGCCACCTTTTATTCTAAAATATTTAACTAACGGTTCTTAGTTTTGCATACATATATAGCAATTTTGTCTTGTGCATGTTACCTGATAATTTTGTAATTATAAGGTAACATGCACACAAGTAAAGGCTGATCACAAAGCATCGTTCTGGATTAACTCGGACTACGACTGCGCGGTGCAGCGGACAGCAAAGGAAAGCAGTCAAGACAATCGAAACGACCAATATGCTATATATCGACGTGGTAAGTTGACACGTTTTCAAGTTTTACAGGGCCTACGCCACGGCATTTAATGGCGGGACTTAGTCCTCCTAGGCTAATATAACTATAACCGTAGTCAATACTAGGCAATTATGATTTACGGACTGGTAACACATTAGTCCTTCTAATCTCGGAAACATTTGTAGCATCGATGTCCAGTTAACTTGTGGTTCCAGTAAAATTGAAGGCCCAGTTACATATGGCAGGCTAAGGCACAAGTGTGTTTCCCTCCCTGTTCGCAGTCGTACAGGGGTGAGGATCAGGTGCAATATTGTACCATTCGATCTGTTATTTTCTCTATTGTTTCCTATTGGCAGCCCCCTCTCTCTGTCTCTCAACTGCCTAGCCCTGATCGTCTTAACTCCCTCTTTACGCAGTCATCCCGTCTCACACGTGGCCTTCTCCTTTTCTTACGTCTTTGATGATGTTTGTCCGCCTAGGCTCTCTTCGCTTGTTTGCCTGCATCCTTCCTTACCAAATGGCCAGCCCACCTCATACGGCTTCTCACCAACCCTCTCGTTAAGTTGCATTGCGTCCCAAACTCTTTCCTCAGAGCATTCATCCTTCTTCTGTCCATCGTCTTTGTTCTTGTTTTACTTCTCGGACGCTTTCAACTCGTTAAACATATTTCTGTCCATCATGACCTCCTCTACCTTTCCCCATCTCTTTTGGGACTGCTGTGCCATAGGCCTTCTCGAGGTCCACAACACCCGCTGCCATGCTTCCTTGCATTGCCGACCTCTTTATCTGCACTTACTGCAAACATCCAATCAATATTCCATCTTTCCTGTCTGATCCCTGTTGTTCTTCTCTTGCTCTATTCCCACCCAGGACCCTCTCTAACTGCTTTCCATGAATGTTTTACGTCTCTCTTCCATATTGAAATAGTTAGCCCAGTCCGCCACTCATCCGGAACCTTACCTTGCTTCTTCCGAGTATTCAGCAGCCTCTTTGTCCAGCTGGCTTCATTCTTCACCGCTGCCATTACAATTGCCACGAGCGTTTCGTCAATACCAGGTGCTCTTCTGATGTAATGGTGTCAACCCCCTTACTTCTTCCATCTCCTCCTGCATGTAGTAGCTACTACCCTCCCATCAGCAAACTTGCTCTGTCTCCCGTCTACATAGTTTCCTGGCTGTATAATACCTCCAGTCAACTTATTTCTATAATTCCCATCATATACTCTCACCTTTTGTTAACATCAAACATGTCTTCTCAATGAACTCATATAACCCGTGCGGTTTGGTCAGTTTTATAAAGAGGTCTAACGAATTATGGAACTATTTTGCAAAATGGGCAAGAGTGGCAAAGTCATCGGCATACTAAAGGTCTATGGTGATAGTCTTCGCTACTTTTGTCTTGGCCCTGAGACGACTCAGGCTGAATAGTCTCCCGTCAAGCCGATAATCTTGGCCAACGCCAGGAGGAAACCGATCATGAACAAGAAAAGAGATTGCGCATAGTTAAACAATGAACTGGTCGGTGCGATAACGCATCCTTGCTTCACCCCTGCTCGAATGGTGAAAGGCACCGTTTCAGTCCCAGTGAAGAGGACGGTTACAATGGTGATGAAGTTGGTTAGACACCCAAACATGGACAAGATTTTCCAGAGAGCGTCACGATTGGTGGAATGAAAAGCCTTAGTCAAATCAGTGAAAGCCATGAGTTATTTGTAGTTTTGTTCCAGACATTTCCTGTATTTGTTGGGCGACAAAGATCATACAGGTGGTTGCTCACGATGGTCTAAGACCACAATGACTTTCGGATATAGTATCTCCCGAGGGAGCGGAAGCAGGCGTTTGAAGAGTACCCGGGCGAGTATCTTCACAGCAATGCCGTTAGTACCAACAGCCTGATATATATATATATCCTTTTTTCATATGGTGATGATTTTATAATTTCTCATGTCTGCTAGAATTTTCTTGATCTTCCAGATTTTGATGATGAATTATTGAAGTTTATATGCGAGCTCATCGAGATACCAGCCTTGAGGATGTTGGCAGGGATGCCATCCGGGCAACAGGTCTTATTCTTTTTCATTGCCATATTGGCAAGCCGGATCTCTTCACGGGTTGGTGGAATGTTCACCGATGCCACCCTTCCCCTTCTCTCTCTCTCCATTCCCCCCCCCCTCTCTCTCTCTCTCTCTCTCTCTCTCTCTCTCTCTCTCTCTCTCTCTCTCTCTCTCTCTCTCTCTCTCTCTCTCTCTCTCTCTCTCTCTCTCTCTCTCTCTCCCTCTGTCTCTCTCCCTCTATCCCTCTCCCCCCCCTCTCTCTCTCTCACCCCCCCTCTCTCTCTCTCTCTCTCTCTCTCTCTCTCTCTCTCTCTCTCTCTCTCTCTCTCTCTCTCTCTCTCTCTCTCTCTCTCCCTCTCTCCCTCTCTCCCTCTCCCCCCTCTCTCTCTCCCTATCTCTCACCCCCTCTCCCTCTCTCTCTCTCTCTCCCTCCCTCCTTCCCTCCCTCCCTCCCTCCCTCCCTCCCTCCCTCCCTCCCTCCCTCCCTCCCTCCCTCTCTCTCTCTCTCTCTCTCTCTCGCTCTCTCTCTCCCTTTCTCTCACCCTCTCTCTCTCTCTTCCCCCCTCTCTCTCTCCCTCTCGCGGCAGGCGGTGATCGGTGGAGCAACCAACAGTTCCTCGCACAGCCCGTATAATGCGGACGTCGTTTCGGTCACTGGCGCACACACAATGACATAGTCCCGGAGATACAAATTATGATGGTACATACTCTAGTTCCCGAACCGAAATTGAAAGTTTAAATCACAGGTATTTTCTGAGGTACTTTTACAAGATCTGTAATACAGTGTAAAGCCCGTTACACTTACCCCCTTAGCAGATGTATTCACTCTAACGCCAACTCAATGACTATGGGAGGCACCGGCAATACCATATAGCCATTCCTTTACACAGTTCCACTGATGCACATATAGGTCCTATGAGGACGACTGTTATTGTCTTAATAGGAGTCACAGACCCCACCTAATGACATTGCATTTATATATATGAATATATATGTCTATTCATGCTACGTTATTGATATTATACATAATATTGTAAGTGGGGTCTAAATAAAACTTTCTTGTTCTTGTTCTATATGCTGTGCCAGTAATATTCCCACAGTCAAATTTTTATTCTCACACAATAGGAATCCATAGATCAATTTAGTTTGTGTTCGGTAAATTGGTCACATATAGGTATCTGTAATATATAAGCTGCCACGAAGATTAACATTCCAGAGCAACACGTCTTATTGATTGTTTCAGCTTAGTCACAGTCTCACCACCGCCACCTGTTCAGTTTGGCCGAATCACGTATCAATATTCCCGACCAAAACACTTGTTTTGCAGTATCATTCAACGTAAACAGTGAACTGTCATTGAGATTAGTGTTTTCTCACATTCATTTTTGTCCTAGACTCTATAATGTGCTAACGCGGTTTTCATCAACGAAACATGTAGATATGCATTTCCTAGAAATAACGTTATTGTTGTTTTAATAACTGACCTTTCGGGGAAGTTAAACACTACTGGTACGAAGTTTCGAAGTCTGCAGTAACCTTAAATCAAAGTCGTAATTGTCGTTGAACCCATTGCCGTGCTCATCGATGTCCGCACGGGTTTCCTCTAAATCCGACACGCTCGTCAATGAAGGTTTGGTCTCCAGCGGCCATCTTGTCATGTATCACACCGTCGTCTCGGCGAGGAGCAACCGTGCCACCTCGACGTCTCTGCTGCCCGGCGCCGGTCGTCCTGGCCGCTCGCCGCACCGAGTCGGCACCGGCTGCGGCGTGGTCGCGGACAACTGTATGTACGAGGAAGCGTCGAGCTTGGCGACGACCGCCAACTTCCAGTGGTGGCGATGGCTCCTGGATGACGTCCGTTGCACCACCCGCATAACCTTCAGGTACTCGTTGATCTGCAGGTCTAGCATTAGTTTGCGACGGCTTTTAGCGACGTTGGACAGAATGAGGAACGCCGCGATGACGCCGTAGACGACAAGGAAGACCAAGATGTAGAGGACGGCGCCGTCGACGTGAGAATCCCCTGTTATCGCCCGCCCGCTCCCGTTCGACACGGCCGGCAACTCCACCACTTCGACGGTGATCGTCTTGTTCGACGAGAACTGATGCGTGATGCGAGCTACCTCTCGCTGTAGCGCCCGTTGCATCGTAGTACGAACTTATGGAGGAGACCTTTAACTCGATAGACATAACGCACGCAGGTCTTTTAGTGCAGGTAGAATCGGTTGGACAACGCCACAACTTGTTCACAACACTTCGATAGCCACACTCAAACGACGTTCACGTAATTACACCCTTCATTCCAGCACACAAAGCCAGCACGCCACACGCGTCGTCAGCCGTATATCTCATTGCTTATTTCATCAGAATGGAATCCTCGAAGGAGTTGCTTACGTAAAGTTCTATGGAAAATTATTTATCACTGACACTTAGACGAATTAATGTTTTTTAGAATAAGGAAATTGTAGACAATGGTGCATTGACACTGTTCCGTGTGGGCCTACATTGTTCAATGACAATTGTTCATGTTCATATATTTATAATATGTAGGCCTATGCACCAGTTTCTGTAACTTGTACCGGTCGACCTATAGTATTAAACGTATGATTGGATTTGTGGTTGATTTGGAGAATTGACTACCGACAACGATAGATGGTAAGTACCAGATAGAACAAATAAAACAAAACTAGATATGTTTATAAAGAAACACTTTCGTCGATAAGCGTGACTAAGGAGTACTAGAGTATGAGTAAAGTCCCACAGCGATCATATATGTTACAGAGTTTATAGCATTACCCATAAACACTTGTATTAGCTAAACTTATTCTGCAGGATTAATGGACGTTCGTGGCAGCAGTGTATACGTAATGACTGAGCATGGGCGAGACTGCAGCTGTATTTTCAAGATGTTAGTCCAAACCAAAACCTAACAAGCTTACCCTTGTGGTAACATTTCAGTTCGAAACATAAAACAACCATTACTAACAATGTCATATTTGCATAGTGTGTTGGCTTACCAAACTCACATTAATTCATATATATTGTTCCTATACGTTATATTCTTACTTACATCCATCTGCACATGATAGTAACTAAGAAGTGATATTTTTTAGTCATTTCACAGTCAGTTTACTTTTTTCCCGTGACGTTTCGACTGCTTTCAGAAGTCTTCCTCAGACGACTACTGTTAGATGGCGACACGGTAGTCCTTCAGCGCAGACGTAGTCACTCCGATGTGTGCCCCCCACGGCTGCGCCCTGGGTGGCTCTTCAAGAGATCGTCATCGATGTGTGAGAGCCGGTACCGTCCTTCGTCTCGGTTCATGCTGTCCTTGTTTTTTTTATAATCCAGATCGCTTCTTTGATGCCTCTTGCCCTCCAGTCCGACTCCCAGTCCACACATTTGGCCCTCTCCCAGTCTACTATGTGATTTTGCTGTGTCACGTGGTCTGTGATGGCTGATTTGTGCATGTCCTTTTCCGATGTTTTTCTGTTGTTTGTGGTGTAGGGTTTGTTTGTTGATACTTTGTCTGCGTCTTCTCTGTGTTCCCTGATGCGGGTTCCAAGTATGCGTTTAGTTCATCCGATGCATGGACCATCCAGTCTGAGGAACCTCTTCACTCATATCTATCTGCATCCCTCGTGTGAATTGTGTTTCCAACTACATGTCCACCTAACTATACGACGATCGTCCGATGCGGCATCTTAGAGTTCTTTCCGTTAATCACCTCCAGTTTCTCGATGACGATCGTCTTCTGCTTGAGTCTGCTGTGTCTATCGTTGTCCGCCTTCAGTTTCGGCACCAGCTTCAGGTAGCTTATGGTGTCGCCGTCTCTCTGACGCGAGTTGCTTTGCCTGCGCACGTGAGAGGCGATGAGGAAGACCATGGCGAGGCTGTAGATGAGGACGACGGCGACGGCGAACCTGGGAGGAGAGACACGGAGGTAGAGGAAACCTCATCGAGGCAAGGAGAGGGGTAGTTTATACTGCTGCTGCTGCTGCTACTACTACTACTACTACTACTGCTGCTGCTGCTGCTGCTGCTGCTGCTGCTGCTGCTGCTGCTGCTGCTGGTGGTGGTGGTGCTGCTGCTGCTGGTGCTGGTGGTACTTCTGGTTCTGCTGTCACTTGTTTAACAGTACTGCATCTTTAGAGATATTTGGAGGGATTGGAAGAGGAGTGGAGAATGAGAGCGAGCATAGAGGGGAGTGGAGACAGTTGGTGGACACCGCAGCGCAAAAACAGTGAGGGGGAAGAGAAAAGAAAACATAAATCGAGGATTAGTTGAGGCCTCATCACTGAGAAACAAGCGGAGAACAACAACGTCTACTATTGCACATGTTGCTGCTGATGCTACTACTGCTACTACTACTACTACTACTAATACTAATACTACTACAACTACAACTACTACTACTACTAATACTACTACTACTACTACTACTACTACTACTACTACTACTACTTCTACTACTACTACTACTGCCACGACAAGTCAACGAAACTTTTATGAGATGACTACAAGAGACAATATTGACCTCATTGCTCCGACGGGGTCGTCCTCATGAGTTGTTGTCGTCGACTCGGTTGTCGCGAGTTGCTCCACCGCCTCTACGATCAGTCGGCTGACATGGGTCGCATTGTCAGCGCTCCGTAAAGGCCACTGTAACGGCGAGTCCGCATCAGTGACATTTGTGCAATGTTGACATTCGGTTATGTATCTAGAATGCAGTTATTTATTTATTATTATTATTATTTAATTAGCATATGATATGTATTTATTTAATTTAAGCACATTATTTATTTTAGGTATTTAAACGGCTAATTCATTTAATTTATATATAATATATACACTTATATATATATATATATTTATTTTTATTTAGGTTTATTTAACTGACATTTTATGTAATTGTTATATGCTACTTTTAAATCATTTTCTATTTAGTATTTCTATTTAATATGTTTTAGGTCATTTGATGTATTTACTTATACTCTACGATTGTCAGCGCCTTTGAACAGATTTGTTATCCGGACACACGGCGCTCTATAAATGCTTTATAATAGTAAATAAATGTTTTATTTGAAACATGCTAATGTCTGTCAACAAACCTACTTTCTATTGCATACAATTGCGCATAGTACCTTTCATGAACATTTGACTAGAAACGCAATCATGTTATGTATTTTTGTACAAAACTATGATACATTATGTATGTACATAACTGCAATGACGTAATGAATGGTAAATAACAATGGCATTGCCTTCGACTTACCTGCACTGATTCCGACATCTCGTATATGTACTTCGAGCTCTCTCTTTCTAGGAGGAAGGCTCTCTTGTGGTTCGTTACATTTTGAAGTATATTGTATCTATTCCCAGTATGAATTGCTATAGGTTTTTCATCTTTTTTATTTTCCTGTGCAAAGCAAACGTATCTGAGCCGTGCCGTGCTGTACCGTTACATACGTTATCGTCACGAGGTTCCTAGTAGTACATCTCAACTTAATTTTTCGATACAAATTTTGTTCGGAACTAGATATATTGTTCTCAGTTGTCTATTGTTGATCGTATCTGCTGTCGAACAGTTACACACCAGGTGCACGTGACAATGGCGACGTTTAGTGCTTCTCAATCCAGTCGGTCTTATGTTTGAACTCTTCTCATAGCTTCTAAGTGTTTTCGGTTGTTCGAACGTTAACGTTCTGATATTCGCCGTTTTCCCAAAAGGTTTGTAAACGACTCCGGTTGACCACTCAAAAGCCTGTATAGAAGTCAGGTATAGATGATCCACCGACGATGGGTCCTATTTCTAGTCTTTAATGTAACGGTGACACATGTTGAACTGCGAGAAACGCATCACCGAGTTGATAACAGTACCACGCGTCTGAGATGGACACTTGGGTTAATTCACACCTAGCATAGACACAAACTTGTAATCAGCGGCTGCTTTTACAAGATCTCACGATCGCAACAATGGCGAAGCTACTGACATGTTAGTCGTCGACGGTTGAGCATAAGTGTGAATACCTACATAATCTACTGCGTTTCCAGGTGTGAATCTACGGAACTAGTCACAGCCGAAGCAACGGAACTAGTGCCTGTGTCAACACAACTTGACTAGTCCGGTGCTCCGGCAGATAGTGTTTGTACGTCATGCGTGATTTATGTCCTGTGAAATGGTTCTTGCTTTCTTGACAATGAGATCAGTTGACAGCAGTAGAGCATACCAATACTCCACTGACTCACCGACCACCTTTCATGATTATTTTCAGACTATTTAGACGGCTGCTTGGCATAACTTTATACTGATAAATATACAATATAATGTCTTGTCGTTTGTCTACTATCAACAGTATAAGGACATGAGGAAATATTTAGCAAAGATAGACTGGAATAACACACTGAAGAATAAGACAGCAACCGAATGCTGGAATATCTTAAATAGTGAAATTAAGTGCATAGTCGATAAATTTGTACCTTTCAAAAAACAAGGGAAACGGTCTAAAAAGAAACACTTATCGAAAGAAGCCATTAGAAAAATTAAGTATAAACAAATGATGTGGAAGTCATATAGATGTACTGGAAATGATGAAGACTACAACATTTATAAAGAAGCACTTAATCAAGCTACAGCTGAAATTAGAAATTCAAAGAGAAGCTATGAAAAAAAATTAGCTAGTAATATAAAACATGACAGTAAGAGTTTTTATGCGTATATTCGAAGCAAACAGAAAGTTCAGGATAAGGTCGGTCCTCTAGAAGATTCTTAATGGCAGAAGACCTGAATGAGTATTTTAGTTCAGTGTTTACCAGGGAAGATATTAGTTCACTGCCAGTACCAGAGGCTAAGTTCAAGGGGGCAGATTCAGACTATTTAGGACAGTTAGTTGTAACCTCGGAAATGGTAGCTAAGAAAATAAGGGCTATGAAGGATAATAAATCACCTGGAGTGGACGGGATTCCGCCCAAACTACTATTGGAAATTGTAGAACAAATTAGCGCACCGCTTGCAACAGTTTTCAATTTGTCATTAGAAGAGGGAGTGGTTCCTTTAGAATGGAAAGAGGCAAACATTATACCGTTATTTAAAAAAGGTTCGAGAAACAAGTCAGAGAACTATAGACCAGTGAGTTTAACATCAGTGATTTGCAAATTATTAGAAAGACTAATTAAAGATCACATGGTGGATTTTCTTGTTAAACATAACTTGATAAACCCATCTCAACATGGGTTTTTAAAAGCGAGGTCATGTTTTTTGGAAGACATCACTAGGTGGGTAGATGAGGGATCACCAGTAGATATCATCTATTTAGATTTTCAAAAAGCTTTCGACAAAGTACCACATCAAAGATTACTCCTTAAGCTAAAGGCCCATGGCATAGGAAATGGTATAATAAACTGGATAGAAAAATGGCTGAATGACAGAAGACAACGTGTAGTAGTTGATGGGGAGGCTTCAAATTGGAAATCGGTATTGAGTGGGGTACCACAGGGATCAGTACTAGGACCTATATTATTCTTAATATATATCAACGATTTGGACGATGATATAACAAGCAAGGTGTTGAAATTTGCGGATGATACAAAAGTGTTTAGAAGGATTAAAAGTGATGGAGACAGACAGCATTTACAAGATGATCTTGATAGGTTGATCAAATGGTCTGAAAAGTGGCAAATGCTGTTCAATTTTGGGAAATGTAAATGCCTCCACACAGGTCATGGGAATGAAGAGGTAAAATATAAAATGGGGGGTACTGTTCTAAGTACTACTGTAAAAGAAAAGGACTTAGGGTTAACCATTAGTGCTGATATGAAGGTTTCAGAGCAGTGCGGAATTGCAGCGTCAAAGGGAAATCAAATCCTTGGATTAATTAGGCGAAATATAGCGTATAAGAAAAAAGAATTAATAGTACCGCTGTACAAAACAATAGTGAGGCCTCATTTAGAATATTGTATACAAGCATGGAGGCCATATCGCAAGAAGGACATAGATATGCTAGAAAGAGTACAGAGGAGAGCGACTAAAATGATACAAAATCTTAGGGATCTTAGTTACGAAATACGCCTAAAAGAATGTGGTTTAACAACACTAGAGACCAGGAGATTGAGAGGAGATCACATAGAAGTGTTTAAAATATTGAATGGTTATGAAAATATTGATAGAAACATTTTTTTCTCAGTTAAGAAAGATAGAAGGACCAGAGGACATGAAGCTACATTAGTAAAGGAGCATTGTAGATTAGATATAAGAAAGTTCTCATTCTCACAAAGGACTGTAAATGAATGGAACAGATTATCTCCTGATTGTGTTGGTGCTAGTAGCGTGAATATGTTTAAAAATAAAATCGACACACACTTTAAAAAGGCGGGATACATGTAGATAAAAAGTATTGGACTCTCGATAAGCCAAAAGGCTTCCTTGTCCAACTGCCATCCAGAGTAATTTTCTGGATGGCAATCTTGTTAAATCTTGTTAAACAGTGGGGTGCGGTGCTCGAGTGCTAGAACGACCCTCTGTTCGAGAGTGGACAGGATGGCGGTTCGATTATATCAGCTGCCATTTCGAAACTTAAACAATTCGTTCACACCAATATGCGCGTCTTTTAGAAGCAGAAACAACAAGTAATAATTTCTACATTGTGTCTATGCCAGCGGAAATAAAAACAGCACACATGATAATGGACAAATCTGCGGTGGACTCAAAATGGTGGTGTCTGTCTCTAATCCGTCTTGCCCGCAACTGGAATGTAATCTTGGTCACATACGTGTCTAACTTAGAGACATTGAATTAAAAATAGAGTTGGAGAGAATTCTTTGAAAATCATAGGGGCACGACTTTGGAACACACTACCTGTAGATTTTTAAAATGCAACATCATTGAATATGTTTAAGCACAGAACCAGGAAATTTATAATTGGCATTAATTAAATTAATTGATCTATATATGTAATGAATAGGCTTTTAATTACCAGTTTCCCTTACATTATCTATAGCTTTATTTAAATGAAGTCAACCTGAAGCTATAACGTTGACTCATCTGTCTAACATTTATATATGTAATGTTATTTATATACAGGAGTGTACTATATTTAGTTTGATTTAATACGCTACCAGTTCAATAAGTTTGTAACTTCTTTGGTAGCCACCTCATCTGTGTTGTTTTTCTTTGAAATATGTTGTATATCGTATGGATGAGGAAATTAAATTTACTTTACTTACTTTACTATTGAGCTGTAATGGAAGGATAAGTTCTGGAACCCAAATAGCGCAATCTGTGTTTAAATATATATATATATTTATATAAAACTAAACAAAATATGATCTGTGCAGAAGGTCTACGGAACGACTGTGTAAGTCGTCTTGACTACGACTTGACAGCTGTTCCTGTGTTGGGTTGGAATACGTTATGTGCCGGGTGTGTAGAGGCGTACGTTCTTTTATCTCAAAATTAAGCTGTGCAAAATTACAAGCCTTAAACAGTTTTAGAGGTCGCTCAACAAGACGCATATACCGTGTTCACACAGAGAAGTCTAACCGATTTAAACAAATTATGTTTGTAACGTACACTTGTTCACACGGTCTGTCTGTAGTTGTTCCAAGCTACGTAATTGTCGATTCGAATGCAACTGCTACCGTTTCAAAACTTCGGCAGTATTGTTCCCCATACATTGCCTGTGCAGGGGCGTGTCCAGAGAGAGTAGTCTGGGGTGGGACGAAAACCTCCATTGGCGAGCGAATGAAATCGTATAGACAATTTTACCGCTGAAGATATCTAGGGGGCACTTGTCCACAGGCCCCTTAGACATGCCTATGCACGTGTCTCCATGAAGAGACAATAGATCGGTTACTGAAAATTAAGTTGCAGTTTTGACGACTACTACTTCTATACAGTTGCTGCTGCCACTACAGATAGATCCTGCCATCACTACCATAATTCATGCACATTTATTAAGAAAGTTATAAAAGTTTACCTACTGCAACAGAGTTTCAGCAATATCGTAAGATCGTACATTATATTGAAATACTGTGCCAGCGATTTAAATTATAAACAGTACTAGTGGACACTGTAACGCCTCTTATAATCTTGCGAAACAGGCGAACAAAGCAAAGTCGTAAACACATGGCTGTCATTCTAAAGTGTCCATACAGCTTGCTTGAACGAAAGTACCCACCCACCGGTGAGGCTACCGCAAAAACACGTACATTTCGATGTTTATTTTGGTTCATCACTAGGCCCTATATGATAGTTTCACGAATGGGTTCGGGACACCCGACGTAATAGCTATCACTCGATGTGATGTCAACGCGGCCGTCTTCGTTCTCAGAACGAGACGTTTCAGGCCCGTTTTGGTCCAACAACCTACGATGTTCATCAATTCCAAGTTCGACGTCTAACCCTGCATTCGTAGTCATATGCGGAATGCTGTTGCCGTTGAACAGAACGTCTTCATTTGGCGAATCGTCAATAACGATCTCCGGCGTTGGATGCCAACTGCATGTATTATCGCCCACCAGCAAGAGTCGGCGACCGCCGCTGTCCCCGGCGAGCGATGTTTCGCCGACGCCGTGATTCAACGGATTCAACGGAGATGTGTGCGCGAAAACGTCGTCGTCGTAGTTACTATCGCGATGGCAGTCCGGTTCGCTGATGTCAGACTCGGACGTAGGCCTCTTATCGGCCGCCTCAGCTCGCCGTTGATCTTGCAGTGTGTCCAGGACCCGCTCGTTTCCTCCAGGCCAGTGTGCCAGCGGCAGGCCGATGGCAAGGGGGACGACGTGACTTAGCCTCGTCTGTGTGAAGGTGCCGCCAGCGCTCAGCTGGGTCCGTGGCAAGGTTTCCAACTTGGCGGCGATGGCGTGCTTGAGTTGCCGGTAGTGGCTCTTTGACGACGTCTCCTGGACAACCTGCGGATAAACCAGTAGGCGTTATCTATCGTTATAATTATTATAGAGACTTGCCATGGTGATATCCACAAAGAAGTATTCTTCTTCTTCCAATACACGCCTAGCCTCAACATGCTGAGGATACAGACGGTGCCGTGGGTGCAATATATAAGAACACAAATTATTGTGTGAATAAACAGAAATACGTGCAGAAGAAATACGTAGGATTTCTGAACAAGTCCGTAGTTTAGTAGCTTGGGAGAATAATGCACATTTTCTGGACGATAATTACTCGGCAGTAATGATTAACAACCACGACTCGACGTTTGATGTGACTAACGACATCTCAGACACAGCGAAGGAATCGCAATACCGTTTCATCGTCGCTCAGCGTTCGTAACTGTTTTTCTAGTAACGTAAACCGTCTCCAACTGATCAGTGGACGGTTTACGTAGGTTGGAACAATCGTAGAAAACAATCTTCGTTAAACGTACGTACGCGGTCCCTTACCGTGATGGCGAGCTGGGAACATGTTGTGGTACAAAAACTGCATGTTTACAAAGATAAGAAGAGTAGGCCCCTAAACGTACATTCAAAGGTTAAACAGTTGGCATTAACTGCGGTATAACGGCGATAATGCTTTCATAGCGTCAACACGGTTAATAATACCTATTATGGTTTCTTCAACCAGTATTCTAACATTAAGAGGACCATTCGAACGGTGTTGTATTTGGATATAGGCCTAATTGCTGAATATTATATTGGCCACACGGCATAGTTTACAATACAATGGTAATCAACGTGTGTCAATTGCTTATTTCACTTTCGCGTTCATATGTCAGTAGAGCTTAGAATCTACTTAAATGAATTCGGACCTTTCTGTTGTTTACTTTACATGATTATTTTGTGCAAATTAAGCAAACCACCATGCGTGCAGCCTCCGAATGAATGTTGTACAAACTCCGGTTGGCAATTTGTAGACACGCGGCAACAAAGATATCTTGAATTCTTGTTCGTTTTGTTTATGTCGCCCATGGTAGTTGGGTGATAGTTATGAAATGCACATATGCTACACACACGCACGCACGCACACAAACACTCACGCATGTACACACACACACACACACACACACACACACACACACACACACACACACACACACACACACACACACACACACACACACACACACACACACACACACACACACACACACACACACACACACACACACACACACACACAACAACAACAACAACAACAACGGTACCAACGGCAGGACCATAAGGCAACGAAAGTACGACAACGTCACCTGGAACTCTCGCAGGTACTTGTTGATCTGTTGGTCCTGCAGCTGCTTGTGGCGCTTGCGTCTTATGCTGGAGGCGATGAGGAAGACGATGGAGAGGCCGTAGATGAGGAAGACCGAGGCGACGTAGTAGCTGGCGAGGCGGGCCTCCTCCTCCGCCGACAGCGTGCTGTTGGCCGAGACTGTCGGGGACCCGGGCAGCTCCAAGAGGAAGGTCGCCGAGTACGTCTCGTTGTCCCCCACTTGGAGCGATAGACGCACGTTGTAGCGTTTTGTCTTCTCCATGGTTGCCGTCCGGAGTTGGCAGAACGCGTGCGGTGCAACAGTGCAACCGGTGTCCAAGTGCCGTGCGCCGAAATCATATGTCCGTGAGATGTTGTAAGGAAACGCCACCAGGCATGGACCGAAGGCTGGCACACAATCTAATTGTTCTTCGACGTACAGCTTTGCCGTAATTCCGTGTACGGGTCTGGCGACTAGACATGCCCAAACAACGAGTCGGTGTTACCCATTCATATAACGCGACACGATACCCTCTGCACAGAACTCGTGGAGTTGACGATTGGAGTAAAACATAAAGTAATCGACGCGAATTAACGCCTGCATTGTACGATAATGGCGCCGATCATACACAAATCCGGAGCTTATACAGCTATTGTAATGCCCTGATATTACAAGCAGGTATTAAATAAAGCTGAAGTGCTCTTGTGCTTGGCTTCTGGCGCCAAGAGAAAGGCGAACAATAACCGAGCATACATATTAAGAATGGAATGTCGTTAGACTTCCTACGGAGGCGCCATTGACACGCTTGGTTTGTTACACGGATCATGGCAAATATCTACGACAAAAATCTCGCCAAGCGAGACGATGTGTGTAGAACACAGCTCAATACACGCATGACGATGTGTGTAGAATACAGCTCAATACGCGCATGACGATGTGTGTAGAATACAGCTCAATACACGCATGACGATGTGTGTAGAATACAGCTCAATACAGGCATGACGATGTGTGTAGAACACAGCTCAATACACGCATGACGATGTGTGTAGAACACAGCTCAATATACGCATGACGATGTGTGTAGAACACAGCTCAATACACGCATGACGATGTGTGTAGAACACAGCTCAATACACGCATGACGATGTGTGTAGAACACAGCTCAATACACGTATGACGATGTGTGTAGAACACAGCTCAATACACGCATGACGATGTGTGTAGAACACAGCTCAATACACGCAAGACGATGTGTGTAGAACACAGCTCAATACACGCATGACGATGTGTGTAGAACACAGCTCAATACACGCATGACGATGTGTGTAGAACACAGCTATATATATATATATATATATATATATATATATATATATATATATATATATATATATATATATAAACATACATAACGCCCGGATAAATGAAAGCGCCATAGTCGTAGCTAGTGCTAAATGTATTTCCCTAAATACGCGCACGCGCAGAAACGTCACCCGGATATTATTTAACGCCCGGATAAATGTAAGCGCGACAGCGTCCCACGGACGCATGCGTATTAATGTCATATAACAGATATATATATTTAATATGAATGCCTTTAACTTGGTAGTTTATTACCGAATCAGTTCGTTTGATATTTCTTTTCACGAGTCCTTCCAAAAATAATCATTCCCGTACGGGTATGTTTCCCGATTCCGACTAGATTCCGACGGGTGCCTAATCTTCCGTGTGGAGCATCCTCGCGCGCCATGGGTCGCTGGTGCTGATTACATCAGTGCCAGCCAGCAGTACCCCCTGGCTGGTCGCTGAATTTAAGCTCAGCCTATGAAATCGCTCACTAGATCAGTGGATCTCGGCAAGTCAGGTGGTCATAATAAAGCTAATTTTAACCAACCATGGCTCATGTTACATGCAATGTTTAGGAAGTAGAAGCAATTATTCGAATACACAATATCGCTCAGCTGCTCGTGCTAATGGGCGAACGGATCATTATATATTGGGATTCACAGAAGTCCTTTATCCGTCTTCAAATTGGGGCGGGTATTTGCGCTATTCTCACGGGTGATGCAGTCGCGACTGGCGAAGTCAATTACCAGTTTGACTCAGCTAACTTCCGCACTTCGCGTAGGAGATCAGCCAGCGCTAGTTTTGCATGGCAAACAGCCCTGGCTTACGAGGATGGTGTGGTGCATCCTCGCGCGCCAGGGGTCGCTGCTGCTGATTACGTCAGTGCCAGACAGCAGTACCTCCTGGCTGATCGCTTTGCGAAACTCTGAATTTAAGCTCAGCCTATGAAATCGCTCACTAGATCAGTTGGTCTCGGCAGATCAGGTTGTCATAATAAAACTAATTTCAACCAACCGTGGCTCGTGTTACATGCAATGTTTAGGAAGTAGAAGCAATTATTCTAGTTTTGCATGGCAAACAACCCTGGCTTGCGAAGATGGTGTGGCGCCGTCCTGCGCGTAGTTTTGCGAAGCGCCTCTGGGGACTGATTCGCGAACCAGATATACAGAATACTATTCCAATCCGAGCGCATGTTCGATCAGAGTTAACCCTTTAATGGACTTTGTTGCCCTGAGGCAACGTACCAGTCTATTGCCATATTTATTTACAAAAACTCAAATCAATGCAAAATCAGTGCTACCACATAAAGTTAGTGTAAATTAATATTTATTTCATTTTTTTCTGTATATGATCTGCTGGATACAACATCATAACATAGGTGGTGAAGAAGTTTTTATTTGGAAAAGTTGAAATAATTAATCCAATAAAGGGGTAAAAGTTTGAGCGCAGTCGCTGTGCGTTTTAAGACTTCCTAATTTATTAGAGCTATAGCAATGAAAAAGGCGACTTACGAACATTATTTTGTATAACCAACCGCTTGTTATCACCAAACAAATGACGGATTGTACAGCGACAATAGAGAGTGCAAACACTCCTACCCCGACTCCCATCCCGATTTGATACCTCTGTGTGTTTATGCCATAATTCCTCGTTGTTTCAGATATAAAGTACACTGTTATAAAGTTTTGATTTGAGGGCACTTTTGAGGCCAAAATAGCGCTCAGTTTGCGTCAACATGCGATTTATCTGTGCAGTAACCCGCGACCGCAGCGGCGCAAACTGATTCAAGCCGGCGCAAGCGCTATTTGGGACATTATATTCCTGAAACGATGTGGAATGACGGAATATATATATACACACAATCAATATATTGTATATATACATATTAGGCTATATATATATATATACATATATATATATATATATACATATGTATATACAATGTATATTGCGCATTTTCATTAAACATGACAGAAGAACAGCGTTGATGGATGATGGATACATATATTGTTTTAATGACTTCCTACCTCATTGCGTATCAAGGCAACATCATTTGTCTAGCTCCATTGAGTCTCAGTGTGACAGGTTACACGGTGGTGTTAAGCTCCATTGAGTCTCAGTGTGACAGAGTACACGGTGGTGTTAAGCTCCATTGAGTCTCAGTGTGATAGGATACACGGTGGTGTTAAGCTCCAATGAGTATCAGTGTGACAGAGTACACGGTGGTGTTAAGCTCCATTGAGTCTCAGTGTGACAGAGTACACGGTGGTGTTAAGCTCCATTGAGTCTCAGTGTGACAGGTTACACGGTGGTGTTAAGCTCCATTGAGTCTCAGTGTGACAGGTTACACGGTGGTGTTAAGCTCCATTGAGTCTCAGTGTGACAGGTTACACGGTGGTGTTAAGCTCCATTGAGTCTCAGTGTGACAGGTTACACGGTGGTATTAAGCTTCTATGTGACGAATACGATGCCTGAATGGGCAAATGTTATTCAGAGAGATCAAGTAGCGTGGATAATTGGACTGATCAGCCGAAGAGCTGATTTAATCGGTGGATTAAATGACGATCTTGTAGCGTGTATGAGCTGCACATGCACACAAGTAAACTTAAAACAGGAAGCACGTATTGTTGAGTTAAGCTTTTAGATAATCAACTACCACGCACAAAAAACCAAACCGTGTGGAAACAAGTTGGTAACTATTTATTTTCGACAAATGCATTATTTAAAAAGCTATTTATTTATTTTGTAAATGCCATTTGTAACAGTAATTATGATTCACGACATACACAGGGGATGCTCTGCAGCAAACGACAGCATTCATGAGTGTGTCGACTACATGTATTTCATTTGATGATAAAGCAAGGTTTTGTTGATGTTTGTAATATTTGTTACACAAAAAGTATCTAAATGTTATTGTTAGTACATTATAATATTATCTGTTGGTTACACGTTGTAGGATTTGTTACGGGGTGTCGAGGATATATGATTGTTAGACATGTTGTTGTTATTTATCGACAAATTATCTTTAGACTATCTACCAGACTTGTAATGGATCACTGCTCGTATTATGTAAAAACTATAACTAGTGAACATAATCACTGGCTACGCTTGAAAATCACAATATATAATATAATCTAAAACATGTATTTAGTGTGGAACTACTATAGACAAGTGTTTCCTGACGTCACGCAGTCCGTCATTGCGACGGCCGGTTCGTGTGTGTCATAACTACAGTTACCGTTGACAGAATTACGAAACAGCTTAGCGTCTAGTGAAGTGATTATTGACGTCAATCCCGCTAATGTTGTTTGCCTCAATCGTACCTCGTATTTGCATTTAAATTATACATTTAGGTTCCGTTATTTATGGATTGCTCTGAGCCTGATGGTCACGTAAATTCGGTCCTGTTATTCGGTTGGCCAATGGTTGTCGTTGTGTTTGCAATGTCACAATACTGCTTATTGGGAGACGAATGATTGTTACTACAGCTGTTCTCACAGTGGGTGACTGTGAAAATCAACATGTTAAAGCCTACACGATTAATACTTGTGTGTCCTGTTTCCTGTCCGACCTTTTCAACGGTAGTCGACCTTAGAAGTTGTTATAACATCAGAAGAATGCAACCTATATTTGCGACCCTGCATAAATCCAAGCACAATAAAAACATATTTTTGACATGCAACCCGATGTTTAGCAGTGCTGGGGATATGTTTTTTCTCATGTCTTGATCTGAACACGTTGTGGGTGACATATTCGCAAGCAATTATCAAAAACACACTTAAATGCCCTACCTCGAGCAAACCGACGTATCTACTCACCCAAATATTGAGAGCATATAAATGGAAACACAAACATTATTGCAGTAGGCCTACACACCCTAATTGCATAGCGCTCAGTAACGAATTGGCGTTCTCGGAAACCTCTCTTGTAGAGACAATAATATACATGGCCAGGCTTTGTTATTACCGCGCCGCCGTGCGAGAGCGCCTGACCTCGACTCAATGGTTGGATAACGTTTACTCAGCGAGCTCTCAGCGCCGGTAATGCACATGGCGTTGTCCATGGACTCCACGCCTCACTGATTCCGCTCGATCGATATATACAGCAACGGCAGGCAAGGGAACTTACAGCGCACCGTGTGGTTCTGTTGTAGAAATCGCCGCTAGATTTGAGACTGTACGAACGGGATCGCCAGGGTTGTGTTCCTTTATGCAGAGAAACCGAGTTAGTGACGTCATGTTAATGAAGAGGACTGACGCGGTTACGAAGATACAGATGTGGCACTTGGGAACTGACATAGGGTCGGAGTGACACGGAGTTGTAGTCTGTGTCAGCGAACACGTGTGTCTATGACGCAAGCGGCCGATATCTGTTTATCTATGGATTCAGTGCTTATGACCTAACATTCTTCGGTGGCTTCCAAGTAAGTAGAATGGATGCATAGTGTAAACCACTGGAATCTGCCACACGTGCATTGCAGTAACGGACAGTGGTCAGTTCAGGTACTATAAAAAGACAACACAATGCATGTATTGTGGAAAGACACAATCACACACACGTGCATGTATACTTATGCCTACTGCTAGACGACGAGTGCCGTACCTAGTTGCACTGGTGTGGTTCCATTTATGTGTTTCGCAGTCGCCCTGGTGACATTGAGTACACAGGTCTTGAAGCGCGATGACGTGTAACTAGTAGTAAGTGATCGTGTGTTAACTTTGTGTTCGAGCACTCGTTCTTGGCCGCGGTGTCGCAACGTTACTGGCTGGGTCGTGTTTCGTCGCCAGAATGCAAAGTAACGCCGTTTGGACTACATCGGAATGACGGCGGTAAAAGGCGACAATCAATGACTGTCGGGAAGTTTCTAGAATCCAAAAAAGGACTTTCCGACTTCTCGAGGACAACGTGAACGGCCTCTTCTAGTTCCCATAATAACCTAAGCCAACTCTATGAGCCGCTGTCCGAAGAGGTGGGGTGTTGTTCCTGGTGCTCTTTGATGACCGAAAGACGACACAATCTGGAGTCCATTTAGCCACAAGAAGGTGATGCAATTTTGCCAGGTAAGACAAAATATTGAGCAGTCATTGGTGTTCTACTAACAAAATTAATGTATGGGAGGCGCAATTGTCTGCTAATGTTGTAACAGAAAACATGACACCAACTAACACTGATTCCGGCTAAGAAGTGTTCTGCTGTTGCAAAGGTACCAACGTGACATCCGCGATGTTAATGAATTGTAACGACTTATAAATTCCTGTATACATTATGTTGACGAATTTCACATTTACACGCTGCTAACACAGTGTCATGAGTTATATTGAAAGACGAAGAATTCTTACTTTAGCATAGATCTTCTTGTTCAAATTTGAAGCAAACCAATACTAATTTCACAAAAGGTTATCTCTATTCACACTCAGGTTTAATATCGTCGTTAGGCATTCTTGTATTTTTATCTTCACTGCCTTGTGCATAACGATGACTTATCACGGTATGTACAGTAATTAGTTTACAGGGCCCTGTACTATCACATTGAGTCGTCATACATTACCAGTGGGTTGTATAAGTAGCGGCAGACAAACAGAATGCTTAAAACCATCAAACAGCAGACAATATTCATCCACCAGCAGATCAGACAGCATAGCATGTACACACATTTGAGTATTTTAGTATCTGTTGTTGGCATGTATTGCATTATTCATTAGCCAGGTTCTCTTCAGCAATAAAGGCAAACAAATGGAACCATGTTCGCATATTGACATTGACGTAAACCATTGCTACATATAACTTATTTAACACTCACTCGGTAGACTAAGGAATGGATTTTTACACAAATTTATAGATTCAGTTAGTTCTAGTAACATATCACTCTAGAGCCTACCTACTGTTGGCTGTAGACAGAGGTGAATAAAGTTTACGCGCATTCATTGCAGCGTGGCTGAATGCTTCCCAGAGAAGGAGACATGATGTTCAATTGAACAGGTCTGCCAGGCAATAAAGTATATATATTACATCAGAAATTACCTTTTTTACAAGATATTAAGATTGCTTTTCGTATTTGCTTATTTTACCTTACCGTATGTGCTGACGAAGTAGAAACCATGCTGCAGCTCAAAGGAGAAATGTGAAGTAACATTATGGCAGCCAACATTTATTCGAAAACCTCTCGTTAATTTTAACGAGAATACAAGATTTTACAAGATTTTACAAGATTGCCACCCAGAGAATTAACTCTAGGTGGCAGGTGGACAAGGAAGCCCTTTGGCTTATCGAGAGTCCAACCCTTTTATTTACATATATCCAGCCCTTCTGAGGTATGTGTCGATTTTATTTTTAAACATATTCACAGTACAAGCACCCACACAATCATCAGATAACCTGTTCCATTCATTCACAGTCCTTTGTGAAAATGATAACTTTATTACGTCTAATCTACACTGCTCCTTTACTAATGTAACTTCATGTCCTCTAGTCTTTCTATCTTTCTTAACTGAAAAAAACATATTTCTATGAATATTTTCATAATCATTCATTATTTTAAACACTTCTATCTGATCTCCTCTCAATCTCCTGGTCTCTAGTGTTGTTAAACCATATTCTTTTAGGCTTTTTACATAACTAAGATCCCTCAGTTTTGGTATCATTTTAGTCGCTCTCCTCTGTACTCGTTCTAGCATATCTATGTCCTTCTTGCGGTATGGCATCCACGCTTGTATACAATATTCTAAATGAGGCCTAACTATTGTTTTGTACAGCGGTATTATTAGTTCTTTTTCTTTATATGCTATATTTCGCCTAATTAATCCAAGGATTTGATTTCCTTTTGAAGCTGCAATTCCACACTGCTCTAAAACCTTCATGTCAGCACTAATTGTCAGCCCTAAGTCTTTTTCTTTTACAATAGTACTTAGTACAGTTCCCCCATTGTATATTCTACATATTCATTCCCATGTCCTGTGTGGAGGCATTTACATTTCCCAAAATTGAACAGCATTTGCCACTTTCAGACCATATGATCAACTTGTCAAGATCATCTTGTAAATGCTGTCTATCTCCATCACTTTTAATCCTTCTAAACATTTTGTATCATCCGCAAATTTCAACATCTTGCTTGTTATTTCATCATCCAAATCGTTGATATACATTAAGAATAATAAAGGTCCTAGTACTGATCCCTGTGTTAACCCACTCAATACCGATTTTCAGTTTGAAGCCTCCCCATCTTCTGTCAATCAGCCATTTTTCTATCCAGTTTATTATACTATTTCTTATACCATGGGCTTTTAGTTTAAGCAGTAATCTTTGATATGGTACTTTGTTGAAAGCTTTTTGAAAATCTAAGTAGACGATGTCTACTGGTGATCCTTCATCTACCCACTTAGTGATGTCTTCCAAAAAACATAACATATTTGTTAAGCATGACCTCGCTTTTAAAAACCCATGTTGATATGGGTTTATCAAGTTATGTTTAACAAGAAAATCCACCATGTGATCTTTAATTAGTCTTTCTTTCTCGAACCGTTTTTAGATAAGGGTATAATGTTTGCCTCTTTCCATTCTAAAGGAACCACTCCCTCTTCTAATAACAAATAATTGAAAACTGTTACAAGCGGTACGCTAATTTGTTCTACAATTTCCAATAGTAGTTTGGGCGAAATCCCATCCACTCCAGGTGATTTATTATCCTTCATAGCCCTTATTTTCCTAGCTACCATTTCCGGGATTACAATTAACTGTCCTAAATAGTCTGGTACTGGCAGTGAACTAATATCTTCCCTGGTAAACACTGAACTAAAATACTCATTCAGGTCTTCTGCCATTAAGAATCCCTCTGATATTATATTTCCAGCAGTATCTTCTAGAGGACCGACCTTATCCTGAACTTTCTGTTTGCTTCGAATATACGCAAACAAACTCTTGTTGTAATGTTTTATATTACTAGCTAATTGTTGTTCATAGCTTCTCTTTGAATTTCTAATTTCAGCTTTAGCTTGGTTACGTGCTTCTTTATAACTGTTGTAGTCTTCATCATTTCCAGTACATCTATATGACTTCCACATCATTTGTTTATACTAAATTTTTCTAAAGGCTTCTTTCAATACGTGTTTCTTTTTGGACCATTTCCCTTGTTTTTTGAGGGATACAAATTTATCGACTATGCACTTAATTTCAATCTTTAATATATTCCAGCATTCTGTTGCTGTCTTATTTTTCAGTGTGTTATTCCAGTCTATCTTTGCTATACATTTCCTCATGTCGTAAATATCGGTCCCCATAAAACACGAGTTTTTGACGAACGTCACTGCTCACACATAGAAAGTATCGAACTCATATTTAGGGCATTTGATGATCGTTAGTTTGCGTTACTTCTGTGTGTATAAGAGCACACCGACCTTTTGCTATTATTACCAATCTTTCGCGATCCGTCTTCTGCTTCATCGTGCCTTTCAGTGTTGCCTTCGGTCGTCCACTGCTCCATCCTCCTTGTGATGCCATCATAGCGTTGTCCGAGCCGTGCTAATGTTTGCTGTTGTAATTCTTGGTTGATGTTCTTTTTGGCCTTCTGGTACACATTATTGATTATGGCCGTTTTGGCTCGTCAGTATTTAGAGCCATAAACAAGGACAGACTGATTATAGAACAGTTTAAGACTACACATTTATGGTGCTCACACGGACCGATGTATGCAGTTCCTCAGTGGCACAGTTTGTGTAAGTTCACCATTAAAAATGCGGCTCACTGGCGCGCCAACTAACAACTATTATTGACGCGGTCGTGACATCACGCTCGACGCCCTATTATGACGCGCACCTTTCTATGCGGATTTATAGATATATATAATACAAAATTATTGGTATTCTCACATACATGTACATGCTTTGGTGTACTTACGTATCTTAATCCTCTAATTAAACTTGATTCAAAATGAGGTTCTATTAAAAAGAGGGTTTCGTAAAAATAGTCGAATGGTCGGAAACATATGGCGGATGTTTTTAAAGTTTAGGATAGCAAATTACTTACACAGGACACGGAACATGAATATGGGCCTAAAAGATAACATGGAAGATACAGTTATATGTACTACCTTAAAAATAAAAGGACATATTAACAACTTGTGCTGACACAAACGGTCGATATCGTAGTTTTGGATGTATACTACTGTTTTGTTTAATTAACATAAATATAACGTGTAAGGAAAATACCCAATTATATATCTCTATGAAGCAATAGTTGAGCATCACATTGAATATTATAGATGAAGGAGGAAACTTGCTTATGACATAATAAGAAGTGAACAATATTTGAAGGTCTCAGGGAAATAGCAAGGAGAAGGAATGTCTGAAAGAAGGGCGCAATAGTATAGGCGCAACGGTTACTATTCTCAAACTTAGTTTTGGGACGGTGGCGGCCTCCAATGATTACTGACGCCGTGACGTGCTCAGCTGCTAAGTTCATCGAACTGGTGGCATAAAAGTCTGTGCGCCAACAAAGCTTACTTCGATTCGTTCGCTTAGAACAACTTAGCAACGACGGGAACAACGACGACAACGACGTAGAACTTGATATGTGCTGGCGCCATCGTACCCAACCCGCGCCCCTTCTCCTTCTACCCCCTTTCTCAACCCGTACCTTAATTATCATGAAAATAAAAATGTAAATGTAAATTACCAAAAATGGTACAAACAAATAGGAAGAACTAAAATATAAGTCAGAAAGTCAGAAAGTCAGGCAGAATGGAAGCAGAGCAAAGACGTCAATGACCTGCCACGCAGAAGAATACTAAGAACAATAACTTTATATCAAGTTTATCGCGACACGTTCACTCGACCGTGACGATGTGGTGTATGCATTGCCGTAAGCACATCAGGCCTAATTAGGCTCGTCATAGCAGTGCTTATGGTATATTTTATTCAATCGTTTGATTGCCACGGCAGATAGGATTATGTATTATTGTGTATTAATATTGTTATTATTGCAGCATCGCAAGGAACTAAATAGTTCTACTGGACCGTGTGATTCTGAGGTGTGTCAAACTACTAGTGTTTATACTATGACTTTAATGCAGCAATATGATGTGTCACGGTATGTATTAATGGTTGAATAATTAGTGCAGGCGAATTCGGGCGTGTAAATCTCCTGTCGCACGCCCCTAAAACCGGCTGCATTCGATAATATATTATTACATATAGTTTTTGCTAGCAAACATTCATATTTTAAACGTTCTTGTAGTTTGGATCCTTTAGCAGAGGGTATTCGCTGCGCTTTCTCTAGATCACTCATATCTATACGACACAACTAAAAAAAACTTACTCCGCCTTTGGAAACGATGACCACTACTTGGAGTGAAAACGTAGACTGATAGCTCTATTTCTAATCAACCCTACAGGACATTCGATCATTCATATCCGCCGTGTCATTTAATAGTGATTGGATTGCTTAGCGCGGATTTCAGGTACACTGTTTACCGAACGTCAAAGCCCATGGCTCTCCCGCGAAGGCTTAAGCACACACGTTACTGATGAATTCGACAGTTTAGACGGCATGTACACTCCCTCGCCATTTACGTTTAGATTGGACCTACCGTGATTTGTTAGCATTCGGCTAAGCAAACATTTGCATTTAGACGCGAACGCAATCAAAACAATAAAAAGGGTATGATTGTTGGCCGGCAGCCTTCGGTACTGGCCCTAGCTATGCGGCCTTAGCAATCGTCTTAGAGTGCGTGAGAGATTCCACGCGAGTCTGTCTTGGCTCACAGGAAACCAAACACATAACACGTATGCACGCAGACATTGGTGCAGACAAGATCACCGCTGCCAGCATTGTTTTCCGCTTGCCAGGTGTCAGCTTTCGGGCGTTGTGTCCACATAAGCGCAGAAGATTGGCCCAGATTCATACAGCCAGCAATCGGTGACTGGATAAAGCTGATTCTATTGCCATCGATTAAAATTCGGTATTACTGCACGTTTTGATGTCGCGAATTCAAACAGATTAAGCGACGTACGGGAGCGGTTAAGACGTTATTAGTCATTCCTGCGGTGAATGAACTGAAGATCGCCTGCTTCCGGTCGGCCATCTTTGCACAGGAGCACACACGAACGGAACTATAGCCTACTCGTTGTAAGCACACACAATCTAATCGATGCAATCGTCAATTAACACGTTAATCCACCTGCAAAGTTCAGTGCAGTACAAGACCTTCGCACTTGTTATTGCTGTAATCAGCACGCGAATCTCGGCAGGATTGCAATTATTTTAAGGCCACCTATAACTATAATGCTGCGAGGACCGCGGGAGGTCAGACAGCGTGCGTGGTGGCTGAATTAACATGATTCATACAGTTGAGTGCCCACTCTACCATATGGTCGTGTGTATAAATATTAACAGCGAAGCACAGTTGCCATTTAGGACGTACGGATCAGTAACGTACCCCGAGGCGGACTTGTTCAAGCGCTCTGAAATATGGTCGTGAGTATACATAGTAACCGCGAAACCCTGTTGCCATGTAGTACGTCAGATTCGGCATACTACCTAAGATATATTCTGGTTTTGATTAAGGGTACTATGAAAGTACATCTGAGATTAGGCAGGAGGTTGAACTAATGCTAGAACGTTTGCTGCCGACCAATAGATTGGTTAGCTTCCAAAACGTCTACATAGTCCAGACCATATCTACTATGATGTTCTTGTATGGCTATGCTATCTATCTATCTGAAACAATCGCTCAGTAGAACTCGTCAAGCATCTGTATCCTTCAAACATTTGTTATTGCCTTTGTGAGATTACACCTCCGTATGAGGTGCTTTTGTATGGCGTGCCTCATTATACCTCCGTATGAGGTGCTTTTGTATGGCGTGCCTCATTATACCTCCGTATGAGGTGCTTTTGTATGGCGTGCCTCATTATACCTCCGTATGAGGTGCTTTTGTATGGCGTGCCTCATTATACCTCCGTATGAGATGCCTTTGTATGGTGTGCCTCGTTAAACGCACGAGTAACAGAATTGCGAATAGATCGAACCATTGCTACGAAACAATGACAGAGAGTTGTGCAAGGTTCCTTTATATTTGGGAACCACGTGTTTTTCGGAATTAATCCAGCGTCAAACGATAATACTTGCACATCAGGCTTAATGGTCACACGTGATATGACTGCTTGTTGACGCCATTTTAACCCTTTGACTGGAATTACAAACATAACATGATCCAATTATAACACCGCCTTTTTTAATCTTTTAATGTCGTTATGGCGAGGCTTTTAAATCTGCAGCAATTTCCATAATCGAATATGCATCTGTTATTTGTTATGTCAGCGTTAGCCAGGTTATCCATTGCGAACGAAAGCATTATTTCCAGTGCTTTCTTTTGGGCTTTGGTGCTTTGTAGAGTGCTCGTTGTCCGGATCATTGACAGTTTGGCACGGCTGTAGAGCATTGACACTTTGGCAAGGCTGTAGAGCATTGACTTCTTACGATCGCGATGAATTTATAAAATATTAATAGCCTTGAAGAATACTCGTGTTTCGATGGACTTTAAATATGCATAGCGTACCTATATATAACAATGTATAATCACCGTCTTCATCTAACCCTGTGGGAATGTTCGTGACGCAGTGGACATTAAATATTTATAGTACCTAGCTATATATAACATTACATGTTTTCCGGCCACATCTATCTAACACACTAATTACATAACAAACATGAAGAATAAAGTGTCGGTTTTATTTGTAGGTTTCTGACAAGTCAACGATGGAGGACGACGACCGCGACATGACGCCTGGCTTAGACCGGCTAGAAAGCATGGAGGAAGCAACGGTGGTAAGCAAGTCATTCAACGGCAGGGGAGCTCTTCACTATCACACAACACCTCGTTGAATACTCTTCAAAATCTGATTAGGATTAGTTCCATTCTTGAGAGGGAATTGCGTTTCCATGGAGGATGTTTCCTGAACGGCGCTCATGACGCACGAGTGAAATAGTAATAACTTAAAACACACACACACACACACACACACACACACACACACACACACACACACACACACACACACACACACACACACACACACACACACACACACACACACACACACACACACACACACACACACACACACACACACACACACACACACACACACACACACGCACGCACGTACACACACATACACACGCACGCACGCATGCATGCATTCATAAACACGCTAGCTCTATTTTATATACAAAGCAAATATATGTTGACGTTTTCTTCCTAGATGGTTTGCATTTAGGGCGCTCAAATTTCAGGGGTTCATCTTCGACCCTTCGGCAGAAAAATAGCGCTTTTATTTGTTTCTCAAATTCCCCATTATAGGGTAAGGGTTCTTACTAGTTACTGGACGTTAATATATTGTTCGCAATGTTACATGTGGATTATGCGATTACTACAAGAAGCTGCGTTGGGCCTAAGCCGTCTATTGATCGGTTGAGGATGTCGTACGTAACTTGCAACTATCGTAGAAAACGCACAAAACTGCTCAGATTTCCGTCATGTTTGTGAAACGTCAAATGAGAATACCTCTGGAAAACGTTTTTGCGTCAGTGTGTATGCAACAGCAGTTTTGTTAGTATACTGATGAGATTCTAACATTATAGTTACACAGTATATAGTTATGTCAGCCGGGGTAGTTTTGTCGGGGATACGGTATGGTTATTTACTGTAGAAGTGAGATGTTAGTATGCGTATTAGGGTGACGTTAATTTGCACTACATCTTAATAAGGTGTAACCACGTGTGCACGGTGTCTGCGGAGGTGTTTCGTATAATATTACACAACAACAAGCAGTATATTAAAGCAAGTTTGTCTGTGCCGTTACCTGGACTCACCCTCTCAAGCCAGGGTTAGTGGTGTGAGCCATGGTCTTTCGCAGAATTAAGTCTACTTCGTTCCACTTGTCGTCTTGAATATGTGAACCAGACAAAAGCACCGAACACCAGAGGACAATTCCAGGAACCTGCGATTAGCCCCATCTGCCTCCGCAATATTGTCAATAGAGGATGTTTACTATTTTTGACTGTTTTGTATGCAATTTGAACGTTTTGTGGATGCAACCTTCGACCTATCAACCTTCGACCTATCAACCTTCGACCTATCAACCTTCGACCTATCAACCATCGACCTATCAACCTTCGACCTATCAACAAGGTTTCGCGATTACTAAATGATGTGTGATCTAATCCATCACCATATTTATTCTAATATCAACATTATTATTATTATGTTAAAATAAGGAAACAACAAGGTCGATTTAACCCAAAGTCTTAAGTGTTTTAGACATTTATTTTTGAGTTTCTCCAGCCCAGTCCCTTGAACCTTATAAAAAATGCTAATTTGGCATTTTTCAGATATATGTGCCATCTACAGTTTTAAATATGCATGCGTCATAACATCATCTCTGAAATTACGATTTCATAGCGCACACTGTTCATGAATATCATACCGTAATATTAAAATTGTGGAGCGCAGTAGCGCAGCGGTAAGACCTCCGGGCTCTCGACTAAGAGAACGCGGGTTCGAATCCTATGCGGCGCTGTCGAACCTTGGGCAAGTTCGTTTACTCTACATTGCTTCATGCATTAATTGCAGCGTGACTGAATGCTTCCCAGAGAAGTCGAGATGGTGTTCCATTGAACAAGTCTGCCACGGAGTAAGGTGTAAAGACCTTTGAGCAGACCTGAGGACTGGATACTGCGCTATATAAGAACTTACCTTTTTACCTTTAAAAATTGCACTGAAGGACCGGCGTCGGTGCATATCACTTTCTGGACTTGACGGTCTGCCAAGAGCACAACTGAAATATCATCTCAATACCCACCAACTACATGTATATATTGCAAAGGAAAATGGTATGAAGTATGAAAGTGTCCAATTTATTGGGGAAAGATACACCATTCTATAACGTCATTTACCGGATCTGACTCATCTGCCTACACGCATAGATGCTAATTGGGGCAATTGCGGACTTGTCAGATATATTAAAACGACAGTTAATCTATAAATATTGACAACAATGCATAGTATTAAGTCGCTTGCCATAGACCAACCATCATTATACTTCAAGGCACGAACATAAAACGGTTCAGTTGTGCAGTGGAGATAGTGTCAAATAGGTGTCGTATTCACTGCAGCGGTGTTGCTTCTGGTAAGTTTCGTTCCTAGACTAAGGGACAACTATATCACATGGTAAAGGATATGCCATTTCGTCATTACGTTCGCTTGTTTCTAGTTGCAGTTACGCTAATAACAGAAGGAGGTACACTTCGTTCAGTCATAGAAACAGAACTGGATGAAACGCGAATAGTTGCGTTTTTTAAACGAACAATCGCATTAAGATATGCAGGGCAACGAAATCACAGTCTTTTTTATTTGGGTGGTTTCACAATTACTATGCCCTCTCATGTAAATCTCACAATGCACAACATATATGTTAACGTTATTGTTGTATTATTACTCAAGTGAAATAATTTTCTAGAACTTATTTGAATAACTATTCACACGTAAACACAACGTTCTTGGAACAATCGATGCAGGCACTAGGAGACTCAGAAGACTGAACATTGGGAAGTAGTTCAATCTAATGTCAATATCAAATTGTTGGGCGCGACCTTCTGGCGGTTATTACTGGATTGTTGACTGAGGGGCCTGTGCTTTTCGGAAGATACACTAAAATCGCGATGACATGAATGAAATGAGACATGTTGACACCCCTCTTCTGTTGTAGGAGATGCAGATGTATGAGTCGATCCTGGCGTGCGACCTGGCGAGTGTCAAGGCGCTGGTGGAGGAGTGTAAGCGGGTGTTTGCCCTCGAGGGACACCGACTGATGCCAGGCGAGAGTCGTGCTCTACTCGAGCAGGAGACGAGACGACTGTTCGGCGACAAGGACAAGGAACTGCTGCTCATTCCAACCGACAGGGTGGGTACACGGCACCAAGGGGAGCTTCACGGCTGTTAAAATAATTTCGGCGCCGCGTCACCGTAATTTCAGCATATTCTAATCTGAACGGGGGCACGTTTCCAAGCGTTCCGGGGGACGCTCACGTGGACCCATTATAACACGTCTAGGGTGCACGTGCCCCCCAGCTCCCCCAGCCCTCCCCCAGACACGCATATGGTATGGAACAGACGAAACCGTAATCATTAAAAAACTTCACGAAAGGCGTCCAGACTGTCTGTTTGAATTATATATGCGCAGTTTCAAATCGCAACTATTATCACCAGACATATTTAATGATTTCAGTAAGGATTATTTCCCAGACACACACCCACACGCGCGCGCGCACCACGCACGCACGCACGCACACCGTCCATATCACCATCAAAATAATAAAATGCCCTAATAAAATGCTAACTTATGTTGGTCCAATATTTCGTGTTATAAAGTGAAGTTACAATATTGTTATGTTTGCTTTCATCCTTTTAGTCGAGTTGTCAAACTCACCTGTGGATGCAGGTGTTGACGCTTTCGTCACGGATGACTGTCATTTCAAGGATGACGATGATTTCTTTTTTGAAAGTTTTTTTTTTCACTGATTGTTACCATTTCAACTTGGAATTCGAATGTCTACGACCCATTCCATCTAAACACATTGGCATATAGGTTGTTAACTTCAAAAGTTAATCATTAACATTTAAATATTCTGTGTCTGTTGCATATTATTGTCATATTATGTTTGATAGAAGTCAGTCAATCCTAACCCCCTGTATTATTGCCCTCATGCAGGACGGCTGGGGCACGTTGCACTATGCCACGTGGGCAGTAGCGGAAACAAGCGGCGCATGCGCCAAGTCCGAGAAGCCATCCCCGGAGCGCGTAGGTCGAGCTATGGTGATATTTAACTACCTGCTGGACGCGGGCAGCCACCCGAGCGCCGTCAACGTGTCAGGTAGGTGACGTGCCCACGAATCAGATACGTCAGTGGTTGCCTAGCAACCAGATCAGACAAACTTGCTAAAATGGCCGCCGCAAATGTGAAGCTGTCGGACGTTCTGTTGTAGTCGTTGTCTCATCCAAACGTGTTTTTTGCGACAAGAGCAAAGGGAAACGTTATTTAAGCGAGTGCACAATGTGAAAAGGTTGATTTGGCCAATGTATGGCCAATGAATGGCCTATGTAGTTGCTCAGACAAAGTTTAACGAAGATCACGCCTATAATTAGGATTATAACATTATACTTTGGATCCAACGTAAAAAGATGGTTCGGAAACGAGGTTTTGCAAAATGCGTGAATATAGCAATAGCAGTGTTTTTCTTGGTTAATACTAAATGGTAGGCCTGTATTTGTAGTTAACGGATCTCACAAAGAAGTATGCGTACGTTCAGTTCTCTAAAATGGGTTGTTGTCCGGTGGGGCCACCTGGCGAACACATTTTAACTTTCCACATTTTACATTACTGACATTTTGTCAACTCCAAATATCACGAACAATATATTAAATGCACAGTTGATCTCTGACGATTGTAACTGGTTCTATATGTCCGCAGGAGTTACCCCACTTCATATGGCCGTCTGGTACGGCCTAGAGAAAGTCGTCAATATACTACTCGCTAGAGGCGCTACTGTCGAGGCGAAAGCAGATGACAGCTATAAGGTATCCAAGGCAGTTTTTAATTGAATATAATATGTCGTAGGGCATAAACCACGTGACGGCAACAAGCAATACACGGATTAAAATATGTAGGCGCATGAACAATTGAATAGAAATGGGGTTGTACTTATAGCGTATTTCGTCTAAATACACTATATATTTACAAAACACGACATAACCATAAGATGGCGGAACAGGAACTACTTTTTATAGTATCCAATTATGGATCATTACGCCGATACAAAACAATAGTAATTACGCATCAACATGTAGTTCTAAATACACAACATTTCCTCCCCAATTAGTTTAGTAATCCCTACTGGAGATATGATACCCTTACAGTTCACATTTTGAAGCAAACATAGCAAAGTTCTAACAGCAAGGACAAATAACTTTGTCCGTTCTAGAAAAATAACAGTAGTCATGATCTAATACAATTACTGTCCTTGTTCAGCGTTAGTCAGCGTCATTAATGTGAATGTTAGTAACAAGTAATGTTCCACTTGGTATCTGTTCACTCTCATTGAGTCCGAGTACAATTGAAAGGTAATGGATATTAAATTAAAGCAAGTTTTCGAATTATCTCAATTAACCAGTACGCAACACGATTGTACCGGAAACCCATTTGTCGTTCCCACGATAGACACGAACTGCTACGGATTGTCCTACTGCGAGTTCACGATGTTGAACCGTTGAACGATTTGCTTGTGACATCTGTTTAGCAGCAATGGCACGGCATAAGTCTGGTTTCAGCGCGTCCAGTCGAGTGCGAAGGTTTCTTCCGTAGAAAAACTTAGCTGGCGTTTCATTTGTCGTTGCGTGGGGAGTATTCCTATACGCCATCAGGAAATTTGCAAGTTTTTGTTCGACCGAACCGACTTCCCACTTCATCGCACGAAGAGATTGTTTGAAAGTTTGTACAAATCTTTCAACCAATCCGTTGGTTGCGGGATGATACGGTGCTGACTTCAGATGTTTGTTTGCATTGGCTTTGTGGATTTGTCAAACTCATATGAAGTAAACTGAGGCCCATTGTCACTAACCAAAATTTCGGGCAGACCGTTACGAGCGAATACACTTCGTAGAATTTCGATGGTCTTTGTAGCGGTTGTTGACTGCGTGCTGATCACCTCGGGCCATTTTGAGTGTGCATCCATGATGACGAGAAATATAGTTCCTTGAAAGGGGCCGGCGTAATCAACATGCACACGTTGCCATGGTTTCGTCGGCCATTCCCAAGGGTGTAATGGCGCTTGTGCGGGCATCTTCTGTACATGTTGACAGCCTGGGCACCCTTTTGCCATATGTTTAAGATCATGGTCAATTCCTGGCAACCAAACATGACTTCTGGCCAAGGATTTCAGTTTGACTACTCCCAAATGTTCTTCGTGTAGCAAGTGTAGAACCTGCGGGCGAAGTTTCAATGGTATTATCACTCTGATTCCCCACATCAGACATCCTTCTGACAGGGAAAGTTCATTCCGTCGCGTGTAGTAAGGAGCGATTTCCTTGTCACCTGTGTAGGCCCAACCGTCCTTGGTTAGAGTACTTTCGCCAGAATTTGGTCGTTTTGGGTTTCAAGTCTCACTTGAGCACTAGACACTGGAACTGCGTCCACCTGAGATATGTGGAAGGCTTCCACAGGATCAATGACCTCTTCAACCTGGTCGTAGGTTTCCTTTACAGGAAGACGTGATAACGCATCCGCGTTCGCATGACTGGAAGTATTCCGAAACTTTATTTCATAGTCCATTCCAGACAAGAGCAATGCGTAGCGCTGAAGTCTTGCCGATGTCATCGTCGGTACTCCCTTGCTTGGACTGAGAATTGATAGCAAAGGGTGATGATCCGTCACTAATGTGAAGCGGCGACCATATAGATATGAGTGGAATTTCTTCACTCCCCAAATCAACGCAAGTGCTTCCTTGTCAATTTGGGCATAGTTACGTTCTGCCGATGTCAGTGAACGTGATACGAACCCGACTGGTCTGTCAGTTCCATCTGCCATTGTGTGAGACAAGACTGCGCCAATTCCGTAAGCTGATGCGTCACATTCCAACTTTATTGGCAACTGCGGGTCGTAGTGTGTCAACACTTTATCGGAGCTTATCATGTGCTTTGTTTCCGAAAACGCCTTCTCGCACTGTGCAGTCCATCGCCATTTCCTGCCTTTCTCCAACATCTGGTTTAGTGGCCATACTACTGTGGACAAATTTGGCAGAAACCGGTGATAGTAGTTAAGCAGGCCTATGTAT
The DNA here is from genome assembly GCA_963995525.1 of Escarpia spicata. Classification (NCBI taxonomy): domain Eukaryota; kingdom Metazoa; phylum Annelida; class Polychaeta; order Sabellida; family Siboglinidae; genus Escarpia; species Escarpia spicata. The sequence goes on along the minus strand of OZ023208.1, from coordinate 67,063,241 downwards.
GCCCTCAGCTGAGATACATTCTCCGGTCTGGGCGCATTGACTACAGCGTCGATCTTCTCAGGCATGTTGTGGAGTCCCTCTTTGTCGATTATGTGTCCGCAGTATGTGATTTCGTCCTTGAAGAATTCACATTTCGTTATTTCAGCCCTGAGATTGTAATCGCGTAGACGTTCGAGGACTCGGCGCACATTCGCTAGGTGCTCCTGGTCAGTCTTCCCAGTAATGATGATGTCATCCAGAATAACTTGTGTTCCTGGAATGTCCTGTAGTATCTGGTCAATTGCTCTTTGCCAGATTGCAGGTGCAGATGCGACGCCAAGTAACAGTCGGTTGTACCGAAACAGTCCTTTGTGCGTGTTGATAGCCAGGTACTTCTTTGACTCCTCCATTTCGAGTTGCAGGTAAGCTTGACGGAGATCAATCTTTGTGAATTTCTCACCTGCACTGAGATTTGTGAAGACATCTTCAATCCGGGGTAACGGATAGTGATCCACTTTCAGTTCCGGATTTATGGTGACCTTGAAATCACCGCATATTCTTACCGATCCGTTTGACTTAGGTACAGGCACGATTGGAGTTGCCCATTCACTCCAATCAACTTTTGTGATGATTCCTTCTTTCTCTAGTTTCTCAAGTTCTGCTTCAACTTTCGGGCGTAGTGAATAGGGTACTTGTCTGGCCTTGTGAATTTTTGGAGTTGCCCCCTCCTTGAGATAGAGTTTCGCCTTGGATCCTTGGATAGCTCCAAGTCCGGCTTGAAAGACTTCCTTAAACTTCAACTTAAGTGCACCCAGTTATTCCTGCATACTCCCGGTATGCTTCGTTGCAGTGATGTGTTTGATGGACTTCCAGACTAGCTTACAGCAACTACTTTTTATAGTACCCAATTATGGATCATTACGCCGATACAAAACAATAGTAATTACGCATCAACATGTAGTTCTAAATACACAACAGTACGAAAAAAATATTGTTTAACAAATAAATAGCCTGACATTTAATCAAGTTGTCATGCTACCATTATAGTATTATACGCTAGACAAGTATATTGAGGCTGGATCTGTATTGATGGTTGATCTAATAAGGAATGTAGAAACTATATAATCATCGTCGCCGCCGTCATAGGGGCATATTCAATAATCCGAATGACACATTTTAGGTTCGCTGGGGGCTCGCGCGAACGTTTGACGGGACGACGCTGTTTCCGCGAGACGGCGACATCTACCGGCCGGACATGTTCTGTATCGGCGCTGACGTCACGCCCCTCTACCTGGCGGCACGCGTCGGAAACACAACCATTATTCACAGCTTACTAGGTCCGTTCCTTCTAATTTGTGTGTGTGTTCTTCATTTTCTTTGGAACAATTCCCTTTCACAAATGTAATTATAACTCGTAACATGTTCCCAAATTCTGAGCTTTTATGCTGAGCTATGTTTAATTTCTTTTAATTCTAGTTGGTTCAATATTATGTTGGATGCAGTATTACCGCTACGTGCCTGTATTTGGAATGTGTCTATGGCTGTGAGAGTTATCGAAATGACGGATGTTAGCTAACATTTAATTAAATAAATTAATTATATGTGTACATTGGTTTCCGTTTTGATTAAATTGTGTTTTCCCTAGCGGCCGGAGCTGACCCTAACACGAGCAAGTTGTTTAGTCAACACAGCGGCATCACAGCGCTACATGCGGCCGCCGCTCGAGGCAATACTGACGCCGTCAAAGTATGTCAGATCTGTTTAATTCACAAGCATTTCTTTAGGTTTTTTTGTGTTGTGTGACAGTTATAATCGATCCTTCTATAATTCGTGAATATTTGTGTTCTCGTTAACCTTTCTTTGAATTCATGAGCCGCCTTCTACAGGCACGTTGTTTTTAATTATGTCAAATTTCATGCCACTATCAGCGTGTATATAACTCACATAGTAGCATTGTTTTAGTTAAAGATCTTCAACCAATTCGTTTTCCCATCGCCAATCCGGTTCTTTTAGGTCCAGATGTGTAATGTGTGAATAGTTTAACTAGTGTGCACAGTCGGTTTAATAAAAAATGCGTACTTGTTTTTTAATCGTCAAAAAACAAGATTTGTCGTTACACCGGGTATAGCTGGCGAAAGCCAATTACGCTGTCGACCTCCTGCGCCATTTCGGTCACGTGCTTTACGCGAGATCGGCATCCCATGCATTCGAAAACAATAACAACATACACGTGCTTTGGTGTATCAAGATGAAGATTCCAAAGTGGTTGTACGAAGGTACGTATACTACACTATCGCATTTAGCAACAAGAAGGCGTAGCTGCGTATTAATTCAACGAGAATTGCAACTTGCGAACGTCAACACTCGACTCGACTCGTCTCGTCTCGAGGCAGTCTAACTCGACTGTCTAGTCTAAGCCCGGTAGACTAAGGCTAAGGCTAAGCCAGTCACCAGGTCCATGACCATATTATCAGCCAGAGATTCAGTCAGAGGCTGTGTCAGCGAACATAATATTTGATATGCATTGTAATTTGTATTTGGTTACGTAGGATCTTGGTAATAAACTATATTACTGCGACAATACATGTAGAGAATAGATGACGTGAGGCTGCGAAATTACAAATAACATTGGTTTGGCAATAGGTCCCTGTTGATCGTGCAAGTAACTTAGTCAGGGAGCATCTGTAATTTCGTGCAACATAACGTCAAACACGGGAGTATTATATTGGTGATCATAATTATTAAAACAGTGTTTTGTGACGCATATTTTGATACTATTACTGCAGAATGTTGTTGATTTGCATTGTAGTTTATGCAAAATAATTGAGATTTGGTATATTGACGACCATGATGGTGATTTTATTAAATATAAAAATGTAAATGTGTAAATACATAAAATATAAATACAGTTAAAGTACACCATATATAAGGATTAAACAAGATAATGCTCGCACTTGTTTCCATTGTGGTCCTTGGTGCCTGGCTATAGTTTATGTAATTGGTATCCTGTGATACCTTTCAACTGACATATGCCAGCTATTCTTGTGTATTTACCAATATGTGTACATATTCTCACCACAGCAATATATGAATGCATAATACGTAACTTGAATTATGATGTCGTTAGAGGCCACACTGCAACCCAAGAATGGGAATGAGAGGAGGCAGAAGAGGAGCTAAGGCGGTCACCTGGGTCAAGCAGACACAGGGAGGATACATAGTCTGTGGGAGGCCCACATTTGATCAATCCAGGTAATTTCAAATTTATAACAATCAACCACATATAAGTTATCAAAAAATTCTAATGTGCACATTTGCATATATATTTGTTTTTATACACATTTTAATAATAACATCTTGGACGTGGAAAACTAAGTTGACTTCTACACTTATATTATACCCACAGACATATTAATACACCTTTAAAAGTATTTAGCATACGGTGATGACTCAGAAATAAGTTTATAAAATAAATTGTTCATTTTTGAAGAAGGTAAACATACATGTTATTAACCTTTGAATACTTGGCGAGTACTGTTAGCATCGCAATAACACCTCATTTTGTAATTTTCAATATTCACCTTGACCATTCAACTTCAGGCAGAACTTTAAAATGTCAAACATGAATATGTGTAGTAGTTACACATGGCAGACACTGACATGAATTTGTATACTGAAAACAAAACAAAAAATATAAATGCTCTACTGATGCTTTACTGATTAGCAGAATTCAAATCAGTCTATAATATTGACTAAGATCAGGCATCACTGTAATTAAATTGAAACATTTTTAATTCATGTAATGACAATGAACACCTTGTAAAGAAAAAATTGTTAAAAATGTTCACTGTTTTGAAAAAGAGCACATTCTACTAATGTCTGCATGCTGTATCAACCCACCCCCTCCCTCCTCCGGAACAACCCCGGTAAACACTGACTGTTTCTAAGATATCAACATGTATAGATGCAGCTATAGTAGCACATTTCTTGCTGCCGTTTTTCTTGTGAAATGCTGCAGGTCACACATGAAACATTATTTAACATTTACTGATTATGAGAATGAACATTCCATAATTATTTACTACCAACACTACAATAATACCTGTTTTTGTTGACTGAATATATGCTTTTCTTTACAGGAGATTGGACTAGTGTGCTTAGTATCACTAGTTCTTGGGCAGCTGTATTTGTCCAGAATCTCGGACAAGATTCTACAGCATTGCAGCATGCTGCATATTAATAGTACGAATATGGTGACGCCTGACTAGCTCGTGAGACAGGTTCAGTGTCGAGCATTCTTCGGTGAACTACATCGGTTTGGATATCGATGACATCACTGTATGTGTTCGCTGTCTTCGATGGTACTGCATACCAGCCTCCTGACATTTTGCTGTACATCCGCATCTACCTATACCGGAGACAAAGTGACAATTAGCATGGCTCTGACATGTATTATATTTTATATGTGATGACACATTTATCAAAAGTCAATAATACATGGTATTTGTATTCAATTCGACTTTAACTTTTAGCAGTGTCTATGACAAAATACCGGTACATCAATTATCCAGCATTGTTACAGTGGTAGGGTTTCATTGTCTTTGTGTTGCTGATAGTCAGTGGCAACCAGCTGAGTTCTTGCAACATACACCAGGTACTTGTTATGTACAACAACACAGGTTTGTGATGAAGTAATGGTATTGAAAGCCTTTTCACATTTTGCAACAACAATCTGTTGATACACCGACAGCAGCATTTTACTTGTTTAAGTTCTCTATGTATCATGAGGACTGTTATTATATTTTCATGCCACGTTTCATATTTCTAAATTATTCTTTTTTATCACTGGTTTATATTTTCACAAATAATTTACATTACATTTTCACTTCGCATGATGATTATACACCTGTACTGATATGGAGTAGTATCCAGTCCTCGGGATTGCTCAAAGCGCTTTAAACTTTAATCCCTGGCAGATCTTTTAATTCGAACACCATCTCGACTTATGTGGGAAGCATTCAGCCACACTGAAATTAATATGCGAAGACTATTCGTACAAAAATATTGCGGTCTGTAGCCGGTACTCCTCATACAACTGAGTAAACCTGAGCAATGTAGCATGTAGTGATTGTACATGTAATTCTCAGTCACATGGCGATGACCCTGACTAGTCTAGTCACTATTATTTGCGAGTTGTAAACATACATACCAAGCATTGCATAAACTACAACATTTTCTAATCATTGATGTTTTTTAACAATGAACCATAAATTATGATTCTTTGTTAAAAAAAACAATTATGATTCATAATAGTTCATTTGTTCAAGTAAACATCTTCCTAAGTAATTTGTTCTCATTGGTTTACATTTTATGGGCACGCGATATAATTTTTTTTTTTAATACACAATTGTTTAGCCACTAATTTTGTGAGTTGTAAACATACAAGGCATGTATAAACTACAACTAGCATTTGACATCATGTGTACTAGTGTTGTTTTTTTGTAACAAAGAATCTTGATAAAAGTATCTGTTTGTTTTTTATATATATGTGACATTTTTTCAACCTCTTCCTAATTTTTGTTTCTATTGTTGTTTTGCATTTTATGTGCATGTGATATTAAAAAGTATTACATTATACACATCAAGTGCAGTGATTGTTCCTGTAGTTGTATTGTAATTTTCATTATTTTGTAGTCAATCTCATCAAATAGTTTCAATAAAATATGCAATTTAACGAGGACATTACTACACAATCTTCATGCAGACAAACAAAACTATCACATACAGGGGTGGATCCAGAAATCGAGTATGGGAGGCACAAAAACCTCCACTGGCGGCCAAACCAAATGGTGTAGTCTAAATTTTGTCGCTACCACGCTGCCATAAGATCACCCGCTCCACTGCAGTGGTGATATTGGAAGACGCCATAACTTCACCCGCTCCACTGGAGTGGTGATATTGGAAGACGCCATAACTTCACCCGCTCCACTGGAGTGGTGATATTGGAAGACGCCATAACATCACCCGCCCACTGGAGTGGTGATATTGGAAGACGCCATAACTTCACCCGCTCCACTGGAGTGGTGATATCAGAAGACGCCATAACTTCACCCGCTCCACTGGAGTGGTGATATTGGAAGACGCCATAACTTCACCGGCTCCACTGGAGTGGTGATATTGGAAGACGCCATAACTTCACCCGCTCCACTGGAGTGGTGATATTGGAAGACGCCATAACTTCACCCGCTCCACTGGAGTGGTGATATTGGAAGACGCCATAACTTCACCCGCTCCACTGGAGTGGTGATATTGGAAGACGCCATAACTTCACCCGCTCCACTGGAGTGGTGATATTGGAAGACGCCATAACTTCACCCGCTCCACTGGAGTGGTGATATTGGAAGACGCCATAACTTCACCCGCTCCACTGGAGTGGTGATATTGGAAGACGCCATAACTTCACCCGCTCCACTGGAGTGGTGATATTGGAAGACGCCATAACTTCACCCGCTCCACTGGAGTGGTGATATTGGAAGACGCCATAACTTCACCCGCTCCACTGGAGTGGTGATATTGGAAGACGCCATAACTTCACCCGCTCCACTGGAGTGGTGATATTGGAAGACACCATAACTTCAGCTTATTATTATCACCTAAACTGGGGCACATTCCAAACGGTCTGGGAGGACACAGTCGCGTGGGCCCATTATAAAAGATTTGCAGACACACAAAATTCTTATGGTCTAGGGGGGCACCTGTCCCCAGACCCGCCTGGATCCGCCTATGACATACTTGTTTATTGCTTGTATTTATAATTTTGATAACAGGTTTGGTGACAGAGTAACCACATTTGATAACACTCGTTTACCTGAAGGTGAAGTGCTTTGAAGCATACATCTGCATGTGGTGTCGACACACCTCAAGTTCTGAAAATACAGTACATGTATTAATAGTCAGCACTGATTGTTTCTAACAATAATCATTTTAATGTACTTGCAAAAGTTGCAATGCAATGAATGACTGCCTGCCAAATGCAACCAATGCCAACGGTCAAGAGCTATCTATAATATATACATGTTATGGGCATTAATGTCCATGGTATTGAGGGGCGCTGGTTTTCTGAACATAACAAAAACTCACAGAAGGGACAATAAAAAAACGTGGTGAAACTACTGGAATATTCTTTTCCTTGTAAATAATTAAATACCAAGACTACATACAATTGAATTCAACTTAATTTTTTTAATGTTCCATAATAGTCTTTTTTAATATAAAAGTAATAAATTTGTTAAATTACTATTACATTACTGTTGTTAGTAAATTATGTACATATTGGTTCAATAATTATAATCGTTACGGATCATTTATAATGCATTTACACTATTACTATTTCCCAAGCCTACTTAGGCTACTAGCCTACTACCATATACGACATAGACATAATATAATCACTATCATTGACGTAAGTATATGCCATAGGCATAGCGTCGCACTGTTAGCTGATATTAGTCTATAGTAAACATGGCCTAGCCAGGCCGCCCATACCGCCATTGCTAATGACTAAAAGGAAAACAATCAAATAAATGTAGTACAAGCAATATTAATATATATATATATACTCGTACGTCTAAATATACGTGATTATAGCTGAATAAATCGAAATTACTAACCTGTCTGGAAGAACCTTTGCGAACGCTGCATCTCGTCTGTAGATACTAAGATAGTGTGACTGACACCACGGCACGGGCAACGGCCCACAGCCACAGTCCACTGGCACTGTTGCCAACTCTTTCTGTTTGCTTTGTTTCTTCCATAGTCGTTCTCTAATAGAAATACACCTTTATGCGTGGATACTGTTTTTGTCTAATTTTGCCGTATCGGTGGCATGTATGTTCGTGGACGTCCACTCGTTGCCTAAACTCGGAATTCCATAACATCAACAGCGCCAAAGGGTGGGGGTCAAAGGTCAATATCGCCCATAATTCGCGATCACGAAAAGACAAGAACGCGATTCCACGCCGAGTTCAATGTCCATACTCAGCTAAAATCGAAGCAAAAAACTGGATCCGGTTTTTACTAAAAACGAAAGAGTTCGCAGTTTTTGTATTAATTTTATTTAAAAAAACGAACTAATACGTATGCATAAACGAACTAGGATATCATTGGGAAGTACTTGATTCCTCTGTTTTTGAGAAATTACTAAGAAACGCGAGGAGCAAAACAATCGAATTGGTTGAGTACCTTTAATTTTGTTTATTAATCAGATTCCTTCCACGTCGGAAATTAAATTTGTAAGTTTCAACACTTAGTCTGTATATAATGTGTTTGGTATTCCACCACAGGTGTTGCTGGCTGCCGGATGTGACGTCAACATGCAGGCGAGTGATGGCGGCACGGCGCTGCACTGTGCGGCGGAGTTCGGTCACGAGTCGATCGTGGCGCTGCTGCTAGACTCGCGTCCACCAGCGGCGGGTGGCGGAGATGGAACGAAGGGACCCGCGCTTGACGTAACTCTGTGTAAGACATGCGTCGAGGCAGAGCACATCACAGCGCTCCACCTGGCGACGACGGCCGGCGCCGCGGACGTCGTGCGGCGACTGATCGAGGCCGGGTGTGACGTCAACGCGCAGGCGAGCGACGGTTTCGCGCCGATCCACTTGGCGTCACAGAATGGAATGACGGCGGCGGCTAAAGTACTCCTCGATGCCGGGTGTCTGCTGACTCTGAAGGCACACATCGACGGCTGCTCGAATCTCAGTCCTCTCCACCTAGCGGTGCGAGTCGGCAACGCGGAGCTGGTCGACATGTTGCTAGCCGTTGGCGCTGACGTCCAGGAAAAGGCCCAAGTATCGGAGGTTTCCGACGTGACCATGCTCCACCTAGCGGCCGTCGTCGGACACGCCGCCATCACGCGCAAACTGATCGCGCTCGGATGTGACGTCAACGCAAAAACGTCGAGCGGAAGTACACCGTTGTATCTTGCGGTGAAAGAAGGAAACACGGACGTGGCGCAGGCGCTGATCGATGCAGGGTGTGACGTCACTCAACGACCGAGCCCGTTGCATGTTGGACTCATGCACCTAGCCATTATCGGCAACCGCGATGCGATCGTGCGCATGCTCGCTCGCGCCGGATGTAGCGTGGATGAGGCGACCGAGTCGGAAGAGAACGGGACGATCACGCCGCTCTACCTGGCGGTTGACAACGGGCGCGCTGACATCGTGAAGACCCTCATCAGTCTCGGAGCGGATGTCGACCGCGTGCTCAAGGACGGCTTCACCGTGGTTCACACGGCAGCCGAGCAAGGCCGGGTCGACATCGTCACCCTGCTGGCTGACGCCGGCGCCGGCGTCAACAAGAAGGCTCGCTTCGACGACCTGACGGGCGTCACACCCCTCCACCTCGCCGTCATGAACCACCACCGTGACGTCATCACGTGTCTGTCACGTGTTGGCGCCGACCTCAACCTATGTCACGCGATCGGGGAACGGAGCGGCTACAGCTCCGTGTACCTGGCCGTGAAAAGCGAGGACGTGGCGGTGACGAGGCTGTTGCTGTCGCTCGGCTGCCGGGTGGACCAAGCGCGGGACGACGGGTGGACGCCCCTACACGCCGCCTGCGAGAGCGGCCTCCGGGATATCGTGCGCGTCCTGCTCGACGTCCACTGCGACGTCGACGTGACCGCCAGGGTCGACGGCAACATCGACGTGCGGCCCTTGCACCTGGCGGCGCGACATGGCTACGCACTGGTCGTGCGCATGCTCGTCGAGGCCGGAAGCGACATGCGCGGCACCATGCGGTGGAAGAGCGAGAGCGAGGTGACAGCGCTCCACCTGGCGGCAGAGGGAGGCCACACGCAGACGGTGACGGAACTAATCACGCTGAGTGCTGACGTTGGTGCGCGCAAGAATACCGGATGGACGGCGCTTCACTCGGCCGCGCAGAATAACTACGCCGGGATCGCCCGGCAGCTGCTAGCCGCTGGGGCGAACCCAAACGCGCCTGCGTCGTACAACGACAGCCGTGACAGCACACCTCTCCACCAGGCTGCGATGCACGGCCACACGGACATCGTGCGCCTCCTTACGGGCGCTGGGGCCAACATTGCCGCCACCATGACAATGCACGGCACGGGCGGCGTCACGTGTCTCCACCTGGCGGCCGCCACTAGCAACTCTGACACGGTGCGCCTCCTGTTGCAGAGTGGCCTCAACGCTGACGTCACAGACCGCCAAGGGTTTACCCCGCTACACATGGCGGCCGAGCGAGGCAGTCTGGACGCCGTGAGGACCCTGCTCGCCGCCCGCTGCTGTCCCACCCTCGTCGCCGCCGACACCGAGGGCAACTCCAACGTCACCGCCCTCCATCAGGCTGCGAGAGGCGGACACGCCGCCATCTTGAAGTTCGTCGTTCTCGCCGGATGTCCGGTCGACGTGACAATGACATCAGACTTGAGGACGGGAATCACGCCGCTGCACGTGGCGGCCGAGAACGGACAACGGAAGGCGGCACAGTCGCTCATCGGACTCAATGCTGACGTCAACGCACGTGACAGCGTCGGACTAACGCCGCTCCACCTAGCGACAAGGGCCGACCACACGTCCACTGTCGAATACTTGGTTAGCGCCGGCACCGACTACATCGTCGCCCTATCGGCGCTCCACCTTGCAACGCAGTACGGCAACCGGAAGTCGCTGAAGAAGCTGATCGAGTACGGGTGTGACGTGAATGCGACACACACGCTGGACGGAACGTCCGATATAACGCCGCTCCATCTGGTGGCGAAGCAGGGTAATGGTTCAGTGGCGAAGATGCTGTTGAAAGCCGGGTGTGACGCAGAGTTTAGGAATAGTGACGGCGATTCGGCGTACGACATCGCCAAGGCAAACGGAAGTAAGGACGTGCTCCGAGCACTACGACATGCGCACGGGAAACAATACGAATCATCGCGAACGTCTCCTCATTTAACGTATACGTAAACATAGAAGTACACCGGTCTAATTATCTTTGCATTCGCATATAACAATACATTGTAGGATGGTGACGCCTTAGAGTGGCGCGTCATCGAATATGGCGAATGTGATGTGACAGTATCGTGTGAGTTACAAATTCTGCGTTGACCGAGACGGCAATAAGCTTCAAACAAGCGATACAGACAAGGATGAAATTATAAAATATTACCTTACGTCCGTCACCCGGTGCCAGGAATATACAGTTCTTGTTATTATTTATTGGCGTTAAATTTCTGTGATATCGTAACATTCGTTGGTATTTGCGTAATGTGAATTCGCAGTTTGTGACATTCTCATACATTGTCCTATAATAATAGAGGGCATGCGTCGTTTCTGCATGAATATTATGATTTAATACACCAGTGACAGTTCGATGAACGGTATGACTGTCGATATTTCAAACCGCCGTCTGTTACACTTAATTGCTTGGGTTAAGTCCCTACAAAGACGTAGTCTGTGGGGTTATTTGCTTAATAAAATCGCCAGAGTTAAGCATAAATCGAACGGTTATAATACTATTTGCGAGTTCCAGAATAATAGGGCTTACTAAATACGAACATCTCAATCTTCACCAGTTATTAGGTGACACAGTTACTTTTAGGCCTGTTGAGTGTTGTTTTCGGACGCGACTCTGCTGACAGGCGTCTCTGTCCAACTTACGTTTCATAACTGATTTAAAGGTTAAATAACGTTAGTATAGCATAAGTAACTCCAGTCACTGTTTGTTTAGTGAATTTTAAAAGAAGAGGAAGCGACACCTAGCGGTATTATTGTACTCCATTACGCGTCGCCACTTTGATGGTAGAGGTATGAAGTACCAATAAGTTTGAGAAAAAACATACAATTGCGAATTATAACACCTATCTAGTATCAGGTTTATGTGCATGTGTCAGTGATGGCAGGATCCGCGATGTACGAGAAACAAAACCTAGTTCCCTTGAACAACAACTTACGCAAAGCAATAGGCCTTATCGTTGTTACTTTTCTCGAAAAAACAATTGTTGGACTTGGAAAAGATAACTGCAGGTCGGCGACAAAATTAAAATTATATTGCACACTTGTTTTGTTAACACGGATTTTTTTTAGCACGGAATCACACGCACACACACTTGTATCGGTATATGGGTAGTCCAATATTTGTCTACACGTACAACCCACCCTTATCATACACAGTTACGTAACCATTGCCGATCTTTTTCCCACGTTTCGTCCGCGATTTCTGGTATGCCGTCGATCCTGACGTTCGTTCGTTTAGTTTGGTTTTCTAGATAATCGACATATTCTTCAAGCTTCTGCAGTTGTTTTGGCAGATGATCGACGTTAATGGCACTAGGGTGTGCGTCAAAGTTTGAGGTCGGCCACCTCCTGCTGAGTATACTGCAGGCTGTGCTTTAAGTCAGCTATACATTGTATTGTCTCGGCCATGAAGTTGCCTATTCTAAAGTTTGTGCTCTCCATGAAAAATTGCAAGCACTTTTGAAAAATGTTTTGCTGCATTTCCAGCAGTCTGTTGAACTTTGCCTCATCTGCTGTTGTTGACGTCGTCACAGTTTCTTCCAAAAGTTCGGCTCCAGTGTTCGACTGCGACGCACTACTGGGCCTGGTCTTAGAGGTGGTCTTGCCCAATGTTGTAGCGTTAGTGAGGTCAGGTCAGGTCAGGTAGTGTTTACGGTCACGGTCACTTAGACATTTCTCAACGGTAGCACACGGTCACTTGGTGGTCAATCACCTGTTGTCAATGGGTGGGCGATAAATGACCGCAGAATATTTTTTTTTCTAAAAATGTCTCATGCACGTATATCTTTGGAACGACTCGCAATCCAGGCACTAAGCAGGTCCAAACCATATATGCTTGAACATGCCGTAGGTCAAACACACGTAACAAACACTGTCAGAATCACGACGACTTGAAAACACTTCCACACAACAACTGGTTGAAGTGTGAAACAACTTCCGCTGTCTACTTTACAGTTGACAATCAGTCCACTTGTCTGGACTTGACGCCGCTGTCAGACTTAGACTGTTATTAACCATCTGGAGAGTCCTCGACGTCGTCTCATTATCTCTGCTCGGTACCTTGTCTAAATATACCTACATCTGTAAGTACATTGGGATTTACCAAATCAATACTCAACAAGATCGCCATTCATAGTCAAACAACCAGATGGCAAATGAAATAGAAAGCGGCTGACTTCAACATTCCAACACTTGTAGTATCTATGTATAACCCACCCTCTTCAGATGTTTGTCAATTTTATTTTTTAAACGTAGCCTATTTATGCTGCTAGCATTTACAATTTTACACAATCAGCAGATACTATTTCTCATTCATTTACCGTCCTTTGTGGGAATTAATATTTCCTGATATATAATTTACACTAATCCTACACTCACGTTACGTCGTGTCTTTTAGTTCTCCTATCTTTTTTAAGTGGAACAAAATACTTACATCAGTATTTATAGAACTATTCAATATAATAATTGTAATGTACTTGTCAATAAAGCTGTTAAACTTCAGTCTTTTTTCATAACTAACTGACTGTTAAACAGACTGCGCGTGAGAAGTGTCGTTTCGGCCCTCTGATCTACGTCGATCGAAGAGGAGACATAAAAAGGAAAGGAAAGGCCACTTTTGTTGTGTTTTGCAGCTAAAAGAGTTACACAAACTAACCATTTGCTACCGAATGTCATGACTCAACTCGCCTGCCATTAGCTTATGTTATTCAGCTTTCTTGTGAAGTATAAAAGGACGTAGCACTGGTGTAAGGACCCAACTAGGGCACTTTTACGGCAAAGACGACATCTTCTACATACTCTATAATAATTTATTTCCTTTCAGTTGTAAAAAAAAAAACATGTTGGACGAATGTCCCGAAATAAAATGTTTAGTCAAAAAGCAAATATATAGCATACAACAATACGGTTCTCTGACTATATGTCTGTCTGTCTGTCTGTCTGTAAAAGAAAAACATGTAGGATGAATGTCCCAAAATTAAATGTTTGGTCAAAAACGCAATTTTTTTTCATAAAACAACATGGTTCTCTATCTGTCAATCTGTCTGTCTGTCTGTATGTAAGTCTGTCTGTCTGTCTAATTGTTTGTCTGTCTGCCTGTCTGTTTATTTGTTGGTCTGTCTCCGTTAGTTTTGTATGGGACTGAAAGGTATATGGTCTAGCTGGCGCATTAGGGTGGTTGTAAATTTAGCTTTTTTTCGAAATTCGTTGCGGGTGGGGATCTTGGGGGTAAAGATAAAAAATGGCGCTTATTTCTGTCAGTTTTGCAAGTATGAAACCGACATTTTGTGTACGATCTAGCGGGCCCGTCGGGGTAGTTCCTAAGTTTTTTTTCCGAACTTCTTCCTGGATGAGGATCGTGGGGTCACAATTTAAAAACGGCAGTATTGGCGTATAGGTAGCGCCCTCTTTCGCATTTGACATGTTTACTACACATGGGCGCTACGTCTCATTCAGTGTCCTTGTTGCCCAAGAAATACAGTTAGCGTAAAATTATTGTATTCAGAAAACCACGACTTGTCAAAAGTATGTGTCAAAAGTTATAAAGGTAACTCAGAATAAAACATACATGTTTACGTTCAAACAGACATCAGTAAAAACGCGAAAAAGTACAGTTACAAATATTCGGTCCCAGTAATATAGCTTCTTTTGTTTATCGTCAGTATTTTGGAAAACTGTTTGTTTTGAGTAACTCTTGTTATTACCTATCTAGATCATTCAAGTTTGGCATATATGGCAAGCATATTTTGTGAGATATATACATTTAAATGACTGAAACGGCGTGCCCATATTTGTTTCCTTACAACTATTGCCCAAGAAAAAGTACAACTAATGTAATAACGGAAGTGTTTCTTTATTATAGACATATTGACGCAATTGTGTGGCAAATATGAAGGACTTTAGTGTATGTTACCTTAATAGAAAAAAAACCCGCTAAGAGAGAGTGAATGAAACAGCCCTGGCTTCGACTAGTTGCAATACAATTACATCCCATATCCTCTCAACTGCGTTAGTCCTTATATGCACACATACACATACATAAATACATACATGCATGCATGCATACACACACACACACACACACACACACACACACACACACACACACACACACACACACACACACACGCACGCACGCACGCACGCACGCACGCACGCACTCACGCACGCACACACACACGCAGACGCACACGCCCACACGCGCACACATATATACGTGTCTGGACGAGGTCATGCACCGGACAGATGCATATAGTTCACGGCCATTTTCCCTGACCTACAATGCAATTACATCATGCACACATTCACAGTGACACACATACAAACGGTCACTCACATTTGCCCAAATAAACGCGTCCACACACACACGCGCACATGCGCACACATGCACACACTCACACCGCATACACGCACACGCGCGCACGCACTCATACATACAAACATATCCGGAACTTTTAGTACATAAAGGTGAAAGCAATTCATGTTTAACGATGTGACCCATTTCCGAGTAAACCGAAGGATAGAGATCTGGCAGATTCGGAAGTGAGCAGCTCCAGTGACCTTTCCGGTCACATGTGCTGGGCTCGTACAAAGGTTAGTTGAATATAGCAGGGTTTGTATAACGCGCACGAGAAAGTTCAAGGAAATGTACTAATATTTGAAACTGGGACAGTCGGATGACACAGCGCTCGGACAGGGCAACTCGCTGTTTTCTCCTGGCGACCACTTTGCCGTGTTTCAATGCAGTGCCCAACCACGCGTATCAGTATGTTAGCTCCGCAAACGTGATATATATATATATATATATATATATATATATATATATACATACAATAGGAACAGGAAATATTTATTTATTCAAAATACACAATACAACATAATAACAGTTACACAAACATAATATATTGCAATCAGGAAGAAAAACAAAGTGGTAAGTATGTAATGTTGGTGGAACAGTCAATGATTACGTGACGTAAGGGACGGGGGACTCCTGTTAAGACTAATTATAGTCGCTGCACTAGGAGTAACCGCATGAAATAATTTAAGCGATTATTTAACTTTTATAAAAGACGAACGCAGAATCACTATAAGATAAATGTACATAAGTCCGTACATTACATTCACGTGTACTAAATGTGAAACAGTCGGTTTTTAAATTAAGTGATTTATAACCAAGGAGGTAGAGTTAGTCAATCATGTATTGCATATATAACAATGTTCAACTGCACATTGTACAGAATAAGTATTCAGATAATAAAGCTTGGTATATGTTGCAAAGCCATATACATCGTGAGTGGTGAAATTGTCTTTAATTAAATCATGTGTGTTTTTATGATATGTGGCAAACTATACCTGAGGCATTGTTGGGCAAATTCATGGTTTTCCTGATTGTGTGGATTTTATCTTGACGACGTGTATAAAAGTTGTGAATACTGCTGTTTTGCATACTTAATTAAATAGGAGGGGTGTAGCAAGACATAGGGTGTGAGAGGATGGTCCTCAGTGGTGGAACATTGGAGGCTGACCTCACCAATAGGTGAGAGCCGGGAGGTGAGATTGACAGGAGGTGTGAGGTGTGTTAGAATAAGTAGTTATTCTATCCGGTCGCCAGATGGCGCTATTGACGTTTATGTTACGTGACATTTCTTAGAGTTGCATTTCGTGTTTACAATCTTCGATGCGAGCATGCGCAGTCTCAGTTCCAGTTCGACCACGCCAACACGAGTTTAATAAAAGTCATTTCGTGATACTTAATCGGTTGTCAATTAACGATTATTGAAACATGGTGTCAGAAAGAGCGAACTAGAGGTGAATTGGAACTCAGTGAACGTAAAGTCGCGGTGAAAGAAGGTTAGTCCGTTCTATTTTGACTACAAAAGTGATGGAACGATTCCTTCTCCCCGACCCGCTTCCCGTGTCCGGCAATCTGCCAGAGCAATGGCTGCGTTTCAAAAAGCAGTTCACGAAGTTCATCGACGCCAGTGACAAAGCTGACGCGAACGCAAAGACGAAAACGGCGATTCTACTACGCTGTATGACAAAGGGAATGACATCTATGACAACTTCACGTTTGAAGGCGTTCCAACGTTTGATGACGTCATCGCGAAGTTTGATGAATTCTGCCGTCCTAGAGTGAGCGTGTTTGCATCCAGACATCACTTCCTCACCATGAAGCAGAACGATCGCTCTATTGATGACTTCATTACGGCCCTAAAGAAGCAGGTCCGTGAATGTGCGTTTGGCGATCTGAGGGACGACATGGTTCTTCACGCGCTAACGTTGGGGTTAGACCAAGAACGGACGCGTCGGCGTCTGTTTGAAACAAAGAACCTAGACCTGGAGAAAGCCATTACCCTGTGTCGCCTAGCGGAGGACACGGAAGGCGAAATGCGGAAGCTCAAACTGAACGAGGAAGTGCAGGCGGTCTACAAGACGAGACAGAAGAAGGCTAAACGCAGGCCGAAATCTCAACCGACTCACACGTCGAGCAACAAAGCGGACAACTGTGGGAAGTGCGGCACAGAGCACCCGCCGAGACAATGTCCAGCATTCGGCAGTGAGTGCTACGCCTGTAAAAAGAAAAATCACTACGCCAAGTGTTGCCGAGCGCGCAGGCACAGTCAAAGGCGAAGCGTGTCTAACTCGTCGACGGTGACAGCGATTCCAGCATTCTACGCATACAAGTGGACAAGGAGGGTCGACGTCTGATGGCAACGATCAACGTATCATCGGAGAGTCGTTCAGCTCCTACTGCATTGAGATGTCAACTCGACACCGCCGCAACATGCAATGTCCTCAGCGTCACCGACTATCGACTACTGGGCTCTCCACCACTACGCGCGAGTACCTCGAACTTGACGATGTACGATGGTTCGCAGGTGCCGTCGAAGGGTAGATGTTCCCTAACACTCCGAGAAATCGACCACCGTGAGGAGATATTGATCTTCGAAGTCGTCAAAACGAGGCACGCCACACTGCTGTCCCTCGACACGTGTCTGAAACTCGATCTGATCGCGGTGAGTGAACAAGTCAGCCTGGTCGAGGATCGAACAAACGACGTCGATGCAGCTATAACGGAGTATGCGGATGTCTTCACAGGACTTGGATGTCTTCCGAGTGAGTACAACATCGAGATTGACACAACTGTCGCTCCCGTACAGAATCGACCACGGAAAGTCACTTACGCACTGAAGGACGAGTTCTTAAAGAAGATCGAGGCACTGGAGGCACAGTGGATTTCGAGCTGTCTGGCAGTACGTAAGGCGAACGGCTCGGTGCGAGTATGCATCGACCCCTCTGACCTGAACAAGGCGATTCGACGCAACCAACAAGGTGCACTCTTAACAAGTGAGGTTGGATGTTTCTGAGGAAGATGGTTGATTCTTATGCAACATACATGCAAATCAAGAACCGAGATGGCAAAGTAATTATTATTGATATGTGTCGTGTTTGTAATTAATGAGTGATCGATTGATATTGCTCGAGAGTATTCCGTTGTGTGGTTATGGATTAGGATGGCCGGGGAAAAACAAAAGACATGTTTAAATACGATGGATCGGTAGCGTTCAATAATAAATGGTGTTGTTGAAAAACAGATTGAATGGCTATTTGACACCGATCTGACACTGGCGACGAAGATGGTCACTAAACACGGAAGAGTAGCAGGCGGAGAAACCTGAATTGAGAGTAATCAGTCAATAATCATCAAGATGGAAGGTAAAAAGTGATAACCAAATTCGACCCGTTTGCGCAGCCGGCAACGTTGGGGCCAAGATGGACTCGATGGCTGAATAGTTTCGAAATGTTCGCAGATGGTAAAGGAATGATTATTAAACAGTTAGCCAATGGTGCTGCACACGATGTAGTCCAACGTCAGAGACTTGTGCGACAGTGTAGACGTGCTCTGTTATTGCATATAGCAGGCCCTGAAGTGCAGGACATTTTCGTAATTCTCGCTAACACAGAATTTCACGAAATGAACCCGAAGGAAGGTGAGACAACACAACAGTTTGCTACCAGGCTTAAGAAAGCAGCAATTGATTGTGCATATGGTGTCGAGACTGATAACAATGTCCGTGATGCCATACTGTGGAAGTGCCCATCATACTACATCAAGCGTAGGCTGATGGAAGAAGGAGAAGGATTAACCCTTGCACGAACACTTACCCTGGTAGCTCAGTGTGAAAAGATCGAGTCTCAACTGAAACGTAGTACACAGGAGGTTGTCAGCAAACTAACCACGCGCAAGGTGGAGCAAACTGGACGACGGAGACGTAACGAAATTGGTAGCAGTTCACAAAAGGGAACAAGGAAGGATGCTAAAAGCGGGCAGAAAAGAGGTACATGCTATCCATGCGGAGCAGAAGGTCAATACAGCCGGGACCCCAACTGCCCAGCCAGAGGCAACAAGTGTGCCAAATGCCACAAGAGAGATCACATTGCAAGGCAATGCAGAACTAAACAAGTCAACTCTGTTAATGGTGACGGCCAAGAAGACGCGTTAGGCGAACAATCAGACAGAGGTGGACATGGATTCGCATTCCGGATTGGCATAAACAGTGTAAATGATGACGACCTGCTCGAAGTTGAAGTGGGTGGTGTCAAGCTATATGTGCTCGCCGACTCAGGAGCGCAAACCACCATTGTCGATGAACATACATGGGAGACACTGAAATCCAAGAAAATCAAATGTACATTCAAAGCTGCACCACGAGACAAGCGCATCTACTCGTATGCTTCAGAAAAGCTGCTGGACATAAAAGGGACATTCGAATGTGAGGTCAAAGCTGGCAACGGCAGAGAAAAGACGGAATTTGTAGTGGTGAAGGGCAAAGGAGTGTCATTGTTGGGTAAACAGACGGCAATGAAACTTGGAATGTTGAAAGTGGGCATATATGTAGCCGCTGTGTCTATTCACGCAGAACAATTCCGCCAGGAGTTCCCAGAAGTTTTCACTGGCCTGGGAAAACTAAAGAACACTCAAGTAAAACTTCATGTTGATCCTAGTGTCCCACCAGTGGCGCAACCACTCCGCAGAACCCCATTCCAGCTGCGCGAGCGAGTAGAGGGAAAAGTGAAGCAATTAGTTGAGTTGGATATCATCGAACCAGTGGTAGGGCCAACGCCATGGGTAAACCCCAAGGTAGTTGCGCCAAAACGTGACGGTGATATAAGACTCTGCATCGACATGCATAGGGCAAATGAGGCCATAATCCGAGAACGTCATCCAATCTCCACGGTCGACGAAGTATTACAACGTCTGAATGAATCAAAAGTGTTCTCCGATCTCGACCTGAAAATGGGTTTATCACCAACTGGAGCTGGACACTGAATCTCGCGACATAACAACATTCGCTACGCACTCGTATCGGTATAAGAGACTGCTATTTGGTGTGAATTCAGCGAGCGAAGTCTTCCAGCACGAAATATCAAATGCGTTGGCAGGCATCGAAGGGGCCACGAACATATCCGACAACATGGTGATACATGCGCCAGACAGGGCGACACACGACGAGTGACTGCGTCGGGGGCTGGGAAGACTACAAGCGGTGAACTTGACGTTGAACTCGGCAACATGCAAGATTGGGCTGACAGAACTGGAATTCTTCGGGTACCTGGTGTCAGACAAAGGCATAGGTCCAACAGATGAACGCGTGAAAGCTGTGGTCGATGCCAGGCAGCCCAAGAACATACATGGACTGAGGAGTTTCTTGGGATTAGTAAACTACAGCGCAATATTCATCCCACAGTACGCCACAATCAGTGACCCACTGAAAGCGATGAAGCTGGCACACTTCGACAAGAAGGCACCAAACAAAACTAATAGCATATGCCAGACCAGTGGGATTAGGGGCGGTCCTGATCCAAGAGCAATCAAACGGTCCCGTTGTTGTGAGCTACGCTAGCCGCAGCCTGTCGAATACTGAACGCCGATACTCACAAACAGAGAAGGAGGCACTCGGACTTGTTTGGGCTTGTGAGAAATGTCACCCATACAGTTACGGCCGAGAGTTCGAGTTATGGACAAATCACAAACCTCTTAAAGCGATCTACTCCCCAAAGTCCAAACCCTCTGCGAGGATCGAGAGATGGGTGTTACGTTCACAACCATATGAGTTCAAGGTCAAACACCTACCCGGCAAGAGGAACATCGCAGATCCGCTCTCGAGACTTCTGAAGGTTGACAATGGACAACAATCCGAAATCAGCGACGAAGCAGAGGAGCATGTGAGATTCATCGCAATCAATGCAACTCCCAAGGCGATGACGAGAGGTATGTAACTACCAAGGCGATGACGACCAGAGAGATGGAACGAGCGTCAGGCGAGGACGCCGAGCTACAACAGCTCCGCACATGCACTGACACGGGCAAATGGATCGATTGCCCGAATTAGCTCTACGCAGCCATATCCGATGAACGTTGTGTTATAGGCCAGTTGGTACTAAGAGGATCCAGGATTGTGATCCCGCACAAACTCCGACCGCGAGCACTGGCCCATGAAGGACACTTAGGTGTAGTAGCCACCAAACAGGCACTGAGATGCAAGGTGTGGTGGCCCGGCATAGACAAGGCAGTGGATACGTACTGCCGAGCATCCCATGGGTGCCAACTAGTGGCACGACCAGACCCACCAGAACCTATCCGATCGACGGACCTACCAGTGGGATCATGGCAAGATGTAGCCTTGGACCTACTAGGACCACTACCTTCTGGACACTCGATACTGGTCGTGGTGGACCACTACCTTCTGGACACTCGATACTGGTCGTGGTGGATCACTACCTTCTGGACACTCGATACTGGTCGTGGTGGACCACTACCTTCTGGACACTCGATACTGGTCGTGGTGGACCACTACCTTCTGGACACTCGATACTGGTTGTGGTGGACTATTTTAGTCGATTCTACGAATACAGCGTCCTGACTTCCACAACTACAGAGAAAGTGTTGGACAGCCTTGACGATATATTCAGTCGACAGGGATGGTCCATGACCATAAAATCCGATAACGGACCACAGTGTCGATCAGCCGAATTCGGTGACTATTGCGATGACTATGTGATCCAACATCTGAGGGTGACCGCAAAGTGGGCCCAGGCAACCGGAGAAGTTGAGAGGCAGAATGCATATATCATGAAGCGCATACGCATAGCTCAATCCGCAGGACTTGATTGGAAGAAAGAACTGCGGAAGTATGTAGCCAGGTACTGTGGTCTAAATCACAGCATCACCGGCAAGAGCCCTGCTGAGATGAACGACAACCGCAAGTTCAGGGGAAAACTGCCCGATTTCACGTTAGAGTGCCGTGACGACTTGGACGTGCGCGACAGAGACGCGGAACAGAAAGGCCTGTCGAAACTACAAGCTGACGAGCGGAGTGGGGCAAGATATCTGTGCAGGATATGCCTGGCATTCTGCTCGAAGGGTGCCGATACCTGGAGGTGTTCATCCATCACCAGCGACCAGACCAAACTTGCAGACTATCAAACTTGCAGACTATGTCACCTGATCACACTGTGAACTAACATCGAACTTTGAATGTGTGACAACGGTGCATTTACACTAAGAACGGCATTATGTTTTAAGATTGTTTGGAATTGGTTCCAGTTAAGCGTTGAAGTGTTAGTACTTCTAGAACCTTTGAGTTGTTTAATTATTCATCAGTGAAATAGATCACAAACACAATTGTCTAAAATTTTTATTTTGACCCGGCAAACATTGATGTGGACAACATATCCTGCGAACTTGAGATATTACTCTAGAATGACGTAGATACATGCTCTTCCTATCTAATCCCGATGAAAAGGAGAGATGTCGTGTTTGTAATTAATTAGTGATCGATTGATATTGCCCGAGAGTATTACGTTGTGTGGTTATGGATTAGGATGGCCGGGGAAAAACAGAAGACATGTTTAAATACGATGGATCTTAATCTTAATAAATACTCCATAAATTCCCAGAAGGGACAACACATTGATGATAGATGAGAGGCAATACGTTCAGAGTAGCGCCTCTAGCCTACTCCGAAATGATGTACTGGAGCAGGCCGCAAGAATGTTGCTGGATAATTTATTCCAATCTGGTATAGCTCTTAAAATTACAAATTTAGACAAAATGGTTTATTACAACTAGGTCTACTTAATTTGATTAAATAAAAGATTCGCATCTTGACCCATTGATGATCCTGCCCTTGTAGCTCTATTAACCTTTTGTACACCAAAGTCTGAAAATGTTATTGGCAATTCATCATTATTTATTTTATAAAACAGAGTTAAACGCATAGTACGTCTCCGATCTGTTAAGTGTGCCCAATTTAAGTCTTAACAATTCTGTCACACTTATTTCATATGCATATTTATATTTTATCCATCTTGTTGCACGTCTTTGAATTACTCCAAGGCTGTTAATTTCTTTCATTAGGAATGGATCCCAGATTGTTGCAGCATATTCCATTCCAGCTCTTACTAATGAAATATATGCAATTGTTTTACATTTTTGTGAACAGCCCCTAAGATTTCTACGTAAAAATCCAAGTTTTTGATTACCTTTCTTAACCACTTCAGCAATGTGCTTAGACCAAGTTAAATCATTTGATAAAATAACCCCCAAATATTTTGCATCACTGACCTCTTTCAAAATTTGCCCGCCCATGTGATAAAAACGATGTAAATGAAGACCAGAAGTTGTGCTCATTATACTGCATTTAGAAATATTAAATTTCATGCCCCAATCAACACTCCACTTAACAAGGCTGTCTAAATCTTTTTGCAATATTAGTTGATCTTGTAAAGACTGAACTGGTCTATAAATCAAACAGTCATCAGCAAAGAGTCTCACTCTTGTACCTGGAGAAATAACACCTGGAAGATCATTACAATATAATAAAAACAATAGCGGTACCATTACTGTACCCTGAGGAACACCGGGTGCTACTTCTTCATCATCAGAAAATTTACCAATACACGTTGAGTTCGACCCATTAAGAATGACTTTATCCAATTTTGAACATTTCCATTTATACCAAAATAATTCAACTTATTTAACAGTCTGTTGTGTGGTACAACATCAAAAGCTTTAGAAAAATAAAGAATAGCAATATCCACTTGTAGCGTTCAATAATAAATGGTGTTGTTGAAAAACAGAATGAACGGCTATTTGACACCGATCTGACAATATGACATGGAATTAATCGCGTACGCCCCAAAACATCTTCGTATTGGTTGGTCGAGGCCAATGGCTTAAATCAGTCCAATAACCTGTAAGGGTAAGTGTAAGTCGCTAGGTGGCGTAAGGTGGTACTTGTTTATTTTGTCACTGCGTGATTCAAAATAATTTTTGCAATCTAACGTTTAATTTTGTCTGTGACACTAGTGTAGAATTAGTGTCAACGTATTGCATTGTTTGCTTAAGCCTTAAACAAACATTTTATAAATTGTCACCACCAACGCTGTTAAATCTTGTACTTAAATTTTATGGGCGATAATACAGGTCGATTTGATTTTCGCGCTAGCAGGCGTACGTACACAACATACTAAGGTAGGCACTTCAATGAATTCCGCAAACTGGGACGTTTCGCGTGCGTCGATTCGCGATCACCACAGTCCGTCTTGTTTGCCGGGACTGCAGTGATCGCTTTGTTTCAACTCGGGTTTTCGCGCTCTATTTCCGATCATTGACGTCATTCACTGCTGGGCCGCTGTCGAGAGTAAGTTGATCTTCGTGTACGTCGTTTAAATTTTGAAATTTGACCATAATTAAGCTATATTACATTAATTTTATGACCACCTCTGTGTTCATTTGCACATATTTTATATATAGCCGCGGATAGCCTGAACTATTTTGTGTTTGGTGTTAGGACAGTGTTAGACTTCCTGCTTGGTTACAAACAAAAGTGCAGTATGTTATTATGATAAATGGCTTTTTACAATATTCACTTGCTCTGACATAAGTGCATTTGAGTAGTCAGATTTCTAGATGTGATTGTAGAAGCTGTTTACAGTAAAAGAGTGTCTTTTTAGCTGATTTTACTAAGCGGAAGGGTATTTCGTAGCAATTTGGCTAGTTGACACTTTAGCCGGATTACTGTCTGCATCCATTTGTAAATATTGACGGGTGCATACATACAGGCATTTTGTAAGAGCTAGAAATATTAGATTTTTACTAAACTCGACCAGCATGTCAATACATTTTCTATGTCACGTTTTCTTACAATCAGACAAAACGTTAACATGGTCGCCAATGGGAAAACTATCAGTGTGCTGACCCCAATTAGAGAGTCTGGCAACGGAAGCAGCTATAGTCATTGCACAATCAAGGAGGACGCATTTTATTTAAACTATCTTGAAACAATTACTGAAAATACGTGTATGGCAAAACTGCAGTTGAATGGAACAAACCTTTCTTAACCACTTCAGCAATGTGCTTAGACCAAGTTAAATCATTTGATAAAATAACCCCCAAATATTTGGCATCACTGACCTCTTTCCAAATTTGTCCACCCATGTGATAAAAACGATGTAAATGAAGACCAGAAGTTGTGCTCATTATATTGCATTTAGAAAAATTAAATTTCATGCCCCAATCAACAATCTACTTAACAAGGCTGTCTAAATCTTTTTGCAATATTAGTTGATCTTGTAAAGACTGAACTGGTCTATAAATCAAACAATCATCAGCAAAGAGTCTCACTCTTGTACCTGGAGAAATAACACCTGGAAGATCATTACAGTATAATAAAACAACAATAGCGGTACCATTACTGTACCCTGAGGAACACCGGATGCTACTTCTTCATCATCAGAAAATTCACCATTTACCAATACACGTTGAATTCGACCCATTAAGAATGACTTTATCCAATTTTGAATATTTTCATTTATACCAAAATAATTCAACTTATTTAACAGTCTGTTGTGTGGTACAACATCAAAAGCTTTAGAAAAATCAAGAATAGCAAATACAAATTTGAATGTAACGTAACAACTGGCTGTATTGAATTTTCTTATAAAATACATATTGAACTTTCTGGAAAACTGTATCAGGAGTTCATCGTGCCACCTGAAAACGTTGTGCTGGATTACAAATTGTCCAACAGCGAAGTGCTGAGTTTTCTGGTGCATTTGAGTAGTCAGATTTCTAAATGTGATTGTAGAAGCTGTTGACAGTAAAATGGTGTCTTTTTAGCTGATTTTACTAAGCGGAAGGGTATTTGGCAGCAATTTGGCTAGTTGACACTTTAGCCGGATTACTGCCTGCATCCATTTATAAATATTGACGGGTGTCATACATACAGGCATTTTGTAAGAGCTAGAAATATTAGATTTTGACTAAACTCGATCAGCATGTCAATACATTTTCTATGTCACATTTTCTTACAATCAGACAAAACGTTAACATGGTCGCCAATGGGAAAACTATCAGTGTGGTGACCCCGTTTAGCGTCATCTATGAGTTTTATTTACTCTGACTGTGTTGAAAAAATTGGTGCTGCTTTCCGATGCGAAATATGGTTTTGCGCCGTTCAAAAAATCGTCACATTTGTAAGTTCTGTGTCTTGCGCGCGTCACTGGAGCGCGATGCCAGATGCAGATCGTGACTTAATCTATTTATTTGAATTAAAATCTCTAAAAAAAAACAATACTATTTATATCATATTTAAATAATATCCTTGTCAATTCTGCTATACAGAATCTTATATTTAGGTTTGCTAGTTGTAGAAATATGGCCCATGCCAACCCATACTACGGGCCAAGCGTGGTAGTCTTAGCCTTAGGCCAGGGTTGGTTACTGCCAACTCTTGGGTTTAGCATGGCTTATTCCATTATTTATGGTTATGCTTTTATTTAGACTTAGAAATAATATAAATTTCATTATGTAATAATTTTAATTAATTGTTGTTACCTATTAAATCAACAATTTGTTAGAAAAGTTGTTTTTGTGGTAAAATACGTAAATTATTTGACTTAATTTGTTTTAAAAAGTGTTTCAAGATAAACAGTCACTGCACAAAATTTTGTAAAACATGTAATACAAACCATAAATGCCTTGATCACTTGTAGCATCATTCGTGTCATTGTGTGACAACATGCAATACATTAAACACCACAGTTATACATCTCAAATATCACAATTATTATGAATTTATGTGTGACATAATGCATTATAATAGAATTTCACAATTTCTCTCTTGAGTAACAGAGGCAGGGATGTGAAAAGTATTTTTTTTATGCAGCATCAAAACAGTTATCATGATACACCATTGCCTTTTTATATTGTTCGCAATTATATGCAGTGACACTGATCTTGCGCCGATCTGTGTCTCACTGTGAAGGTACCGAGCCACAGAGTCGTCTGAATATGACACCCATCACCTGCCTGCACACGTACACATTTAATCTGACTGATTATATATCTGATATCTAGATTGAACAGTGTCCATTCAACACGACATGAACATTACGTATAGACATCATGTTGAAGAACACGTTATTTTAAAAGATACTGAAATATGAACCTTGCTGCACAGATCTTGCAGCCTACTGGCATTAATTTATGAGACAATCAACTTCCAATATTACAAAAAGACTATTATGAGCAGAGCAGACTTCTTCATGGCTCGACTCCCATGGGCCATGGGGAGTAACGCAGAAAGCAGTCTTGCATTTGGCGCATTTGGATTCAGCGACAGAATACTGTGAACAATTTATAAACATTACTTCATTAAGTTCATGTTAAAATGCAGAACATTACATTATGAAGCAGTAACAATTGATTACTGGTGTGTACAGAGCCTGCAACAGTCATCCAACCTGTCATGACACAGTCACACATAGACACAGTGAACTAGGAGTATGACTATTGTATTTCATTGTCATGTATTGATATGTTGAGTTTGTGTGGCTTGGCAAAAGGGCAGAAATAGGCGATCGACATCGTGTAGTCATTGTGCGATTCAACAGAGTTAACGTGCGTGACGAAGTCATACGGGCTAGAAGTCGATTGCGTAACAGCGTCAGTGAAAACCAACACCAAATCTTCGTCAACGAGGACTTGACGCTGCGCCGCGCAGCGCTGGCTAGCGCTACAAGGCAGTTGAAACGTGCGAAGAAAATTGCCGACTGCTGGACCTATAATGGGAAAGTGGTAATCAAGACATTAGTAAACACGATCAGGGTCATCCACACGCAGGAGGATATGAACACTTTACGTTGAACACGTGGCCTGCGACCGGGAATCGGCCCCTGTATACGAACGATATTTTGTTAATGTTTTATTATTTTCGTTACACGAGACTGCGCAACGTGAGTCCACTGAGCGAGACGTGAGGTCAATTAAAAGAGAGATAAGTCCTCTTTACTGACGCTGCAGACTCCGGGATAATATAATGTAATGTCAGTTAATATTATCTTTAATCGTTTTAAATTATTATCTTTTCTAGTTCTTTCTCTACAAGCTAGTTTTTTCTCTTTCTCTTCTTCTCCTTTTCCTTCTCTCATATAATTTAATAATATATTTTTCTCTTTTTTATTGTCAGAAAAATTGATTGACAAATATGATGTATAAATCTGAAATGAAAGCACTGTGTTAGTTATTGCACACGATGTAAATACGGTAGCTTCTTCGCAGAATCTTTGTTTTTTGTGAAATGTAAACCTGTAGTCATATTACTATATATACACAGAAATAACTTTCAAGTATGTATGTGTGCGATTATATGTGTATAATTAAATCTTATCATATCACAGTAATAATGGTTAATGAAGCCAAATGCATAACCTTGTATTGCACTATGTTTTACTGCTGTACTTTATATAAACAAAAACTTTAGCTTCTCACTGAACTTATCTTAATACATGTATTCGTTCTGTTGCTATGAAATGCATTAGTATGTTACTACGGATACTCAGGTAATATATATGTGGCTTGTAAAACCGTTTTAATACTGTATGCTGGAAATCAGAAAACGATGACCTATCACAGTTTTCCTTATATGGTTATGACTGTTTAGCTCAAGGTAAGACGTGCAGTAACAAAGGAGGGCTAATAATATATGTTGACAACAAATATAGATCAGAGGTTATATTAAATGTAAACATGTACGAACAGTGGGAAGGGATGATAGTCCAAATAAATGGTGGTAATCTATCTAAGAGCATAACCATTGGAAACATACATAGACCTCCACGAACTTCTAATGATAACTTAAATGCTTTTATAAATGAATTTACTTCTATAATATCATCAATGGAAAACAACTGTAATAACAATCTCATTATCACAGGAGATTTTAATATAAATTTGCTTAAATTAAATGAAAATTTTTAAACAGCCTTTACCCGCAAATTACTCTTCCTACTAGATTTACTAGAACAAATGGTACTTTAATAGATAATTTCTTTTGTAAACTTAATAAATCTATATTGGAGAGTACTGCAGGGATTTTAATCAAAACATTTTCTGATCATCAGCCGTATTTTATATTCATCAACGTCTCATTAAAGACTGAATCTCCACCTAAATATGTTAAAATAAATATACTAAATGAAGAGGCAATGCATAAAGTTAAACACGAAATAAAATCAAATGAGATATACAATAAGCTAAATAAAAATATAAATGCAGACACAAATTTAACTTATGATATAATCTACGAAGAAATTATACGGGCAAAAAATAAGCATATGCAAACTAAGCTGGTGAAATTTAATAAATATAAACATAAAAGATCAACGTGGATTACACAAGGATTGCTAAAATCTATTCAATATCGAGACAAACTCTATAAACAATTAAAATTGACACAACCAAATTCGACAAGCTATGAAGCTATTAATATTAATCTAAAAACTTATAATACGATATTAAAGAAAAATATTCGTGCAGCCAAACAAGTGTATTTTGAACAAAGATTTAATCGATTTAAATATGATATAAAAAATACCTGGAAAGTTATTAATGAATTTCTTTCAACAAATCGTACAAACCGTAGATTACCATTATTTTTTTAAATAGAAAATGGTACAAAAATAACTGATAAAAAGGATATTGCAAACCAATTTAATAATTATTTTACAAATATAGGTCAGACCACCGCACAAGGTATTAAATATAAAGGTAACAAAAACAATAGTTATTATTTAAACAAAAACGTTAATTCTGTATTTACGTTTCAGAGTGTTGACTATTAGGAAAACTATTAATAATCTTCCCACAAAAAAACAGCTCTGGATTTGATGGCATTTCATCAAAATTCCTCAATATAATTGAGCCTGCAATTATAAAATCATTAAAGCTGTTAATAAACCAAGTTTTAAAATCCGGAATATTCCCAGACAAACTAAAAATTGCAAAAGTTATTCCTATATTTAAGAAAGACGATCCATCTTTATTTGAAAATTACAGACCAATTTCCCTTCTTCCCACAATTTCTAAAGTGTTAGAGAAATAAAATTTTATTCAATTATATTCATATTTCAATGATATGAAGCTTTTATTTGATAATCAGTATGGTTTTAGAGCAAAATATTCAACGGAATTTGCTGCGCTTGAGCTAATAGATAGAATTATAACTCAAATGGATAATAATGATGAACCAATTAATGTATTTCTCGACCTTTCTAAGGCGTTTGATACTATTGACCATAACATTTTACTTAACAAATTAACTTACTATGGCCTAAATGGTTCAACTTTGCAGTTATTCAGAAGTTACTTACAAAACAGGAAACAATACACTGAATTTGAACAAATAAATTCAGACATCTTACCTATAACAATCGGCGTCCCACAAGGTTCAATCCTTGGACCACTATTATTTATCATTTACATGAATGATTTCTCACAAGCTAGTCAATTATTTAATTTCGTCATGTACGCTGATGACACCACATTATATAGCTCTTTAAAATGTCTTAACAACAACAACAACACACGCAACAAAAGTACAGAATCCTTAATAAATGAAGAACTTTTTAAAGTTAATGAATGGCTAAACATAAATAAATTATCTTTAAATAAAAGCAAATCAAAATACATGATTTTTCATATGCCTAATAAACGCACGCAGACTCTTACGCTTAAAATAGATAATATAAATATTGAAAGAGTAGATGAATTTGACTTTAGACACTAACTTAAATTGGAAAAAAACACACTGAGAAAATTGCAAATACGTGCTCCAAAACAATTGGCATAATAAACAGATTAAAATATGTATTACCTTTAGATATAAAAGTGTTGTTATATAACACATTAATATTATCTCATATCAATTATTGTACCATGGTTTGGGGATACCAAATAAATAGAATTACAACAACAAAAAAAGCCGTGCGAATAATAACCTTAAACAAATACAACTCACACACGGAACCACTTTAAAAAAAAATTAAACTACTAAAAGTAGAAGACATATTAAAGTTACATGAATTAAAATTTTACTTTAAATACATCCATAAAATGTTACCTCCTTATTTACTTAACTAGCAAATTATCCCAAGTGTAAACATACATAATTATAATACTCGTGAAAAAAATTATATACATACTTTTAGAACTAAGCATAAATTTGCAATGAAATGTCTCAAATACAGCCTACCACATGCTATAAATGACACCCCCGATATAATCAAAGACAAAATATATACTCACAGTTTGCGAGGCTTCTCATTTTAATATCTTGGGGCATTCGGTGTCAACACCTCTTGGGACATTCGGTCTCAACACCTCTTTTTGGCTCGGCTTGACACCCAGAGGGATGCAAACCCAGGATTCTGGTCATGTGGCCGCAGTCACATGATCAAGTAACTGACCCAGGATCACGTCCGGTCATGTGAAATATCCTGGTCTTGCATTCTGTTCTCAGGCTGTCACAGCTGGCCCCAAAGAGATCTGACCGGACTGTCCCATTTTGCTATAATACAAATTTGATGCATTTATCAAATGAGTTGTTGTGTTGTTCTGTCATAAACTCACAGTTTGCGAGGCTTCTCATTTTATATAAAAACATACTTGTTACACAAATATAATGATTCATGCACTCTATCAAATTGCTACACATGTCAACAGAACCATTAAATACAATACATTTGATGCTAGCTTCAGGCAACCAGCACACATACAAACTTACATTCTCACATAAAACAAGCACTCCCCAAAAAACATACATGAGATAGACACCTTGTAAAATGACCACATAAATTATCACGTAAATAGGGTGGCTCCTATGATAGCGACAATTGTGTCTTAATATAATAAAACCGACCCCGACTGAATAAGCTATATGATTAATATCTATGGTACACCAATACCATAATAGCTGTACATGCGTTTGTATGTATTTTCCGAATAGTATGTTGAACATATAATGATATACGTTTATGTATGTCTGCATAATGTTTATATTTGTTGTTTATTACAGCATAAGTGATGTTCAAAAACCAATTAATTGTGTACCTATATGGGGTCAAATAAACGTTATATTATGTTATGTTATACCCAGAATCGCTCTGGGGTGAAGACCTCTGACTTTTCTTTGCACGGGCACTAAACGTCTTGTTATTTTGAACAGGCCTGCTGAGCGCGAACAATCATACGACCTGTAATATTGCCATTGACTATCGCCAACTCACTCTTTAATAACCTAGAAATTTACATTATCTTTAGTACAATTACACAGTTTTAGAATATTTTATTATTTTCAATTATTTATTTTTTATGAGACATTATCATTTTATTCTTCACCATTTTGAGGAAAGTACACTGTCACCAAGACAATGTCACCAGCATTTTTTTATTGTGTGTGTTATTTTTATCCTGTTCTGCTGCTTCGAGAGGTCACGATTTTACGCCGTGCAAGCCACTTAGTCCCCAACGGTCTGCTGTCATTTTTACAGTTTCTTAGTACATGAGAACACAAAATTCCTTGTCACATCTTCACAGTTTGCCATGTCTTAATCTTTGCTTTAATGGAAAGCTACTGCCAATCCCCCGCTCTAAGCCAACTTTTAAATTGGCAATTATTTTACTACTAGCAGGAGATGTAAGTCTTAATCCTGGACCTGCTATCAGGCGCAATATTCGAGTATCCACCACTAACGTTCGATCTATTCGAGACAAAACAGCCTCGCTTACCGATTTATTAACTTCCAAGACAATAGACATCCTTGCAGTCACTGAGACCTGGCTCAGACCACATGACACAGCTGCATGCATTGCTGACATTTCTCCTTCCAGTTTCACCTTCCATCATCACCCACGTTCAGTTGGGCGAGGTGGTGGTGTTGGATTTTTCGTCTCAAAGTTAATTTGCATTCAAATCCTGATTACTCCAGCTTTGAGGCCATATGTGCCGAAATTTCTGATTCATCTTTCTCTGCTTATTTTGTGTGCATTTATCGCCCTCCAGGACACCCTTCCAATTTCTTTGAAGAATTCCAGGATCTACTTGAAAGTCTGGCAACTATTTATTCAGAATTTTATATACTCGGTGATTTTAATCTCCATCTGGACACACCTTCATCAACAACAAATACATTTAATGACATTATGGCATCCTATGGCATGAAACAACACGTTACCTTCTCAACACACATACATGGCCACTGGCTCGATCTCTTAATCACCCGTTCAGATTGTAACAATATTATTATTACTAGCATTTCTATAGCGCCATATCTCCGGAACAAGCCCGTTCATAGGCGCGTACACACATTATAAGATGGAGACAAATGTAAAAATATATATGTATAAAGATGCCGGTAAATGTAATAATTATTAAGATTTACAAGATTGTATATATATAATGTGACCAACATACATGACATGTTTGCACAAATATTAATATAATTATGTAAAAGAATATACATTAGGATATATAAAATTGTATTAAAAGATAAATAATAATAAATGAATTAGAATACATTATATAATATAAATAAATTAATTGATTAAATACATATTCATAAAAAGTGTCCTACAGCACAGTTCTTCAGTCGATGTACGCCTGCTTAAATATATATGTGTTAAGGCAAGTTTTGAATTTATCCAAAGTCTCTATTTGACGAACATTTATTGGTAGAGCGTTCCAGAGCGTAGGTCCAGACACGGAGAAAGCTCGTCTGCCGTAGCCCTCTAAGTTGTAGCGCGGGACTACATGCAGATGTAGATCAGCAGATCGGAGGTTGCGGGTGGGCGTATACGGTATTATAAGATCTTGGATGTACGCTGGAGCAAGACCATGTAAAGCCGTGAAAACAAGGACCAGCAGTTTGTACTGGATACGCCAGCGAACTGGAAGTCAATGCAGTTCGACCAGCACAGGTGTTATGCAATTTGTTCATAAGTGTCTCGGTGATGCCGTACGGGACCGCGTTACTGTAGTCCAGCCGCGATGTCACCAGGGCGTGGACTAGTGTCTTACATGCATCTGTAGTAAGACAATGTCTTATTTTTGAAATTGCGTAGAGATGGTAGTACGCTGACTTGGACATATGTGACACGTGTGACGACATTGTTAGTCCACAGTCGATTATAATCCCGATGTTGCGGATGGTCGGTAACGGAACAATGTTACACCCGCATACACTAACACACGAAACGTCATGCAGGTGTTTACGATTTGGTGCCGAGATGATAATAGCTTCGGTCTTATTTTCGTTCAGCAGTAGATTGTGGTCTGACATCCACTGCTTCGCTTGTTCGATGCATCGCTCGATGCGGTCAACCGCAACAGCGGCTTCTCCATCCCGCGTTCCACTCAAGTCAACATACAATTGGGCGTCATCTGCATAAAGATGGTATTGCAGCTTGTGCCTTCTGAAGATAGCACCCAATGGCAGAGTGTATATGGAGAAGAGAATTGGCCCCAGCACAAACCCCTGTGGGATGACAGATTCGAGCAATGTTCTATTTGAGTTGTGGTCACTAATGCACACTGATTGAGTCCGGTTCGACAGGTATGACTCCAGCCATTTCAGTGCGATGCCTTCAATGTCTATGCTGCGCAACTGGTTGATTAATATCGAGTGGTCAAGGGAATGGAGATGGTCATTCTGAATGCGCACCAGTGCTGTCTCAGTGCTGTGATGTTGTCTGTACGCACTTTGGAAAATGTCCATCAAATTGTTGTCGTCTAGATGCTGGCGAAGTTGGACTGCTACGTGGCGCTCCAGTAACTTTGAAATAAATGACAAGTTCGATATAGGCCGGTAGTTGTTCATCGAGTCTGAATCAAGGTTTGGTTTCTTTATTAGAGGTGTGATCACAGCATGTTTGAAGTTGGCCGGCACGGACCCCGACTCGAGCGACATGTTGATGATTGTAGCTAATGTCGGCGCAAGAATGTCAAAGTTTGTTTTCACGAGTGAGGTAGGAAGTGGATCGAGCGCGCTTGATTTTGTTGGACACTTCCTTACCAAAGAGAGAACGCCGTATGTGGTGATGCCGTAAAACGCATTGACTGTGCAAGACTGTTCACAATGCACGTACTCAGCGTTGACAGTTTGCAGGCGTCTACTCGCTAACTGGCTTCGAATTCGAACACTTTGCGTGTGAAGTGCACGAGAAAGTCTGGCTGTTTTAGAGTAGTTTTTTCTCTTCATCAAGTCATCCATGATCCTGAACAGTGCTTTGTTGTTACGTGTACATTCATCAATTTTTGTTGTGTAGAATTTGGCTTTCACAGACTGTATTTGCTGTTTGTAAGTTTCACGCTGTCCAGTGTAGATGTCTCGGTGAATCTGCAGCTTTGTCAGTCTCCATTTCCGCTCTGTCGGAACTTTCGCTTAGCAAGCGATAATTCCACTGTGTGCCAAGGCGTGTTGGGGCGCACAGTAATTGACCGTGTGATCAACGGAGCGTGGCTGTCTAACAGTTCTTGCAAAGAAGTGTCATACTGTTGCGACAAGTTTGCAATGTTGTTACACGGGCGTGTTGCCAGGTGTGAAAGTTCGAAATCTGTGATTCGTTGGATTAATCGCAGCATATTTTCGATAAGAAACCCGCTGTGTACAGCGTGGTGATCGGTGAGCAGGGATCCCACCGTCATTGATGTCAGAACGCTTCCTGACGATGGTGAAATTACTAGGTCCAAATTATTGCCGATGGTGTGTGTCAGATCACGAACATGTTGCTGCAAGTTGGTGACGTGCAGGAGATCAGAGAAGTCGTTTGAGTCTTTATTTCCCATAATTAGTCCAGTCAACTGTGCTGTGAAAAGTTCCAGGAGATTGATGAACTCGGCCATAAACGTTTTGAAAGAAACACCGCCTCGGCCTGTGGATGGAGGTCTGTAAACGAGTAATAACCTGATAACACTTGATGGTGTAGCAAACACCACCTCGAGGCACTGGAAGGATAATGCTGGCCAGTGTCGCGATAAGATCATGTTGATACACGACTTGTATAAAACACCGATTCCCCCACCTCGTCGGTCGGGCCGAGGTTGGTGGACGAAGTTGTATCCATCCGGGGTCAACTTGCTCGTGTTTGGGATGTCCTTAGGGTCTTCTGTCAGCCACGTCTCTGTTACACATGACCGATCACAAGCTTGTCAATGTCACACAGGTGCAATCGCAAATGTAAAATGTAAGTCGGTTAAAATAGTAAAAAGTCACAAAACACTTGATAACACCATTTAGTCCAGTGTCCTCTTGGTGTATTCATAAAATATATATACAAACTTGAGTGCTGTAGATTGGCTAGAACTGGTAAAATCCTCAATATATCCAGATAGCATCTATAAGTGCAGCCACATAGGCGCAGATCAATATATACCAAACTATTCAGACACCTACTGCTTCAGATGGTTTATCAGACCACCACACTGTCATTGCTGATCTCAAAGTTCGTAGAATTCCCGTAGAGTCAAAACACAATGTGTTTTACCGACCGATCCATAAGATTGACATTGCTGCATTAATGACCTCATCAGTAACCCCAAAAAACATCTGTCAGATCTGCGTCGACAGTACTGTCAAGTACTCAAAGATTTATTTAATAAACATGCACCCCTGAGATCTAAAGCTGTGTCCCAAAAGCCACATGCTCCATGGATGACTCCTGAAATTCTACAATCTAAAAAGCGCCGGCGCTATCTTGAACGTGTATGGCGCAAATCACGCTCGCCCTTGGGCAGATCACGGTATTCTAAACAGTGTCACTACTGCAACAGACAAATGGCCAAAGCTAAATAAAATTATTACACAAACATGGTCTCGAGTAACTCTGATAACCCACGTCAGCTATGGAACTGCATAAATCATATGTTCACAGACGGCCGCCTCCATCTCTACCTAGTCATGTGTCAGTCAAATATCTGTGTGACTCGTTTTCTAGTCATTTCAAAGATAAAATAAGTCTTATACGTTCTGCTTTTCCATGTCACACTTTAAGTACTGTAAATGTGGACTCCCCACAAGTAAATTCTCCACTTGTATTGTTTGAGCCAGGCACAGTTGATGAAGTGAGGACAATAATAATGTCCTCCCCAAATAACTCATGCGATCTCGATCCATTACCAACCATACTACTAAAAGCATGTCATGACTCTACTTGGTGTAATAACAAATATCATAAATTTATCACTGAGTTCGACTAAGACTTCTCTGCCAAAAGATGATTTCAAAAATTATAGGCCAATTTCTAATCTTAGCTTTATTTCTAAGATACTTGAGAAAGTCGTAGCAAGCCGTCTAGACTAAGGCTTAGTCTAAGGTGTCATATCAGCTCAAGTTGTTTATCCAGTGTGCTCCAATCAGCATACAAACAATTTCTTTCTACAGAGACTGCACTCCTAAAAGTACACAATGATGTTATATTAAACATTGATAAAGGCAAAGTAACTGCACTTACCTTGCTTGATCTGTCTACCGCCTTTGATACCATTGATCACAACACTCTTGTCAAACGTTTATCAATGTGGTATGGCATATCTGGCACAGCTCTGACCTGGTTTTCTTCATATCTAACCGATATACATCAATGTATCAAGATAGATAATTACTTTTCAACCTCACTCCCCACTTCATGTGGCATTCCCCAGGGTTCCGTTCTTGGGCCTTTGCTTTTCACTCTCTACACTACGCCACTCAACTCTGTAATCCAAAGTCATAACTTGGATCATCACCTTTATGCAGATGACACACATATCTACATTTCTTTTCCACGCCCGATACAAGTCACTCCCTAAACCGACTCAACGATTGTCTCCAGGGGTCTTATGCATGAACCGAGACAATGAGCGTTGTCTCGGACTATTTACGAACGTCGGGACTTTGACGGGATAATCGCTATGCACGAACGCAGACAACTAGAAGTCTCGGACTTTCCGCGGGACGAAACGACACGATTTTTAGGCCCGCGATAACGCTGGCCTAAAGTTAAACGCAGTTGTCTCCGACTATTTCGTAATTAATGGCTGCCATTGCCATTGGCGTTGTGTTTATGTGATCGGATGAGTTGATGAGACCAATTACTGCATTCTAGCGCCACAACAGCAATACAAATGCCACAATGAATTCGTTAATCGAACAGAATCGAACCACTATTCAGGTAAGTGAGGACTCAAGAGTAGTTATTATCGAACTTTACCGTGCATGTAGTGTCTGTGCATGTAACACTACCACTAGTACCAGTAACGACTAACGTGTGTCAAATCGATAAACTTTATCAGATATACCGGGTATCACTGGATCTTTCATTAAAAACGTTGTTAATCGGATATAGTCACTGAAAGTATGAGTCCGACCAAAAGTTATCATGTTCGACGAAATATTAGGCCCTACGCAAACAGCTAGGATTTTTGGACGATGCATTTTTACTAGAACATCTATCAGAAAAGGTGGTAGGTCTACTACTGGTACCGCATCGCCGTCGAGGCAAATCGGTGATAGTGATGAAAGCATATATTTCATCTTTTTGTCCGACAGTCTACGTAATTGTACTTGACTTGAAATAGTCATAGGAAAGACAACGAACGGTCCCGTTGCATCTTTCAAACACGCCTATAGCTATCCTAGTATAGACCTTTCCATAAATAAAATTTGTTGTCGTGGTTGCGAAACATGTTTCTGTCGTTGAACTATCGTATGTTACTCTAAACATCTTTTCGAAAAACTTGTTTGCATTTCATCGATGTAATATAACGGCTAGTTATTTAGAATATTGATAATTTATGCAAGTGTGCTTAGATTGTTTACAAAACAGCATGTAAAACCTAGCCTAGACAAATAAATAAATTAAACTGTCCTAGCATTCGATTCGACCAGCATTACTGTAGGCTAGCCAGTGCAGTGTAGCGATTATTATTTTTTAAACAAGGGTCAAGGCCATTTTTAATACGAATAAATATTCGAATCACGATAAATTAAACTACGAGTATTCAAGAGCAGGTTATACTACGCATTTTCGAGTAACCAATATTTTATTAGATATGTAATGTGAGGTAAACAATGTTTCCTTAATTTATCAAACCAAGAATCCGGTAAGCCTACTTATTATGACCAGTTACTTATTACTTGTGTGAAAAAAATCCAAATGGTAACAATAGCATAGCTAATATTCAAATAGTTCATTCTGACATACATTCCGACACTTCAGCAATGCCGTACAATATCTTCTGTCGTATGCTTGCAGTCAAGTATATAAATGGTGCATACTAATTGCCTTACTGCCAAAACTGGGTTGACGTAACTTGCTATTGAAACAAAGGATAAGAGGTACAGTAGTTACATTCTATCCATTTCGCATGAATTGTTTCATTGATGATGCATCCTGGTTGCTTTAATTGTTCTATTTATAGAGCGAGCTATATTTTAGCTGCACCATTTCTGCGATTGCACCGTATTTCTTCATTTCACTATGCAGCCATTTTTTAATGTACTCCTTCAGAACTGGACACTCTGCATCTGCTATCAGGAGTCAGCCATTCTTTCTTCTTGTCTGCTTGATGAAGCCAATCTACTGGCAGTTGCCGATGAATCACTGTAGGAGGAAGGTGGATCACTGGATGTCATGGACCACTGCCACTGTTTCCCACAGCTGCTTGAGGGCTGTACCCCAGGGACGTCTTCAGATACAGCATTTAACACACCATGACCAGCATCTGGAACAATGTTGAAGTAACCAAATAAAAACCGTGTGATTGGTAGATAATTAAAAACAAATGAAGAAGTGTACTGGTATGCATTTAAATATAGCATATATCTGGACTTCTATCAGATTTCTTATTAATTTATGTAAAAAGAGGTTAAATTGTACTTTACTGTTAAGATGATCTAGCCTCTTTATTTTCTATATGAATTTATATAAATGTTGTAGCATGTGCTTTTTCATAGCAATAAAAGTTATTCACAATAATGAAACATGGTGTTTAGTGAAATTACAAAACAATTGACATACCCATTCCTAATGTCCTGTAGTAACCATATGTGATGAGTCCACATACTGGTATCATTTGTCTCTCTCAATGTTTTTAACTAACACCTTTATTTTATAATTGAAATTACGATCTGTACCATATTAATCCCTTTTTATTCCCACAACTTTTCCTTGGGCTTTAAAGTCTTTTCCATTTAACTGGATTTAATGGGAATATAATATGTTGACACATTATCACCCACATATAATTACGCCCTGTAAACTTTTGTAGATTGGCAATTAATAACATACCGGTACATTACAATAATTGTATTATGAACTGAACAAGCTGATGGGTCATTCCGTGTCAAAGCAATAACTTTTAGGCCATTTTTGCATGACCTGACTCCATTTTTGTTGAAATATAGCACAGTTGTTGGCTCACATAAGAACATAAAAACCACAGATTATAAAAAAATCTAGGTCAAGTATTACTGAAGATATAGGTCACTGAACTTTGACCCGATTCACATACTGGCCGTTACATTAACGTCCATAACTCTGCTTCTAATAAAGGTAGAACAAAAAGTAAGATATCATTGGAAAGCCAGTAAATAGGTACACATCGACATTGCAAAATTACACTTTTCATATAAATAAAAAAGTTTAATTAATCATAATATGACATTTGAACTCCAATACAAAAAAAATGGGTATTGGAGTATTAATTCTACAACATACTACATCATTGCTCATGAGTCCCTGAAAATATTAGGATGGGCAAATAATAATGTTCAGAGATACAGTAAATTTAGTACAGCGGGTGACCTATTTTTGGTCTGCAGATCCGTCGATACCACACTGAATGTCAGCGTAACCTTTTTAGACTGCATAACAAGTTTTTACAGGCTGTAATGGCTCATTTAACATGTTCACATTTTTTTACAAGGCCTCTCTTCTGTTTTCTCTTTAGATATCCTGTAGGTGCGATCAGTGTCAGTCGTTGGGTCAACATTGGTAAGGAGACCACTAGGTCAAAGAGTGTCACTTT
This sequence comes from Escarpia spicata, assembly GCA_963995525.1. Lineage (NCBI taxonomy): Eukaryota > Metazoa > Annelida > Polychaeta > Sabellida > Siboglinidae > Escarpia > Escarpia spicata. The sequence continues at coordinate 67,021,828 of OZ023208.1, read as the reverse complement.
GTTACGGGTAAAACTATGAGGTTTGGGGTGAAGGAAGATTAGTTGGAATAACATTTGTTACATACGCAAGCCTCCAGTATCCATCATAGATGGCTTTCAGATATCCTTTGGCATATGCCAGAATGAGGCCAACACACTGTGCTGTGACAAGTTCACAACCTCTTCTCTTCATTGAAGATATAGAATATGGTGCTACTTCCAAGTGATTCAATGATTATGCCTTAAAGAATAGTACTTTCTGTGTTCTTGCTATTACTTTAGCTGTTTACAAACAGCTTGCAAGAAGAGTTGCTTATTCATAACTCTTCTGTGGTTGAAAATACCTTCCAAAGTGCAGAATTTGATAGCAGGAATAAATAGACTGACGTGAACTCACAGGACTACATTGGTGTGGTGGTGTAATGATCATATAATTATGGTCTTTGTAGACTGGCTTTTGCATCAAGTCTGTTGACCATTCCATTCCACCCACATCATCACATATGCCTTTCCTGTGTTATGTTGCATAAAAGTACCACTTCGCATATTTCCCCAAATCCTGATAGTGGCGGTAGAGGTTCAGAAAGTGTTCGCAGTCCGTATGCTAACTAGCACAACCATCAGGAAAGTTGATGTTTCTTTGCCCAGCTGTACATTTTGCAGTGAAAAAAATTATGCTGTGTTTTGGAAGAGGTCTACAACAATGGTGTCGCGTATGTTGGAGTCAGAAATTACAACATAACTGTGACACACAATCATTTCCTACTTCAAGATTGAAGCAATATAATTGGTGTGCACAGTGTTGCCTGTGCACAGTGTTGGCTGTACACAGTGTTGCCTGTGCACACTGTTGCCTGTGCACAGAGTTGCCTGTGCTCAGTGTTGCCTGTGCACAGTGTTGCCTGTGCACAATGTTGCCTGTGCACAGTGTTGCCTGTGCACACTGTTGCCTGTGCACAGAGTTGCCTGTGCACAGTGTTGCCTGTGCACATTGTTGCCTGTGCACAGTGTTGCCTGTGCACACTGTTGCCTGTGCACAGTGTTGCTTGTGCACACTGTTGTCTGTGCACAGTGTTGCCTGTGCACAGTGTTGCCTGTGCACACTGTTGCCTGTGCACAGTGTTGTCTGTGCACACTGTTGCCTGTGCACAGTGTTGCCTGTGCACACGGTTGTCTGTGCACACTGTTGTCTGTGCACACTGTTGCCTGTGCACAGTGTTGCCTGTGCACACTGTTGCCTGTGCACAGTGTTGCCTGTGCACACTGTTGCCTGTGCACACTGTTGCCTGTGCACAGTGTTGCCTGTGCACGGTGTTGCCTGTGCACACTGTTGCCTGTGCACAGAGTTGCCTGTGCTCAGTGTTGCCTGTGCACAGTGTTGCCTGTGCACAATGTTGCCTGTGCACACTGTTGCCTGTGCACAGAGTTGCCTGTGCACAGTGTTGCCTGTGCACAGTGTTGCCTGTGCACAGTGTTGCCTGTGCACACTGTTGTCTGTGCACAGTGTTGCCTGTGCACACTGTTGCCTGTGCACAGTGTAGTCTGTGCACACTGTTGCATGTGCACAGTGTTGCCTGTGCACACGGTTGTCTGTGCACACTGTTGTCTGTGCACACTGTTGCCTGTGCGCAGTGTTGCCTGTGCACACTGTTGCCTGTGCACAGTGTTGCCTGTGCACACTGTTGCCTGTGCACACTGTTGCCTGCGCACACTGTTGCCTGCGCACACTGTTGCCTGTGCACAGTGTTGCCTGTGCACAGTGTTGCTTGTGCACACTGTTGCCTGTGCACAGAGTTGCCTGTGCACAGTGTTGCCTGTGCACACTGTTGCCTGTGCACAGTGTTGCTTGTGCACACTGTTGCCTGTGCACAGTGTTGCCTGTGCACACTGTTGTCTGTGCACAGTGTTGCCTGTGCACAGTGTTGCCTGTGCACAGTGTTGCCTGTGCACAGTGTTGTCTGTGCACACTGTTGCCTGTGCACAGTGTTGCCTGTGCACACTGTTGCCTGTGCACACTGTTGTCTGTGCACACTGTTGCCTGTGCACACTGTTGCCTGTGCACACTGTTGCCTGTGCACCAGCAGGAACACATAATCTACACATCATCAAGTAATTATCATTGAATCATTTGGAAGTAGCACTATATTCTACATCAACCTGAAAAGGGAAGAGGTTGTGACAGCCTGGTGTGTTGTCCTCATCTGGCAGATGCCAAACGGTATGTAACAGCCATCTACAATGGACACTGGAGGCTAGCGCATGTAACAAATATTCTGGCTGATCTTCCTTCACCCGTATGGTCCAACACCATCATAGTTTTACCCGTAACAAAGTGACACTCTTCGAGTTAGTATTCTCCTCACCAACGTAGACCCAATGACGGACACTGGTTGCACATACAGGCTATCCAAAGAAAAAGTAAAACATGTGAACATGTTAAATGAGACATTACAGCATGTATGTACACTCGTTTAATTATAAGAGTCCTTTTAGCATGCTTTTTATGTGATCTGAAAAGTTTTTTTCGGAAATTCAGTGTGGTATTGACTGATCTGGAGACCAAACATAGGTTGCCGGGTGTACTAAATTTACTGTATCTCTGAACATTATTATTTGCCCATCCTAATATGTTCAGGGACACTTGAACAATGATATAGGATGCTGTAGAATTAAAATTAAAAAAATTGAAGGATACATTTTTTGAGTATCGGAAGTCAAAGGTCATATTATGATAAATGATACTTTTATATTTACATGAAAAATTAAATTTTACAATGTAAATATGCACATATTTACTGGCTTTCCAATGCTGTCTTACTTTCTTTTCTACCTTTATTAGAAGCAGAGTTATGGATGTTTCTCATGGATGACCAATAGCAAATTAAGGTTAAATGCAGACAAAACTTAATTCCTCATCATTGGTACTCCAATGCAGCGAGGTAAACTTAATGATTTTTTTCCAACATGCTTCCTGAGTAAAAATATCACACCAGCAGCATCAGCACGGACTCTAGGAGTGACCTTTGATTGCGACTTCAATTTCAGACAACACATATCCCAAACGTGCCGTTGCTGTTTTTATTATATCCATGATCTTCGCCGCATTCGCCGACATTTGTCGCTTTCTGTCGCTAAGACTATCGCAACAGCTCTTGTTAGCAGCAGATTAGATTATTGCAATTCCCGCCTTCATAATATTGCTATCAAGGATATTGCAAAACTACAACGTGTCCAATTTTTTTTTTAGCAAAGGTAGTCGCACAATCTCCTCGATTCTCCCGCTCAGTGCCACTTCTAAAATCACTGCATTGGCTCCCCGTGTGATATCGCATTATGTTTAAGATCTGCACAATCACCTACCAAGCCCTTTCATCCAAACAACCTAGTTATTTATACCCAATGCCCACACCAGCTAGACAAGCCAGACAACTTCGGTCGTCCAGTTCGAAATTGCTATCTGTTCCTAGAGTTAAGATAAGAGCTTTTTCAGTTGCCGCGCCAACTATATGGAATTCGCTTCCCGTTAATGTTAAATCAGCAGAAAATATTGTTACACTTCGTCTTCATCTCAAAAGCTATCTTTTCAATATCTCCTATCCTCCCTAGCTTCCTAGCACATCCATCCATTTGTTGACGACTTTCGCCTATTACACCAGTACGAGAATGCTTAATCCTTTGGTTTTGGTCCGTCGCTGAGCTCGGACTGTCTGAGGACGTTGACGCGTTATAAGTTATTTATTACTATTATTATTATTTTAGTACATCCTCTTCAACCAATAACTACATTCAGCAGCAATGTTATAAGTTGCCATGTAATACTCGTCCTGCAAATGTCATTCTGTAATATGTTCGATGTACTTGAACTGTCGACGCATTGGCATAAGTGAGGGAGGTATTAGACACGATGTTTATTGTATTTAGTATTGCCTGCCGCGATGTGTGTTACATCTTTAGCACGAACTCTGCATAGAATGTAATGGAAGAGGTCCACAGTGAAGCCATTGTATTAAGTTGGTTCTGCGCACATGCTAGCTGACACGTGTAGGCCTTACTAACCCCGTTATTATACCCCATTCCTCACGTATATGTACCAAGTGTCTCGCCATGGACTACAGTGTAATATACGTGGAGATCTGCTTGGTTTTTCGGGTGTAACCATAGTAACAAAATAAGAGAGGGTTTAATTATCTGTGTTGAAACTAATTCGTTTAAAACATAAACTTGCCAAACCTAAGTCAGAGTGGTTCCACCGACAGTTCTTGGAGTGTTCGCATACGTGTTGTTGCCTACGTTTACATACGCAACGCACACCCATTACCTCTGTCGACACGTACACGACAAGACACGCACACACGGACACACTACACATATAAACCTGCGAGCAAGCACGTATGTATCTACATATACATAAGTACGTGTGTGCTACAAAACATGATCTTCCTACTAATTGGCTAGCGTATCACTGTTTTGACACCCTCTGTAGAAAGTTTTCTCACTAGGATAAACACTGTTTTTATGGTCATATAACTAACTACACCATAAGGTTATATAAACACCTACAGTGAATAGACGTATTAGAACTAATTATACTGTTATAATGATAAAAAGTTACACATGATAACATATTTCGCCATACCGAACGACGCTGAAATTGAGTTTAGAATGGGTAACTTTGCAAACAAATGCGAATGAAAGAATCAAACGACAATGCTGATTTCTGAATGCGAATGAACATACATTGACACAAATACCTAACGTGATTGTCTGGCCCCAATACAAAATGCGGCACTATTACTACAAGTAATGTAACGACATGAAGTAAGCCTACTATGAAACGATAAAATGGTTGTGTAGTGCGATCTATGAATTAAAAATTATCCCACTGTTTAAATCTGCATCCGATGCTGCTTGACCCATCATACATGTAAGAGAGTTATCGGCAAATTGAAAATTTCCTTTCCGTTGGAATTAATCTCGCATTAATAGCAATGGCCATTTTAATGTTATCCAATACATTCTGCAGTATAAAACGCATCCCCCAAAATAGTTCCGTCTCAAAACCGGAGAAAACTGCATCATCTACTAGTATGGAAATAAAGCACGAAGGTTGATCCATTTGTAATTGTAAAACGCAACATCTGATTAAGAAGAAGGCGTGTGTTACTTCTTTTTACTCTCTAATTTAAATAGGTTCTTCTTCACTTCACCTCACTTCTCCATAACCAGTAAGGATCGTTGTGGCACCACTGGCGACTTTTTAACCAGCTCTCTCCACGTTTCCCTGTCCTCCACAGCCCTCTGGGAGTCGGCGAACTCCAGTCCTGTCCACTCTTTGATGTTGTCTTCCCACCTCTTTTTGTGTCTACCTCTTCTTCTCCCCCATCTCGTGGTACCTTGCAAGATGGTCTTCGCAAGGCCAGATGATCGTGAGACGTGGTCGTACCACTTCAGTTTGCGCTTCTTCACCGTTGTAAGGAGGTCTTCGTCTGGTCCGATGGCTTGTTTGATCTTGTTGCGAACGTCTTCGTTAGTAACATGGTCTTTGTATGATATGCGCAAGATCTTCCGGAAGCACCTAATTTCTATGGCTTGTATCCTCTTCTGTAGATCTGCTGAGCGGGTTAATGTTTCACAAGCGTATAAAAAGATTGACATGACAACGGAGCGCACCAGCCTTAACTTCGAACTAACTTCGATGTTACTGTCGTTCCAAATGGGTTTCAACCTTGTAAGTGCTGCTATTGTCTGTGCACTTCTGGCAAGTATCTCAGGTTTAGAAACCTCGTCTGTGATGATTGATCCCAAGTACTTGAATCTTGTTACTCTGCTCTTACACATTTCAGATATACATACAAGAAGGCTGCTATATTTCCAAGATGGCCACCGTTTTGTGCATTTACGTATATACACTGAATATTCAAAGTCACTCTTCGTGAGATAGTGTATAGTGCGTGCAGCGTGTTTGTCAATGTCTGTTTTGCACCACGTATGTACGCCCATTTGCTACACCTGACACATAGACTTCTGCAAATAACAAATTGTACATTCTTAGCGTCCACTTTTATTGATGAAATGTATCTTGTGGCATCACACACAGTAGATATGAACTAAACGATGCCCTGTTGTACTCAACATTTAGGTCGAAAATTGCCTTCGCAGTTATTTTTTGCTCGTCTTATTTCGCGAAAAATCAGACCTTCCCATTAGCCACAACGACTTTTATCTCATTTACAAAACGTTGTTATTTAGTTTTAGTGAATTCATCAGACACAGCACCACATTTATTTTGTTTTACCAGCAAACATGTTTGGGTTCTAAATACTGATGCTGTTCACATATTTATAAGATCTAGAGATATAATGGTCAAAGTCAATTCAGTATTTCTTTCGACGATTTCAACAGAAGTGCGCACTTTTTATTAAACCGACTTAAGCGGTTCGCATACTACAAACCTGAACAACAACAAATGAGATTCGCAATGAATTATGGAGGAACCTCTGTGTGCTAGAGGGAAAATTTTGTTGAACCCTGTAGGGTAGACTTTGCACCAGGAATACAAACACTATCGAGTATTGGCCTTGACGAGCGAAACGTAGCACTAATAGGTCCCTAAGTACGCATTTCGTCCGTTGTCGGTCACGCACGTATGTTTATACATTCCAGTCTCCTCAACTCCGCACGCACCCAGTCGCCTCACTCACCTCAGTGAAGACAGCCCGTGTGTGTCCGTCAAAGCCATGTCTAAGACGATTGACCACCCCGAGTGTCCGGTCCGTTCCTTCATGGATGACCCAAACATCAAATGGAGGACGAAGAAGCCGGACTTCACGATCGTCGACCAGAAGTATCTGAAGGAGAAGACCAAGTCCCACAAGGAGGGTTCGCTCGGGAAGATCGTCGAGAACCTCGTCAAGTCGTGGGAGTGTGAGAGCTCCCACAAGGTCGACGTTAAGGTCGGTCCGTGTGTCTTAGGGTCTCAGTTCGCATATTATGCTAATTTATGTATTATTTATTAATGTATTAAAACAATATATATATATTCATTTATTTATTTAACTAGTTAATATTTTACTTTTTATATATTATTATACGCACGCACGCACGCACGCACACACACACACACACACACACATATATTCGCGCTGTTTTATTATAATTTATTTAACTAATTGTTATAATGCTTGTGTATTTTAACCGTCTTTGAATATAATTTGTTTTAGATTTACGGTACATTATAAATGTCATTATTCCTATAGTTTACTTACTTACTAAAGTGTGATACTTTTTATGGTAAAATTATGTTATATGTAGTTTCAAATAAATATATATCATAATATCTTCATCCGTCAGATGTGTTTAACAAGGCACAGTTGTATTAAAATAATTTTACTGTTATCAGTTTTTGAATAATTATATAAAACGTGCCGGTCAGTAATAATACTAACGACATCTTGCGTAGCGCCAAATAAGACGCTCGTGTCGCTAACTCCGAATCTGATCACTAAATCAGCGAATAGTTAATACAAAATAATTCAACTAAACATTATAAAATCTTATCATAAACATGCTAACACAATTAACATAACTAATATAATATAATTATCATAAACATTATAACGTTGTTATAATAACTATTCTTAGATCAGCTAATTTCTAAGATCATTATCACGAGTATTTTATTTAAAGTCATTATCCAACACATGTTTCAAAGATTATTATTATAAACATTCTAAAATCCATAAATACTGTAAGATCATCATTATAATAGATAAGCTAAATCTATTATAAAAATAAAAACTATTCTTAAATGGGTATAATAAAATTCTATATTATAAATAGTTCACATGCATTACCATCGATATTACAATTTTTTTTACTAATAAACATCATTAACATAACTACATTGTTCACAGTCGATATTTTCTACAAATAGCAACTATAAGTACGTAACATGAATTTACAACAACAACAAAAACGACAAAAAACTAACCTGTACGTACCAGATCGACCCCGCCGATGCGTCTCTTGCGATCGACATTTTATTGCAGGACTTTCACAGGGCGAAGTCCCGAGTCTGTGTTATTTGCCTTGCGTTTCACCCGTGCACATTCAGAACGTGTTACTAGGGGTAGAAGCAACAGGACTTTTAGAATTAAACACTCACACTGACATCACAGTTTGGATGTTATGAATACAGGTGACAATTGGGCATACGTTTACGGTTGTGCTAGCAATAGCGCATATTATTATATATAGATTTACGATTGTGATTGTAATATTAGAGATTATTGGGGATAGGTTTACAATGTTGATATTATTGCAACAACTGCATTAGCCTACTATTGCAATAGTATTGCGGTTATTGCGATAGTGTCATAATTATTGCGATAGTATCACGACAGTATCGTGAAATACCGAATATCCAGTAGGGGTACAAGTAGTCACAAACCATACTATATGTGTACCACAATGGCATGGCCTTGGAGGCGGTCGATTCCCCAAATAATGAATCCGTGAGTGACGTTCCTATTCTCGACGTTTGTTAAAGTTAGGTTGGCAATAAGCAAAGTTACAAAGACGAAATTGAAAAGAGGTTTTTCGAACATTGTTTTTGTGTGGCACAAGTATCCCACTGATCTATCTGCCAGCTGTTTTTGTTATCGATCTATAAATACAATATACTTAAATTTACTATGCATAATAAACAATCGTCTAAGATGCGTCGATAGTTTGGTGCATCCTTGCATCCCTAATAATAAATTCAGTAACAACAGCGACAACTGCAACTTCTCAAACGAGAACCGACTAAGAGAATGTCTACATTTGTTTTGTCATGGTCTCTGTCTGGAAACCGGCACTCGTCGCCTGGTTATCTAACTCTTTGACCTTCGTCCACATTAACATACGGGGCCACCTCGCCAGAGTTACGCACGTACATCGACGGACTGTCCACCACACACTCTGCACGTGTTGTCCGAAAACGCGTCTAATCTTAAAATATACAGCTATTTGCTCATACTTTCTGGTTTTGTTAGTATTACCGGATTTGATTCTGCAGAGTGTGTGTGTGTGTGTGTGCGCGCGCGTGCGTGCGTGCGTGCTTGCGCGTGCGTCTGTGCGAGCGTACATTTTTGTATGTATGTGTATATGCACAATTCACACATCTACACGTGCATTCATGCACACATACATACACACCACGCACACACACACACACACACACACACACACACACACACACACACACACACACACACACACACACACACACACACACACACACACACACACACACACACACCGATGGTACCAGAAAAACCAGAACGTTGTAAAGCAAGTAGCTGTACACGTTAGGGTAGCCAGGTAGAACTTTTTTTGCAACTGTACCGAGCATGTGAACAGTTAGCCGTAATGTCGGTGCAGCCTCCGTTGTTAGAGCGGATGAAGGTCAAGAACGAAGATTCACGATAACGGGGTGTCGAAGTCCCGGTTTCCGGACAGGGTCATGACCGTGCAAACGTTCTCTAGTCAAATGTAGCCGCTCGAGAAAAATATGAATTTCTGCTGCTGTTACTATTGCAGCATGCTGCTCATTGTTGCGGCTGCTGCGGCTGCTGTTGTTGTTTAATAATACTATCTCAAACATGATCTCAATGTCAATTCTTTACGCCATTACACACCTTCTTCATCTTGTACTATTTTCATGCTTTTATATTTCCTCATATTGTTCTGCTTCTTTTGCAAACTGGCGGGATCTCCTGTTGGTTAGACTGTCCGTATCCTTCCGCGTCGTTCTTCAGCTTCTTCGTTTCAATCTTGGTATTAAGACCATCTCCCTCCATCGCAGGTTCGGTTTCTTTGCCATCTATGTTCCTGTCCAGTATTTCGTTGTACCTTGTAGGATGTTCGTTCTCTTCCTGCTGATTCTTTGGTTCCTATGGCTATATGCACTATACAAATCTACTGTTAAGTTGCACCCCTACACCCTGCTTTGTTTGCTGTTTACCGCTCTGCCATCAACACCGAAAGCCCAATGTCAATTCTAATCTGGTCATTCCACATCGGTAATGGCCTTTCTTAGCATGATGCTCTCCTGGCAAACGGCAATCTCCGGAGTCTTATATTTTTGATGACAGATGTGATGGATTCTAATTGGAATGGTATAGCACCTTAAGAGATGGCATATCACCACCTCATATTTTAATCACGACTGAAATGTGTGTGTAATCAGAAAACAATTGCCTCGTATACTTATACGTACACCAAGCAAATAGTAAAAACATATATTAATTACGACCGTAAGTCTCCACGTATAACTACCTGAATGCACGTTCGCACGCACGATTATGTTTACGCGTGCACACGCGTTGTTCTACTTCCTGTCTGGCTGTCTCCACTCCCCAGTCTCCTCCTCACATTCGCACTTAAGTTCCAATCCCACCATTGACGCCAAATCACTCTTCTCGTAGCTCTCCTCAGTAGTGGACTTCCTCGTATGTGTCTAAGTTACACCCTCAGCATGTCCGTTCTATTCCAAACATTTGCTCTTTGTTCATCTTCCTAGCCACCAACCATCGTTCATTTGAATTTCCAGTATTAAATCATGTCTATCTCCTATCATCATTTCGCGTATCTCCAAACTTTTATCAGTGTTATATATTCGAGCGAATTGCAGTATCCGAGCCGCAGCAAATACTCGCCGTACGTCTAACGATATGCAACAATTATCGTCGGTGTGAAATGCCGCGACTGTGGTTCCTACCGTAGAACAGCCTACCGTATTCCATTCCCCACCTATCACTTACATCTACACTGTACGACACTGTCACGGTCTGACAATTATGTGAAATTGTCACCAACGTCACGAGGATGCGTTAAATTTGGGGCTGGATAACACATGCTCTATCTGGAACGTTCTCACGTGTTCTTCTTGTATAATATATACTTTGAGTTGACTCACCATTCAGATCCGTAACAAAAGCGAACTGTTAACCGAATGTTACCTACTCCAGGCCGGCTGTGTGATATATCCCGTTAGTGCTAGGAGCATTTAATGACGTCACCGACATCGCACCATATTATGTTGTCATATTGTGACATCAGATTTGTATATTCGGCGACAGTGGCGCCGTCTCATGCAGATGCTCGTCACTCCACATTGATTAAAACAATGTATGAAATGGATTGGTCTCTGGTCGTTTTAACGAAGTTTTACGCCTTTTCATCATGAGCCAAATACTATTATGCTATATTAATTATATACAGATGTTCAAGAACAATGTCCAGCAAAGTCACACTGAGATGTAATATATTATATTATGAGAAAAAACATTAATAATACACGTGGAGGTTCTAAGGGCGAAATGAAGCACAGCGTGTAAATACGCGTCGATCGTCGTTCCACTATTTCCAAGTAACTTCCTTGCCAAAGAAGTTTACTATTTAACTACCAGTGTGACTGCATATAAGGATCGAGATAGTGAATTCTGGGATAATGCCATACTTAACAAAACTCATCACAAGTTGATGTTCGCCTACAGGACTGGGGCACAGTGGACCACGAGAATTTCGCGATCACAGTCAATGGCGGCCGGAAGTTGAATCTGAAGGACAACATCGCGATGGGCAACTACCTGATGTTCCTGGAGGAAAGTCCGCTCTATGACACGTCGAATGTAACGAACGAGGAGGCGCAAGACTCCTTCAAGGAGTGCTTCCCCGCCGGCTTCGCCTGGGAGGTTCTCGACGTCTTCTCAGGTAGGCCAACCACCGCCCGACGCACAGCATACCCGACCGACGGACCGATGGACCGACCAACGGAACAGACATACCGACAGACAGACATACCGACAGACAGGCATACCGACAGACAGACATACCAACAAACAGAGACATACCGACAGACATATATATCGACAGACAGACATATCGACAGACATACCGACAGACATACCGACAGACATACCGACAGACATATATATCGACAGACAGACATATCGACAGACATACCGACAGACATACCGACAGACATACCGACAGACGTACCGATAGACGTACCGACAGACGTACCGACAGACATACGGCTGGACGGACGGACGGACGGAAGGACAGACACACAGACAGATGACATACAGACAGAAGACATACAGACAGACACACAGACAGACAGACACACACACACATACCGACGTACATACATACCGACACAGACATACCGACAGACAGACATACCGACAGACAGACACACTGACAGACATACCGACAGAGAGCCAGACACACATACATAGGGGAAGGTTCATTAAACCCCTAAGGAAGAAGTTCCATAGAGCTATGGTGAACAACACTGGAATTTGTTTATCATTATACTTTAATGCCAAATATCAATGGCAACCACCACGACAGATACACAGACTCTCCGACTTTTTTATTTGAGAAAAAAATGTATTTCAAAATTTACCTAGGTGTCTATATTGGACGACCAGTTCTGGTATGTTGAACCTGGCCGTCCAATATAGATATCACACAATTTCAATGTATATTTTCATAACCTTTATTGGACCACCTGCAGTGTATGTAGCCATCGTTTCCACCGCATGCATTCATCGCATATATGCTTTTCGGTCACGTTAGATGGCCCGCAATGTGAACCCATTGTTCACAGTGCAACACCTGACCATGTTTCCTTGGCGGTCCTCACCACAAAGGAAGCAGTACCAACTTGTTTCGTTACGTTGCGATACTTTTTTCGTCTGCTCACTCAGTTTTGGATTTTTTCTCGGTTTCACATTATTTGATAAAATCAGCGTCTTTTCCTTGCTCATCAGCAATGTCCACTTGTATGGGCTGAAGGTAATAACTTCGGTTGTTGTCGAACGCTTCTTTCTGGTTTTGCGCACCAACTTCGGAAGAGGCGTATCGATTGATGGGGTAATTAGGCCTTTGTCTGGGGTGGCCAAGACGTAGTGCCCGACGTCCTCTGCGATTCGGTGACAACAGTGGTGATGCTTTGAACGATGTTCAGTACTTGACTCTGATGTTGTTGAAAACGGCATCTATCTGTCGATTCAATAACTTGGTGGCGGCAATTATTTCAATTTCACTAACCATTGCTGTTGGAGCGGTCTCAACCTGCTCTTGCATCAAGCTGTACCTTAGCCGTTCTGGCAAATCTGCATTGTTCGTAAATGTGTCGTGATGAAACAAAATGGAGGCACATGTAGCTCACCATTTTAGCGCGAAGAGAATTAGCCTGAGTCTGTTCGTATAATCGCAGAATAGGATCTGCCAAAAGACCGAACGGGTCTCGCTCGCCTTCCTATAGCTTAGTGTCCATCGCAATGGCCAGACTGCAAAAAACATCGGCCGTCAGGGCAAGTTTTTATGATTGTCATGTAATTTGCTAACGCAGAAGTAGATTTGACAGCGTTAGCATATGGGGTGCAATTTTCAGGCTGAACCTGTTCGGTTGCAGGCTAGAGGTCGTTTGTTGCGAGCTGGATTTCGTTCGTTGCAGACTGGAGGTCGTTGGCTGTAGACTGGACGCCGTTCGTTGCAGGCTGGAGGTCACTGATTGCGGGCTCGATGTAGTTTGTTGCAGGCCGGAGGTCGTTGGTTGCGGGCTGGATGTCGTTCGTTGCAGGCTGGAGGTCGTTCGTTACGAGCTGGATGTCGTTCGTTGCAGACTGGAGGTCGTTGGCTGCAGATTGAACGCCGTTCGTTGCAGGCTGGAGGTCGTTGGTTGCGAGCTGCATGTCGTTCGTTGCATGCTGGGGTTCGTTGGCTGAAGACTGAACGTCGTTTGCAAGTGTTGTCACCTCTCCTCGCTCAACAAGGCCATATTCCGCATTTTGAAAATCCTCTTAGTGCGCTGGACGTGGTAGCAGATCTCACGTAGGCTTCAACAAAAAGTGCGCATATCTGGAAAATTGTAATGGTACGCCCATAGTGGTTCACCATCCACTTGTCGGCTGCCTGGTTGTAGTTCGACTTCAGTGGGTTGAAAAATGCGCAGTCCAGCTGTTGAAGTTTGTGCGTTGTGTGAGGTGGCAGTGGCATCATGGCAATTCCGAACGAACGTGATGGCGTCGATATATGTTGTATGCGACGCATGACCATCTAGAATCAACAATACTGGTTTCTCTTTTGTTGATTTGACGTTTGTTTGGAAATGGATAAGCCATGTTTTAAACATATCAGAGTCCATCCATTCACTGTCGTTATTGACAACAAGACTTCCAGAAGTCCCCATCCTTCACTCTGCGCTTGTCTTTTACCTTTTTTCGATACGACGTTCTTTGGCCTCTGCACCGTAGTAAAACCGGACTCGTCCATATTGTACGGATGCGAGTCATTTGACTGCGACACATTTTCGCTTAATACTTTGATAGTGTCCTGACAGGTTCCACAGCTTTCGTATTGTATAATTATGTAAATTCTAGGTAACAATACTGACGACCTGCAACATTTCATTTGCATAACGATATTAGATCAAGGGTAATATAAAGCATTTATTGCTCACATCTTCAAAGCATGCTCGTTTATCGCCATTTTCTTGATATCGTGAACTTTTTAAGTCAAGGGTTATCCGATAAATGGTGTCACGATATGTTCGGATTGCAAAATTTTATTTTAGAAGGGTGGTCCAATTTAGCGGGTGGTCCAGTATACCGGACCTTCCCCTATATACATACATGCATGCATACATACAGACAGACAGACTGACTGACTGACAGACACACAGACAGACAGACAGACAGACAGACAGACAGACAGCCAGACAGACACACAGACAGACAACCAGACAGACTGACAACCAGACAGACTGACACACAGCCAGACAGATCGACACGCAGACAGTCAGACACACAGACTGACACTCAGACAGACACACAGACAGAAAAATAATTAATAAGTATAATTAAACTTATCATAACAAAAATTTTTCCTCTGTCTAAGCGAGTCGCCAAGTAATTTACCCTTGCTGTGGTGCCGCAGGTCCGCCGACGATCGCCTTCACGTGGCGCCACTGGGCGGAGTACGAGGGCAAGTTCCACGGCTTCAAGCCGACCAACGAACACATTGAATTGATCGGCTGCGCCGTGGCGACCGTCAATGACGACATGAAGATCAGCACCTTTGACATCTACTACGACCCGAGTCCCATGCTCGGCAAACTCTACCACGGCAAGTGCAAGTTCTCGCAGAAGTAGATTCTCAGCCGAGCGGAGAAGACATCGACAGCAGCCTCTGCATAAACGCTTCATCGCCGTGTCGCTCGCTACCCGCTTCTCAGTTGTGCACAATGTCGATAGTTGGACGAACACCATTTATTTCAACCAAACCACGAGAAATACGTAAAACAGTCAAAAATCAGTTCTTTACCATCTGACATTGACAATAGTATTTGCCACTGTGTTAGGTAGTATATTAGTGTACACTGAATTGCATCATTTTTATATGCCAATTTGCAGCTTCCAGTTAGTTGTTGGCAAGAGTTTATAGATGACCAGTTATCACTGTCACGACCGGTCATGGTTGGCACTAGTATAAGAAGGCCGCCGGTCGGAACGGACAGTGGTCATTTTTATACATAAATAAAATATATTTGAAAAACATCTTTCATTGAGTGGATTATTTGTTGTCTAATGGTCGATCGCACAAAGGTAAACCTTTATTGATGACATTGGCTGTAATGCATGCATTGTTATCGTAGGCCTATCAGAATAATATATGTATTTCCGCAGCTCCTACCAAATATTGGAAATACGTGTTTTACTCATATTGATCTGAAGAAATTGACTGATCCATCACGCGGCCAGTTCTGTAGCAAAAACTCCGTCAAGCCATCGAAATGGAATCTGAACACGTGATGCGTTCGGGGGTTCCGTCGTATATTGTGTTGAAATTCTGGTCACAAAATAGCTCCTTTATAAAGCAACGTTTTTAAAGTGACAACTGTATGCGAGAATGTTTGATTTACGAGATGGCATGCAGCAATAGTAATGCAATTCACGTACCGGGTACATAACTGTTATCAACATTGTTGGCAAAGGCAAAGCTTGATTTATGATTGTGGTATAGACAAATCGCGACCTACTGGAGATATCAATTGTGGGTGACATCTTGCAATTCATCTTTACCTTCACAATAAAATAAAATAAATAGTTAAACGCCTACCTCCTTAAATAGGTATCACGAGGACACTAATACAAGGAAGAAAATATGTCCCAGTCAGAACCTGGTGAATATTTTTGCTGTGGTTCACAAAAACAAGTGCACCCCCCTTGAGGCTCTCCCCCAAACCACACCGAGGTTCTCCAAATACCTCCCATTACATCTCTCATTGAGGCTCTCAAAAAACCTCCAATTGCACCCCAAATTTTCCCACGTTCCTTAAAAGTGTCCTAACAAATCGTGTTGTCTTGACCCTTTTCCAACATTTCTAGTGAAAGTTGCATTGATCAACTGGTTTATCCTATTACAAATATTATAAATATGTCATTGCAAGGTGGTGTTGTTCCACATGAGTTCAAGCAAGCTCTTGTCAATCCTCTTATTAAAAATGAAGTGTATGCAAACATGACTTTAAGAATTATCTGTAATCTTAGTTTTCTGTCGAAGGTATTGGAAAAGGTTGTTGCAAATCGACTACATGAACATATTTACACACAGCACTTATTAAATGATCTACAATCTGCATATGAGCGATTTCATTCAACTGAGACGGTTCTTTTTAAAATACACAATGACATTGTATGCAATATGCTCTCACTTTACTAGATCTATCAGCTGCTTTTGGTACAATAGATCACAGCATTCTTTTACATCGCCTTCATAGACATCTTGGGATTTCTGGCACAGCAGTTCAGTGGATTAGTTCGTATTGTTCAGACCGATACCAAAGCATTAATATGACTGGCTCACTGTCTTGTCCAGATCATCTTAAATTTGGTGTCCCACAAGGTTCTGTCCTTGGCCCTGTTCTGTTTAGCTTATACACTACATCCCTTAGTCTAGTCATAACAAATCATAATATAAATCATCATGCTGACGACACACAGGTGTATATATCACTTTCACCAACTGATGCATATACATATCAATCAATTTTAAATGACTGTCTCACCGACATCATGATGAAAGCAAGTAAATTGAAGCTAAATCCAGATAAAACTGATGTAATTATTATTTGCACAAAACAACAACAAAACAAGGTTGTTAGCTACTTTCCAGTTAAATTGCTTGGTAATGATACATGACCATCAGATACCGTTCGTAATTTAGTTGACAGTGATTTCATCTTTCACAAGAACATTTCTCAAGTATGTAAATCCCGTTTCTACCACAATTCGTCATTTCCGTCGAATTCGGCATCATTTGTCTTTATCTACTGCTAAATATATCAGTAGCTCTAATTAGATTAGCAGTCGCCTTGACTAATGCAACTCATTCTTAAACAATACTGGTAAAAAGGAGTTAGCTAAACTCCAACCTGTAAAGAATTGTTTAGCACGAGTGGTACTAAAAGCACCTCGTTTCTCACAGTCACTGCCCCTACTTAAACAGTTACACTGGCTTCCAATTGCACATCGAATACAATTTAAGTTACTATCACATATCTTATCCTTTCTACGCAACACCCATCCTATTTGTTTAGTGTCCTTCGTCGTTCCGATATCCCCATGAACCTCAGATAACCTGTTTCACAACATCTTTTTGTTCCGAAAACCAAGCTTAATATCGGCAAACATGCTTTTTCTGTAGCTGCACTCAAAATCAGGATTCGATTCCCTATCACTTTAAAATCATCTGAGACTATAGCTACCTTTCGTAAAAAAACTGAAGACGTATTTATTTGAAATTGGCTCAGAATGGCGTTTTGACTGCTCACTGTCAGTTAGCACGTCTATCCCCCAGAATGCTTATATATTATGTATATATATATATATATATATATATATATATATATATATATATATATATATATATATATATAAACTTACCTCAGCCTGTACTTCCGCCCGGGTTTTGACACTGAGGAGAACTGCCATCCCTTGAAAATTTACCCATTTACGTCACACACGAGCCGTTAGATTAAAACGTCACTCAGAACTGTGATGCCGATCTAAAAAAGTAACAATGTTTACGTCGTTATTGTCTAGTAACTTTAATATTGACCGCCACTGCCAAGGCAAACCGTACAAGTGCTTTCATATAGAGAAACCTTAAAGGTGCCCTCCACAGGTGCACTCACATTGCTACAAAGGACTGGTCCGCCCCGTGTTGGAGTACGCCTCTGTCGTGTGGGATCCCCACCAGCAACACCTGGTAAACACCATCGAAGCTGTCCAGCGCCGTGTCGCGAGGAGAATCTACCATGATTTTAACCTTTATACCAGCGCCACAGAACTTGTGTCTACAACGGCAGACCCTCCAAGAAAGAACTGTCAACAAGGCCACTTTTATGTACAGGGTAATGATTGGACTTGTGGACATCACGCCAACTGAGGGCACACTGACAACAAACAACCGTCTCACCAGGGGACAGCCCTACAAGCTCCTCCTGCCTCACTCCAGAACAAACACGTACCTCCACTCCTTCTTCCCCTCAGCCATCCGTCTGTGGATAAGATCCCCGACAAAGCGTTCTCGGCCAGCACCCTCACAGCTTTCAAAGCGGCAGTTGAGATCTGGGTAAAAAATACCACCTACCTAGACGCACCCTCTTTAAAAACTCCCACAACAAACAAACAAATAATGTTTTTATCAACCCTTTTTAAACTACGCATGTGCGAACTATGGAATATTCATCTGCATAGAGGTAACCACGTGATTGCAAAGAAGATGAAGAAGAAGAAACGCTGCGCCAGAGTACGTGGGCGGTAAACGGAAAAATCTACGATGCACTTCGCAAATTAATAACTAAATGTTCTGGTTTATTTTGGTTATTTTTAAAACTAAGATTTTAAAGTTTATAGTGCATGAGAGGATGTCTAAATGCTGTTTAAATGTGTATTTTTTTCGAACACGTGCTTGCTCTCGCGTCACTCAAGTTCAACTGTCGAAAATAATTACTCGGATCCTAAAAAAACATAACCATTACAATTGTCAGCTCCCTCGGTTATTAATATAAGAATACGTCACCACGTATCAATAGAAAATGACATAAATGTATAGCAAGCAGCAATTAAAAAACAACCTTAAAACGTACTGAGTGGGCGGAGGTTAACATGTAAATATTTTGTGCGCGTGACCAGAGCCTGCCAACCTCCTATGTTGCACGCGCAAGAGGAGTAACTTATATAACCTGTCCTGTTGACATTTGACCTGACCTTTGATCAGCAATGTGCTGCCGCGCCAAAAATGTATTTTACTTCTTATTGGTTGTTTTTATTGTCAGCCCTTGTAAATAATTACACAACTATAACATGTATGTTTATACTATGTATTCTAAGAATAAAAAAATAACTTAAATGTGTAGACATATTACTAGCACAAATCACCTAGGATGCAACCCGTGTCTAAAATTTGCAAAAAATGAACTGGCTCAGACAATTTTGAACTGACCCTGCTGAATTTGAACTGGCTCAACTAATTTACAAACTACATCTACATATTTCCATTTTTCCTCATTCTTAAACGCACGCGTGAATGTCTAGTGAATGTTACATGTAAGTACACAAGATATTAAACAGTAATAATTTTAACATTAACGATATGTACACTAACAATTTAACACATACACACACACATACATACATACAGACATATATATATATATATATATATATATATATATATTTGTGTATATGTGTTAAATTAAAATTAGGCCTTGAAAAATGTACAAACATGTATATAAGCACACTATAATAATAAAGTGTAAATTATAAAATAATATTTTTAATTACCAAACCAAAAAGCCTATAATAATAATAAATATTGTTCCAAATGTATGTCCTGATTGTTCAAACTCTGCCCAAAGCTAGTACTTGTATTTAACTGTATTAGTGTTGCACTCAGCTGCATGTATTACGTACATTTGTTACTTCTTTTTTAAGTGTTTCCCGGTTTATTCGCTAGGTGACACCACCAAACTACATGGCCTTTACCTTGCCGATGTTGGTCACGTTACGAAATACACTTTTGTTACCAGTCATATTTTGATTTAGGCCGAATTTATTTGTAGATAAAGAACAAAAAACGTGCCTAACTCTGACCTAGAACCGAGACAACTTCAAATACCATACTTTAGTCCAAAGGACGCGGCAAAACTATGAAAAATGGCATCCAGTTTGACTCTTGGAAAACTGCACTGTTGGTGGCGATGCCAAAGTTGCGTTTACCGTCTCCTATAACTGAGTCGGGTATAAGAATTCTAACGAACTATGCATCGGATGCAGCCTAGCCGTGTCCCCCAAGATAAACCGGTGGCGTTTGTGAACCGGCGGTGTCGTGCCGATAACTTGAACATTTTGACGAATTGAATCGGCGGGACGGATTTTGAATGTGGTTTGATTGTTACCTGCAGATGGCGTTTCTGATCGGATTGTTCCTGAATGTTGTTGTGGGAGTCGAACCCTCGACCAATCGAAATGTATACATTTACGGTAGGCAATCATTTGGTTACAGCCTTAATTGACTCCGCTGTCAACCTGGAATTGTATATCATTTTGTCGATTGTTTTACGGATTGTTTATATTTGTATGTATGATTTATACAGTTCCAAATAAAACCTACCTACCTACCTACCTACCTACCTACCTACCCCAGACACTCGGTCTGCCAACGTGATGTGACTTAGCTTACGCATATATATATATATATATATATATATATATATATATATATATATATATATATATATATATGGCGCATAACTCGCCCAGCGAATTTGACATTAATTGCTGGTCGTTTCTGGTTTATTTAGTCCTATTTGTTCAGTCCGTTGTTGTTACTTGCTGGACCGTCTGTTGATGACCGTCCGTTGATGGACCGTCAGTTGCCGGACATGCCGTTCGTGCGAGACAAGGATGGTCCGAGCTGTCACTTTTCGACACAGTGTCAGTAACGACACATGAAAGCCAGTGGCGGCTTTGCATTGAGAATACACATAGGCCCCACCGTAGCTATAGGGCCTATATTGTATTAATACGCTAATTCGAAGGTCGAAGTGTATCCCCCTAGGTGCTGATGTCCACTAGGCTTCAGTTCGTTCGATTAATTGGACCATTAGCCTCTAATGTACCTATTGGTAATGCATTAAAACACAAAGGAAATCATTTACAGTAATTTACATTTTTCAGGCGGCAAGATTAGTTTTTAAAGCTACACTATTTCCCAGGTGGCGCCACAAATTCTACGTATTGAAACGGTGATAACTGTCACCCTTTGCTTCTTGCTCCACGAGTAGGTGTTACCTAGTTAAATGGTGATAACTGTCGCCCTTGGCTTCTTGCTCTACGAGTAGGTGTTACCTAGTTAAATGGTGATAACTGTCGCCCTTGGCTTCTTGCTCCACGAGTAGGTGTTACCTAAGTAAATGGTGATAACTGTCACCCTTGGCTTCTTGCTCCACGAGTAGGTGTTACCTAGTTAAATGGTGATAACTGTCGCCCTTGGCTTCTTGCTCCACGAGTAGGTGTTACCTAGTTAAATGGTGATAACTGTCGCCCTTGGCTTCTTGCTCTACGAGTAGGTGTTACCTAAGTAAATGGTGATAACTGTCGCCTTTGGCTTCTTGCTCTACGAGTAGGTGTTACCTAAGTAAATGGTGATAACTGTCGCCCTTTACTTCTTGCTCCACGAGTAGGTGTAACCTAGTTAAATGGTGATAACTGTCGCCCTTGGCTTCTTGCTCCACGAGTAGGTGTTACCTAGTTAAATGGTGATAACTGTCGCCCTTGGCTTCTTGCTCTACGAGTAGGTGTTACCTAGTTAAATGGTGATAACTGTCGCCCTTGGCTTCTTGCTCCACGAGTAGGTGTTACCTAGTTAAATGGTGATAACTGTCGCCCTTGGCTTCTTGCTCCACGAGTAGGTGTTACCTAGTTAAATGGTGATAACTGTCGCCCTTGGCTTCTTGCTCTACGAGTAGGTGTTACCTAAGTAAATGGTGATAACTGTCGCCTTTGGCTTCTTGCTCTACGAGTAGGTGTTACCTAGTTAAATGGTGATAACTGTCGCCCTTGCCTTCTTGCTCCACGAGTAGGTGTAACCTAGTTAAATGGTGATAACTGTCGCCCTTGGCTTCTTGTTCCACGAGTAGGTATTACCTAGTTAAAAAGGTGATAACTGTCGCCCTTTGTGTCTTGCTTCACGAGTAGGTGTAACCTAGTTAAATGGTGATAACTGTCGCCCTTGGCTTCTTGCTCCACGAGTGGGTGTTACCTAGTTAAATGGTGATAACTGTCGCCCTTGGCTTCTTGCTCCACGAGTAGGTGTTACCTAGTTAAATGGTGATAACTGTCGCCCTTGGCTTCTTGCTCCACGAGTAGGTGTAACCTAGTTAAATGGTGATAACTGTCGCCCTTGGCTTCTTGCTCCACGAGTGGGTGTTACCTAAGTAAATGGTGATAACTGTCGCCCTTGGCTTCTTGCTCCACGAGTAGGTGTTACCTAGTTAAATGGTGATAACTGTCGCCCTTGGCTTCTTGCTCCACGAGTAGGTGTAACCTAGTTAAATGGTGATAACTGTCGCCCTTGGCTTCTTGCTCCACGAGTGGGTGTAACCTAGTTAAAAGGTGATAACTGTCGCCCTTAGATTCTTGCTCCACGAGTAGGTGTAACCTAGTTAAAAGGTGATAACTGTCGCCCTTAGATTCTTGCTCCACGAGTAGGTGTAACCTAGTTAAATGCTGATAACTGCCGCCCTTTGCTTCTTGCTCTACGAGTAGGTGTAACCTAAGTAAATGGTGATAACTGTCGCCCTTGGCTTCTTGCTCTACGAGTAGGTGTAACCTAGGTAAATGGTGATAACTGTCGCCCTTGGCTTCTTGCTCCACGAGTAGGTGTAACCTAGTTAAAAGGTGATAACTGTCGCCCTTAGATTCTTGCTCCACGAGTAGGTGTAACCTAGTTAAAAGGTGATAACTGTCGCCCTTAGATTCTTGCTCCACGAGTAGGTGTAACCTAGTTAAATGGTGATAACTGTCGCCCTTGGCTTCTTGCTCTACGAGTAGGTGTAACCTAGGTAAATGGTGATAACTGTCGCCCTTGGCTTCTTGCTCCACGAGTAGGTGTTACCTAGTTAAATGGTGATAACTGTCGCCCTTGGCTTCTTGCTCCACGAGTAGGTATTACCTAGTTAAATGGTGATAACTGTCGCCCTTGGCTTCTTGCTCCACGAGTAGGTATTACCTAGTTAAATGGTGATAACTGTCGCCCTTGGCTTCTTACTCCACGAGTAGGTGTTACCTAAGTAAATGGTGATAACTGTCGCCCTTGGCTTCTTGCTCCACGAGTAGGTGTTACCTAAGTAAATGGTGATAACTGTCGCCCTTGGCTTCTTGCTCCACGAGTAGGTGTTACATAGTTAAATGGTGATAACTGTCGCCCTTTGCTTCTAGCTCCACAAGTAGGTGTTATCTAGTTAAATGGTGATAACTGTCGCCCTTGGCTTCTTGCTCTACGAGTAGGTGTTACCTAGTTAAATGGTGATAACTGTCGCCCTTGGCTTCTTGCTCCACGAGTAGGTGTTACCTAGTTAAATGGTGATAACTGTCGCCCTTGGCTTCTTGCTCCACGAGTAGGTGTTACCTAAGTAAATGGTGATAACTGTCACCATTGGCTTCTTGCTCCACGAGTAGGTGTTACCTAGTTAAATGGTGATAACTGTCGCCCTTGGCTTCTTGCTCCACGAGTAGGTGTTACCTAGTTAAATGGTGATAACTGTCGCCCTTGGCTTCTTGCTCTACGAGTAGGTGTTACCTAAGTAAATGGTGATAACTGTCGCCTTTGGCTTCTAGCTCTACGAGTAGGTGTTACCTAAGTAAATGGTGATAACTGTCGCCCTTTACTTCTTGCTCCACGAGTAGGTGTAACCTAGTTAAATGGTGATAACTGTCGCCCTTGGCTTCTTGCTCCACGAGTAGGTGTTACCTAGTTAAATGGTGATAACTGTCGCCCTTGGCTTCTTGCTCTACGAGTAGGTGTTACCTAAGTAAATGGTGATAACTGTCGCCCTTTACTTCTTGCTCCACGAGTAGGTTTAACCTAGTTAAATGGTGATAACTGTCGCCCTTGCCTTCTTGCTCCACGAGTAGGTGTAACCTAGTTAAATGGTGATAACTGTCGCCCTTGGCTTCTTGTTCCACGAGTAGGTATTACCTAGTTAAAAAGGTGATAACTGTCGCCCTTTGTGTCTTGCTTCACGAGTAGGTGTAACCTAGTTAAATGGTGATAACTGTCGCCCTTGGCTTCTTGCTCCACGAGTGGGTGTTACCTAGTTAAATGGTGATAACTGTCGCCCTTGGCTTCTTGCTCCACGAGTAGGTGTTACCTAGTTAAATGGTGATAACTGTCGCCCTTGGCTTCTTGCTCCACGAGTAGGTGTAACCTAGTTAAATGGTGATAACTGTCGCCCTTGGCTTCTTGCTCCACGAGTGGGTGTTACCTAAGTAAATGGTGATAACTGTCGCCCTTGGCTTCTTGCTCCACGAGTAGGTGTTACCTAGTTAAATGGTGATAACTGTCGCCCTTGGCTTCTTGCTCCACGAGTAGGTGTAACCTAGTTAAATGGTGATAACTGTCGCCCTTGGCTTCTTGCTCCACGAGTGGGTGTAACCTAGTTAAAAGGTGATAACTGTCGCCCTTAGATTCTTGCTCCACGAGTAGGTGTAACCTAGTTAAAAGGTGATAACTGTCGCCCTTAGATTCTTGCTCCACGAGTAGGTGTAACCTAGTTAAATGCTGATAACTGCCGCCCTTTGCTTCTTGCTCTACGAGTAGGTGTAACCTAAGTAAATGGTGATAACTGTCGCCCTTGGCTTCTTGCTCTACGAGTAGGTGTAACCTAGGTAAATGGTGATAACTGTCGCCCTTGGCTTCTTGCTCCACGAGTAGGTGTAACCTAGTTAAAAGGTGATAACTGTCGCCCTTAGATTCTTGCTCCACGAGTAGGTGTAACCTAGTTAAAAGGTGATAACTGTCGCCCTTAGATTCTTGCTCCACGAGTAGGTGTAACCTAGTTAAATGGTGATAACTGTCGCCCTTTGCTTCTTGCTCTACGAGTAGGTGTAACCTAAGTAAATGGTGATAACTGTCGCCCTTGGCTTCTTGCTCTACGAGTAGGTGTAACCTAGGTAAATGGTGATAACTGTCGCCCTTGGCTTCTTGCTCCACGAGTAGGTGTTACCTAGTTAAATGGTGATAACTGTCGCCCTTGGCTTCTTGCTCCACGAGTAGGTATTACCTAGTTAAATGGTGATAACTGTCGCCCTTGGCTTCTTGCTCCACGAGTAGGTGTAACCTAGTTAAATGCTGATAACTGCCGCCCTTTGCTTCTTGCTCTACGAGTAGGTGTAACCTAAGTAAATGGTGATAACTGTCGCCCTTGGCTTCTTGCTCTACGAGTAGGTGTAACCTAGGTAAATGGTGATAACTGTCGCCCTTGGCTTCTTGCTCCACGAGTAGGTGTAACCTAGTTAAAAGGTGATAACTGTCGCCCTTAGATTCTTGCTCCACGAGTAGGTGTAACCTAGTTAAAAGGTGATAACTGTCGCCCTTAGATTCTTGCTCCACGAGTAGGTGTAACCTAGTTAAATGGTGATAACTGTCGCCCTTTGCTTCTTGCTCTACGAGTAGGTGTAACCTAAGTAAATGGTGATAACTGTCGCCCTTGGCTTCTTGCTCTACGAGTAGGTGTAACCTAGGTAAATGGTGATAACTGTCGCCCTTGGCTTCTTGCTCCACGAGTAGGTGTTACCTAGTTAAATGGTGATAACTGTCGCCCTTGGCTTCTTGCTCCACGAGTAGGTATTACCTAGTTAAATGGTGATAACTGTCGCCCTTGGCTTCTTACTCCACGAGTAGGTGTTACCTAAGTAAATGGTGATAACTGTCGCCCTTGGCTTCTTGCTCCACGAGTAGGTGTTACCTAAGTAAATGGTGATAACTGTCGCCCTTGGCTTCTTGCTCCACGAGTAGGTGTTACCTAGTTAAATGGTGATAACTGTCGCCCTTTGCTTCTAGCTCCACAAGTAGGTGTTATCTAGTTAAATGGTGATAACTGTCACCTTTGGCTTCTTGTTCGACGAATACGTGTAGCAGAGTGAAATGTTAATTCTGCTTTATTTTATTTCGTGAATTGTTTCAATAGAAGCTAAGTTAATAGTTATTTCGAATGCATTATATAGGCTGATAAAATGTTATCCATGACAAGTAGGTTATGGTGGAAGTGCCTACACGATGTTTGTGTCCTGATCCTTGGAAAACGAGTGCATTGTGAATCCAGATTATTGCCAAGTAAACAAAACAATCGAGACTAGTTGATAACCCTGTTTACACGCATCATGTTTAGCTGTCTCTATGATGTCATTGCGATTACGCTATAGGCCAACACCAGTTTTGTAACCGACTGTAATATCTCGTTCGGAAAGTTTCAATTGTAATAATGACGGTTTAAATAGTAATGCATTTTCTCTAACTGCCGAGTGATAGCGGTTCTAATTAATTGGCAATTTTGCCTTATTTGCACCACGCATCTGACACAGTATGCATGGATACACTTTATGAAGACTTCGTCCAGAGTAAATATCACAACCAGTTTCTAAATGTCAGGTGTCACGTTTTACTCAATTTACACTCATAGATTTAACATTGTAAGCCTAACTGTGAGGCATTGTGTGATATGTTTGGTTCTGCTGCAACGCGAGTCAGGCAGACCAATCTATTTTGAAAAAAACAGTAACGACACCAACCAAACGAGATTCATTAATGCTTTTGCCATATCCAAGGGCTAGCTCTCGTCTACTTGTTATGTTGGACCTACTTGATGCATATTGTATGTTTGTATGTAACAAAAGGTATGTTTCACAGGTAACGACCTATAAATGTGTGTCGCCTTTGTGCATGCGTTCTCAATCAGATGTAATCTATGAAATATGTCAGTTATCCTTTATAGACTAATCTTTTTCATCACTAGATCGCGCGGGTTGGTCGTGGTAAGGGAAAATGTTTTTTGGTAAGGGAATGTTCCTCTTGTCTACGTTTCCTTTCTAATACAAATGAAAGGAAAATTTTTGTCGAATCTGTGACCATTGAAAATGCCCTTACAGGAAAGTGGCCATCCGTAAAAAATAACTAAACCAGACACGATAAAATATATGACGTACTTGGAGTAGTTACTGCTGACTATCCCTCGGTGTTCTTTATACTTTGTGCATAAGGCCACCTGTGTAAGAATCTGATCAAGTGACTTACGTTCTTCTATAGCGCAATATCCAGTCCCCGGGACTGCTCAACGCGCTTTACACTCTACTCCTTGGCAGACCTGTCCAATCGAACAAGATCTCGACCTCTCTGCCGTGTTGTAGTAAAGACTATAGGCACACAAATATCCATCACTGCCTATACATGGAGGTGACAGATGTTGTGCAGGAGGACGTAATTGACAGGGCGTCATGGTTAGGAGAGACATGGAGGTCACAGAGATTGTGGAGGAGGACGCAATAGACAGGGCGTCATGGTCAGGGAAGACTTGGAGATCACATAGATTGTGGAGCAGGACGCAATAGACAGGGAGTCATAGTCAGGAGAGACATGGAGATATTGTGGAGTATGACGCAATAGACATAGTGTCGTCTTGAGGAGAGACGTTAAGGTGACAAAGGTCGTACAGATGGACTCAATGGTCAGGGCTTTGTGGTGAGAAGAGACATGAAGGTGACGGAGGTTGTGGAGGAGGACGTAATGGACAGGACGTCGTGGTGACGTAGACATAGAGGTGACATAATGTGTGGATGAGGACGGAATGGACAGGGCGTCGTGGTGAGGAGAGACTTGGAGGAGACATAGATTGTGGAGAATGACTCAATGGACCGGCCGTCGTGGTGAGGAAAGATATGGAGGATACATAGGTTGTGGAGGAGGACGAAATGGACAAGGCGCCGTGGTGCAGAGATACATGGTGGTGACATATGTTATGGAGGAGGACACAATAGACAGGACGTCGTGGTGCGGAGATACATGGTGGTGACATATGTTATGGAGGAGGACACAATAGACAGGACGTCGTGGTGCGGAGATACATGGTGGTGACATATGTTATGGAGGAGGACACAATAGACAGGACGTCGTGGTGTGGAGATACATGGTGGTGACATATGTTATGGAGGAGGACACAATAGACAGGACGTCGTGGTGCGGAGATACATGGTGGTGACATATGTTATGGAGGAGGACACAATAGACATGACGTCGTGGTGCGGAGATACATGGTGGTGACATATGTTATGGAGGAGGACACAATAGACAGGACGTCGTGGTGCGGAGATACATGGTGGTGACAGATGTTATGGAGGAGGACACAATAGACAGGACGTCGTGGTGCGGAGATACATGGTGGTGACAGATGTTATGGAGGAGGATACAATAGACAGGACGTCGTGGTGCGGAGATACATGGTGGTGACAGATGTTATGGAGGAGGACACATTAGACAGGACGTCGTGGTGCGGAGATACATGGTGGTGACAGATGTTATGGAGGAGGACACAATAGACAGGACGTCGTGGTGCGGAGATACATGGTGGTGACAGATGTTATGGAGGAGGACACATTAGACAGGACGTCGTGGTGCGGAGATACATGGTGGTGACATATGTTATGGAGGAGGATACAATAGACAGGACGTCGTGGTGCGGAGATACATGGTGGTGACATATGTTATGGAGGAGGACACAATAGACAGGACGTCGTGGTGCGGAGATACATGGTGGTGACAGATGTTATGGAGGAGGACACAATAGACAGGACGTCGTGGTGCGGAGATACATGGTGGTGACATATGTTATGGAGGAGGACACAATAGACAGGACGTCGTGGTGTGGAGATACATGGTGGTGACATATGTTATGGAGGAGGACACAATAGACAGGACGTCGTGGTGCGGAGATACATGGTGGTGACATATGTTATGGAGGAGGACACAATAGACAGGACGTCGTGGTGCGGAGATACATGGTGGTGACAGATGTTATGGAGGAGGACACATTAGACAGGACGTCGTGGTGTGGAGATACATGGTGGTGACAGATGTTATGGAGGAGGATACAATAGACAGGACGTCGTGGTGCGGAGATACATGGTGGTGACATATGTTATGGAGGAGGACACATTAGACAGGACGTCGTGGTGTGGAGATACATGGTGGTGACATATGTTATGGAGGAGGACACAATAGACAGGACGTCGTGGTGCGGAGATACATGGTGGTGACAGATGTTATGGAGGAGGATACAATAGACAGGACGTCGTGGTGTGGAGATACATGGTGGTGACAGATGTTATGGAGGAGGACACATTAGACAGGACGTCGTGGTGTGGAGATACATGGTGGTGACAGATGTTATGGAGGAGGACACAATAGACAGGACGTCGTGGTGCGGAGATACATGGTGGTGACAGATGTTATGGAGGAGGATACAATAGACAGGACGTCGTGGTGCGGAGATACATGGTGGTGACATATGTTACGGAGGAGGATACAATAGACAGGACGTCGTGGTGCGGAGATACATGGTGGTGACATATGTTATGGAGGAGGACACATTAGACAGGACGTCGTGGTGTGGAGATACATGGTGGTGACATATGTTATGGAGGAGGACACATTAGACAGGACGTCGTGGTGTGGAGATACATGGTGGTGACAGATGTTATGGAGGAGGATACAATAGACAGGACGTCGTGGTGCGGAGATACATGGTGGTGACAGATGTTATGGAGGAGGACACATTAGACAGGACGTCGTGGTGCGGAGATACATGGTGGTGACATATGTTACGGAGGAGGATACAATAGACAGGACGTCGTGGTGCGGAGATACATGGTGGTGACATATGTTATGGAGGAGGACACATTAGACAGGACGTCGTGGTGTGGAGATACATGGTGGTGACATATGTTATGGAGGAGGACACATTAGACAGGACGTCGTGGTGCGGAGATACATGGTGGTGACAGATGTTATGGAGGAGGATACAATAGACAGGACGTCGTGGTGTGGAGATACATGGTGGTGACAGATGTTATGGAGGAGGACACAATAGACAGGACGTCGTGGTGCGGAGATACATGGTGGTGACAGATGTTATGGAGGAGGACACATTAGACAGGACGTCGTGGTGCGGAGATACATGGTTGTGACAGATGTTATGGAGGAGGACACATTAGACAGGACGTCGTGGTGTGGAGATACATGGTGGTGACAGATGTTATGGAGGAGGATACAATAGACAGGACGTCGTGGTGCGGAGATACATGGTGGTGACAGATGTTATGGAGGAGGACACATTAGACAGGACGTCGTGGTGTGGAGATACATGGTGGTGACATATGTTATGGAGGAGGACACATTAGACAGGACGTCGTGGTGTGGAGATACATGGTGGTGACAGATGTTATGGAGGAGGATACAATAGACAGGACGTCGTGGTGCGGAGATACATGGTGGTGACAGATGTTATGGAGGAGGACACATTAGACAGGACGTCGTGGTGTGGAGATACATGGTGGTGACAGATGTTATGGAGGAGGACACATTAGACAGGACGTCGTGGTGCGGAGATACATGGTGGTGACAGATGTTATGGAGGAGGACACATTAGACAGGACGTCGTGGTGTGGAGATACATGGTGGTGACAGATGTTATGGAGGAGGACACAATAGACAGGACGTCGTGGTGTGGAGATACATGGTGGTGACAGATGTTATGGAGGAGGATACAATAGACAGGACGTCGTGGTGTGGAGATACATGGTGGTGACAGATGTTATGGAGGAGGACACATTAGACAGGACGTCGTGGTGCGGAGATACATGGTGGTGACAGATGTTATGGAGGAGGACACAATAGACAGGACGTCGTGGTGCGGAGATACATGGTGGTGACAGATGTTATGGAGGAGGACACATTAGACAGGACGTCGTGGTGCGGAGATACATGGTGGTGACAGATGTTATGGAGGAGGACACAATAGACAGGACGTCGTGGTGCGGAGATACATGGTGGTGACAGATGTTATGGAGGAGGACACATTAGACAGGACGTCGTGGTGCGGAGATACATGGTGGTGACAGATGTTATGGAGGAGGATACAATAGACAGGACGTCGTGGTGCGGAGATACATGGTGGTGACAGATGTTATGGAGGAGGACACAATAGACAGGACGTCGTGGTGCGGAGATACATGGTGGTGACATATGTTATGGAGGAGGACACAATAGACATGACGTCGTGGTGCGGAGATACATGGTGGTGACATATGTTATGGAGGAGGACACAATAGACAGGACGTCGTGGTGCGGAGATACATGGTGGTGACATATGTTATGGAGGAGGACACAATAGACAGGACGTCGTGGTGCGGAGATACATGGTGGTGACATATGTTATGGAGGAGGACACAATAGACATGACGTCGTGGTGCGGAGATACATGGTGGTGACATATGTTATGGAGGAGGACACAATAGACAGGACGTCGTGGTGCGGAGATACATGGTGGTGACAGATGTTATGGAGGAGGACACAATAGACAGGACGTCGTGGTGCGGAGATACATGGTGGTGACAGATGTTATGGAGGAGGATACAATAGACAGGACGTCGTGGTGCGGAGATACATGGTGGTGACAGATGTTATGGAGGAGGACACATTAGACAGGACGTCGTGGTGCGGAGATACATGGTGGTGACAGATGTTATGGAGGAGGACACAATAGACAGGACGTCGTGGTGCGGAGATACATGGTGGTGACAGATGTTATGGAGGAGGAAACAATAGACAGGACGTCGTGGTGCGGAGATACATGGTGGTGACAGATGTTATGGAGGAGGATACAATAGACAGGACGTCGTGGTGCGGAGATACATGGAGGAGACATAGATTGTGGAGAATTACGCAAAAGGCAGGGTGTCGTGGTCAGGAGAGACATGAAGGTCACACAGATTGTGGAGGAGGACGCAATAGACAGGTCGTCATGGGGAGGAGAGGCACAGAGGAGACAGAGATTGTGGACGATGACGCAATAGACAGGGCGTCGTTGTGAGGAGAGACATGGTGCATCACCAGCTCCCCGATATCTACCATAGTTCATCACCCGCCACTGAATGCATACTATAGTGTATCACCCGCTCCCGGATGTCTACCGTAGTACACCACCCGCCCCGGATGTCCACCGTAGTACATCATCTGTCCCCGATGTCTACCGTAGTACACCACCCGCCCTCGGATCTCTACCACAGTACACCACCAGCCCCCGGATGTCTATTGTAGTATATCATCCGCCCCCGGATCTCTACCACAGTATATCATCAGCCCCCGGATGTCTACAGTAGTACACCACCCGCCCGTGGATGCATACTATAGTGTATCACCCGCTCCCGGGTCTCTACGACAGTACATCACCAGCCCCCCGACGTCTACCGTAGTACATCACCAGTCCCCGGATGTCTACGGTAGTACACCACCCGCTCCGAATCTCTACCACAGTACATCACCCGCCCCCGGATCTCCACCATAGTACATCACCAGCCCCCGGATGTCTACGGTAGTAGGGTAGGGTGGGGCATGGAGCCCCCTTAAGAGAAAATGGGCATATTTAAGCATACAGTGAAAATGTTGAGGTTTTTGCGCTTGCACACGATTGCGGGGTACCTATTCCATGTTTCACCAAAGGCATTCTGTCATCTGACGGCACTAACTGTTATGATCGTCAAATCCAAAGGAGGCGTCTTGCCCCATACGTGGGGCAAGACGCCCTTTAGTGTGGGGCAACCGGCCCCCAGGGGGCGTCTTGCCCCAATGAGAAATTGTGGTGAAACAAACATAAATTTAATCTGCAAAATGCGTTGAATAATTTCAAATAAGAAATACGAACTTTATTAAAGCATATTAAACGACATCAGGCAACAGATGAACAGGTGGCACATAATGCACAGTCAATCGCTCTCCGATTCACAGTTGGGACACGTGAGAAAGGCCTGCCCCGCGGTGCAATCTTCGTGGGCCCATTTCTTGCACAGTTGACATTGGACCCACACCTATCGTGATCTGCTATCTTTGAATGGCTCTCCGCAGATAATGCAGGGCCATTCTTCCTCCTCGCTACTGGAGCTCACGCGCCTTTTCTTTGCCGGGTGTGTCTCTTCACTCCTGTCGCCAGGGACTTCTTCTTGAGCTTGGGTGTGCTTTCTTTCTTCGTCTGCTGCATAGCCAACTTGTTCTTATACGGCATCGATGTCAGAACAGTGGCACACTCGGCAATACGCTATCTTTCACGTGGACGCGATATATTTGGCAACGGAGATAGCTGCTTTATCAGCTCCTTAACGGTCGACTCTCCTGCGTATGCGGTCGTTGGCGGGCCAGCAGTGGGCGGTGTCGGCCCAGCAATGGACGGTGGCGGGCCAGCAGTGGACGATGGCGGGCCAGCAGTGGACAATTGCACTTTAGGACGATTGAAACCGACAGCCCTTGCGGTGTTCGTACCCTGAGGCTGCCGAATAGCCAGGTCAGGCTGGCGCTTGAAGAAGCCGTGAAGCCAGTCTCGGCCGGCCATCTTTGTTTCGGCGTTGAACGTGTGCGCAAGCCCCTGCTTCACCGCGAGATCGTACGCGAGGCGCCTGACGTCCACGGTCGTCAAGCCGTACAGGCACTTCTCCATATACGCGATGTGTTCGCGCAGCGTGCGTTCCACGTCAGCCGATAGTACTGGTTGCCTTGGGCCGAGAGATAGCGATCCCACAGTGGCGACTTTCTTGTCGCGGTGTCTTCGCAGCGTACTGGCCGAAATGTCAAAACGCCGACTGACAGCCTTCATAGGCTGATTCTCCAGCGCTGCCAGTGCCTCCTTCAACACATCGTCCCCATAGGCACCCGTTCCGACTTGTGCTTGTACGTGCGGACCATTTATCCAGAAGAAAATATTAGTCAGTAGATGTTCAATCTGTCATAGGCCTATTGCAAATTTGCATTCAAACACATGCCGTATTTATTATTTATTTATGCATGCCTATTTATTTATATATTTATTTATTTGTTTATTTCTTTATTTTGTCTAAACGTATTTATACAGGGTAGGCTAGTACATTCAGATTAAAATACAGTTTTTCACTGTAGCCTTGTGCTTATACATAATTTATGGAAAAAATACAGGAATAAAAAAACAATATATATCAATATCATGTTGCAAATACACAGATAATAAAATAGGACAATTAATATAACAATTACATCATAATATAATGCAATAATTATTGGTAATATAGAATGATATAAAACATAATATACAAATACTATAAATAAAATATATTTAATTGTAGCTCTAAGGCTAGGCCTTGCACGTTAGCCTGTGTTGCATGTGTAAAACAAACAATTAAAAAACGTGGGGTAAGACGCCCCCAATAGGTTTCATGCAGACATGTGCCGATGGTCAAATTACATTTAATTATCACCCGTTTTGCATGGTAATAATTGAAACTACTGACATACACGATGCATAAAGAAACGACTATGTGATATCGCATGTAATCTCTGTCTCATAATCATACATCTAGTATGTAACATTTTAACATCAAACAAGCCTAACAACTTCAAATTCATTTTTTTTTACTCACCGTTGTTTTAGCGCTCTTGCTCGTTCGGACGCAATGAATGCTAGGTGGCAGCATTGTTTTCATCCACCAGAGACAGGCAGCAAACGATCGAAATATTGAAATATCCAGGGGGCGTCTTACCTCGAGGGGGCTTCTTACCCCACCCTACCCTACACCACCCGCCCCGAATCTCTACCGTAGTACACCACCCGCCATCGGATGTCTACTATACTACAACAACCGCCCCTGATGTCTACCACTGCGGCACATCTGGCGTTCAACTGACACGACGTTTTTAATAAGAATTGTATCACTAAAACTGTAAATGAATTCTTCTGTGTTGTAGGGCCTACTATAACTATTGATCGTTAGGCAAATTAAAGTGTAAATTATTGAACATACCATCTCTACATCCAAATGGTTTGAACGAGAAATCTTGAAAGGATGTCGCATTGTGAATCGAGGATTCGTTTGTTCGGTGTGACATCAATGGAATATGTTGTGTGATGCATTCATTGTTACGTGGATGACGCTGTGCGTAGTTATTCAATAAATAGTTCCGGTTACAATCTCGGCGCCTTGCCGGTCGGTATTCGTTATGTGATAGGTGTAAGGAAAGAGTTTGATTACTATTTTTCACCGCGAATATACGGCATCTACGTGAGAACGAAAGTTTTTTTTCGCAAAGTGCAAGCGGAAGGAGAGACGATGGAACAGTTTATTCGTGCATTGAACGAATTTGCGGACACATGTGAATTTCTGGACAATTCAACACAGATTATGGATCGCAAATACAAACACTATTTTGTGTGCCTCCAGACACGATGAACCAGGGATGGTTTATGCATTTCTCATTTGAACATTAACCTACAGTTTTGAAGCATATTTGTGTATATTTATTATTAATGACATAATATCTGTTCAGAATGCAAACATGTTATATAAATTGAAATATAAACTTTTAATAATTGATGCTTCTTAATTTACTCCTCGGTCCCAAATACTTCCATGTCTGGAAGAAAAACTGACATATATTCCGTGAGACGATCTTCGATATAAATGCAGTGATGTTTAATGACTTAATCTGGTTTCCGTAGTAGCACATAAAGCAGCGTTGCGCCGAAATAAAAGTACGACTAACGCGGTGTCACTAAATAGGTCCACTCAAATCAGGCTACCTGCGCTATTGGACCAAGTAATAAACAGCAAAAATTGACAGGAAGTTAACTTGTAGTAGATCAACTAGGAGGTACACGGAGCACGCGGTCCGTCTACAATTCGATTCACTTAGGGATCATCTCAGAACGTCGATGTCCGACATCAGACGAAATTACTTTCATCTAGCCTCAGCCCCCCACCCCCTCGCTCAGACGATTTTTTTAAACATTAATATGATGATACCAGTATAATTAACAGTGTCGGTCGATGTCCGACGTCAGATGAAACTTCCTCAGACCCTACCTCCCCAAACTAAAATAATTTCGCTTGATGTCGGACATCTGAGATGACCCCTTAGCAAAACTACACTGTAGGAACAACGATTCGCTACCTCGTTTTTGCATTTTTGTATGTAGGTTTGGTATAATAATTAGAGACAATACTATTTTAGTTTACGATTTAGATATTGTATCATAAACTAAAGAAATTAAAGTTTAGTAGGATTTAACTGATTATAGTTTTTATATATATTTTTATTATTTATGTAAGGCATAATTAACATGATCTGTACATCTATGAAAATATAGCATGTCACTAATGAATAAATAGTCAAGGAATGTACACTTCAAAGCCCATGGTTAATGTTCAACTGAAAGATTCCATGTACATCCCTGTTTTTCATGTGTGGAGGTACATACATTATCGTTAATCTTTTCGATCAATTATATTCTGATGAAACCATTCAAAAATGAAATGGGGAGTGGTAGAAGAGGTACGCACCTCATGCTATGAATTAATTATTTTTTGGTCTCTGGTTTTGGTGCGAGAACCTAGATTACATTCTTAAAAGTGATTGCTCGCATACCCCCATTTATCTTAGTCTAAACTCAATCGCATTAGGCTTTATCGCAATATTTAGAAGTACAATCACATAATCGTTTGTGCACAATAACTATTATGTGTAACCGTATACGTACACTCAATGCGTTGAACATAAAAGGCATCCAGTGTTGCCTAAGGTCACGAATTTGTTCAAGCTCAGATAACAAAGCTAAACCCAAAACACTGGCGTCGGAACATGGTGGATATTTGGTGGGTTGAGGCTCTCCAAAACCTCAATTTTCACCCCCCCCCCCCTCTTGAGGATCGCCAAAACACCCACATTGAGGCTCTCCAAAATAACTCCATCGTCAAGCTCTTCAAAAACCTCGATTTGCACCCCCCCCCCAATGTTTACATTGAGGCTCTCCACAAACATGAATTTGAACTCCTCATATATATCTGTCTGTTTGGGGTGAAACTGGCCTCGATTCCGATGCTCGAGTTCTGATTTTTTTTTCTCTCACTGATCCTGCACTGCTCTCTCCACCAGTCGTCTCCAGTTCTCCCAATCCTTCAAAATCTCTTTTTCCACAGTCCTCCCATCGCAGTCTAGTTCTTCCTCGCCTCCTTTTCCTTTCCAGTGTCCGTGCATCTGCTCTTTTTGCCATCCGTTCTTTTCCCATTCTCTTTACATGCCCTGCCCATCTTAGTTGACTCATGCGTATG
The DNA here is from genome assembly GCA_963995525.1 of Escarpia spicata. Classification (NCBI taxonomy): domain Eukaryota; kingdom Metazoa; phylum Annelida; class Polychaeta; order Sabellida; family Siboglinidae; genus Escarpia; species Escarpia spicata. The sequence goes on along the minus strand of OZ023208.1, from coordinate 66,984,329 downwards.
CTTGTTCAGAAACAATTGTGTCCACTAGTCACATCAAAGACAATTAATTGCAGGCGGTACTATGACCGTATGATGTCAATAAGTAGCATCATTCTAGTCCACTGCCTGCTATATTTTGGGGAGGTTGTGCTATTCTAATTATAGCTCCTGGCCCAGGGAAAATCGTCTCCACAGACGCATCAACTTTGACACGTCATCTAATCAATATGTTTATTATATACTCGTTTGAGTTAACATGTTTATTATATACTCGTTTCACTTAACATGTTTATTATATACTCGTTTCACTTAACATGTTTATTATATACTCGTTTCACTTAACATGTTTATTATATACACGTTTGACTTAACACGTTAATTACAATAATACCCATTTGACTTAACATGTTTATTATATACTCGTTTGCACAAATAGACCTTTGCAACTTGTTTACTCACTTTTATAGTCAGCTAGAATACCCCCGACCCTATGCGTTTTGCCCCAACTACAATTTGGTATTTTGCCCCATATGTACAGTATTCAAAACATTACCATTTAGACAATATTAAAGTTGTTTTACATACATCCGCAACATTTACAACACACCGATAAAATAGTTGTCAATTAACAACTACAAAGAGGCCATTAACCTAACTACAACCGAAATTCTAAAATCCAAACAAACGTTTTAGAAAAAAATGGGTGAAAAAAAATGATAGCTAGAGTTTCTATGCTTATGTAAGGATCGAGTAAACAGAAGGTTCTTGATATGGTGGGGCCACTAGAAAACAGTCAAGGAAACGTAATATCTGAGGTGTTTCAAAAGGAAGAGGCCCTGAACGAGTATTCCAGCTCAGTGTTAAAGCAGCGTTACAACATTTGTTCATATTCAATATATTTATTCAATAATTTGGTGCATTTTCCACTGTATATCTTATACGAATGCTGGTAGTCATTGATAGCCATGGCGTAACGTAATCGCTAATCCAGTCTCTAGGTGCATAGAGTCATTTTTGGTTTATGGGTTCTGACCGTGGTTTCGTTTTGTCCGAACTCTCACTTCATTTGCATGAGGGGTTCGTTTCTTGGAAGGGATACGTAAAAATATTGTAGGTTTAGTCCGAATTCCCCCGATGTATACCTACGCATATTTCTTACAGTAATCACTAATTGCCAAGTAGTTGGATTTGTTGGAGGAAGAGTGCAGATTCGAAGGAGAATTTGTTGTTGTTAGGGGTGGTACATAAAAAGTGGATTCGGATGAACGCCCGATCCTCGCAGACCATGGTGCGTGTGGTATTAAAATGCACACGCCATCCATAGCAGGAACTCGTGATCTGATGCCGAGTCTTGCACAGTTTCAGAATAGTTGTATAACGATTTGTGAGCGGGGCTTGTGTACCAGCGACGCTAGCTATTGAGATGAAAGTAGGTCCATCTAGCGATCAATGTTCAAACCAAAGGCAAATGTACATAATAATTTGCCAAGAAAGGAGGACTTCCTGTGTGTGTGTGTGTGTGTGTGTGTGTGTGTGTGTGTGTGTGTGTGTGTGTGTGTGTGTGTGTGTGTGTGTGTGTGTGTGTACGTGCATGCGTACGTACGTGTGTGAGCGCGCGTATGCGTGTGAGTGTGTGCGAATGTGTGCATGTGTTTGTTTGTGTGTGTGCGTGTGCGTGTGCGCGTGCGCGAGTGCGTGTGCGTGTGCGTGTGCGTGTGTGTGTGTGTGTGTGAGTGCGTGTGGGTGTGTGCGATTGCGTGTGCGGGCGTGTGCGTGCATGTGTGTGTGTGTCTGTGTGTGCGTGTGCGTGTGCGTGTGTGCGTGTGTTGATGATGACGATGTACTGTTCCTGCGACATAAATAGTCTGGGAGACATCTTAATGTCGCAATCAGTCCCCGCAAAGTTTCCTCCATCCCGTGCGGTCTTCCGCCAGCTCTGTCAGAGTCTTGGTGTCATTGCGCGACCTCAGCCTGATGCCCGTCACTCTGAGGTCATGACTTTTATAGAATGCTCTATTAATATAGTGTATTTAATGGTTTGTATAAGGATATGGCACTATTTCCAAGCAAAGACATATGCGCATTCAAAACGACTCAATGCATGCATTGCAATACACACAATTCGGCATCACCCGACAACGGCAACGGCGTGTGTGTATATGAAACTTGATTGAAACATTGACGCTATTATATATTGGCGTCACAATAAACACCTTATTGGTTCATTACGGCTGTTACTCAACGAACCAACCTTCACCAACTTGAACCGTGTAACGGTCTTTTACCGTCAACTTTACATATTGCAATGTGAAAACCTCACTCGTGTGGGATTTGCTATTTTCACTTGCAGAAACGTTCGGAGTTACACCGGTTGAATTTTGTGTATTGCAATGCATGCATTGAGTCGTTTTGAATGCGCATATGTCTTTGCTTGGAAATAGTGCCATTACCTTATACAAACCATTAAATACACTATATTAATAGAGCATTCTATAAAAGTAAAATGTAAAGGTAAGTTCTTATATAGCGCAGTATCCAGTCCACAGGACTGCTCAAAGCGCTTTTCACTTTACCCCTGTCGGACCTGTTCAATCGAACATCATCGCGACTCGATGTATTATGGATGCACCAGCCTGTCAAATTCGATTATAAAGCAGCATTGGGTAAGGATTGGTTAAAGAGCGGTACATAGGCTCATTTGCTTGAAGACCGAGTCGGATGTATGTATGTATGTTTAGTGGAAATTCATTCCATAATTTAACGCCATTAAATTTAGAAGATTTGCTCCCCTGGCCCTTGACATAATAATAATAAACAATAAAATACGAAATGTGTATAGCGCCATAATCACATAGTGCTCTATGGCGCTTTACAATACACTGATAATTCCACTAAACATGTAAATCATAAAATAGTATGTTAGGTATTTTAAGAACATATTAACTTAGAATCGTATATCGAATTAAATAGTTAAAAAGTTATTTAATTATACGGGTGTTATACCTAAAATGTATATATGGAATAAAATAATTTAATAATAATATTTATTTATTACACTAACAGTCATGCAGTTATAGGGATCAAGTGGGGTTAAAATAGTAACATGATATAATATGAGCATGGAATTAAATAAAGTAGACTAATAACAATAATAAATATATTAAGTGAGATTGATTAAAACCGTAAGACATGTATTGTTCAGGCATAAATCATATTCCTGCCAGAATACGAAGGTTTTTTTAGCTGCCAGTGAAAGCTGATGCAGCTGTTAGAGTTTCTGATGGTAGCAGGCAAACTGTTCCACAAAGTCGACGCTGCTTTGGAGAATGTCCGATCTCCGTATCTCCGTATGTGACTGTTCGAGTTCGTAACACTATCACCAAGATTGAAGATTCAGATCGTAGAGAACGTATTGGTCTGTAAATGGACACCAGTCCGCTCAAGTATAGTGGTGCTTGGTGATGTACAGCACGGTAGGTATATTGTATTCGACGATGGACTGGACGCCAGAGAAGCTTCTTTAGAACGGGAGTGACATGCGAGCGGCGGCTGGTTCTTGTGATTATACGCGCGCATGCATTCTGCTGACGCTGCATTTTCGCAAGTTGATTCACGGGCAAGCCACGCAGTAAGGAATTAAAGTAATCAAGTCTTGATGTTATGAGAGCATGAACGAGTGTCTTAGCTGCGTCATATGGGTGAGGTATTGACGGATTCTCCCGATGTTTCTGAGGTGGTAATATCCAGTTCGTCATAAGGAATGTTTAGGCCTACGTGTTGGGTCTTACTTATAGGTGTTGATCGTATATATAACCGCAAGATCACGGACGGAAGATGGTTGTAGTTGTTGTTGTTCACCGACCGTAACAGCTACTTTGGGTAACGCTTTAAATCCGCAGTGTTGACTCAACTACTTTTATTTTGTACTTGAGTAAAAATACAATTAACTCACCTAAAAATTAATTAAGTAAAAGTACATTGAAAAAAACCTACTTAATTGAGTAAAAAGTAAAAGTAACTTTCAAAAGTACTTGAAGTAAGAGTAAAAGTACAATTCAACGTTTTAATTTAAACATTACAGCAGGCACACAAAATGCGAGACGAAAATAACTACTTCTCTCTACATGAACCTTAACCCTATAACAGTCACTAAAATAAAATAACTACTGCATAGTCTACTCAAATCACAACCACACGCGATCACGCTGTTGGGTGTAGCTCTCAGTTGGTGACGATGGGGACTGATCACTCGTGGCCCTTTTTTCTGGACACGCCTTTTGTCAATAATCCGTCAAAAAAACATGTTCTTATTGGCATTCCCATCGACAGATATGTACGACTCATCTACGTTTGTAAGGGGAATTGCCTTTTGCTATCTAGGTTGACGGCAATGCCCATTGTCTGTCTTTACCATTTACATTACTATTGACTACATGTAATTAAAGGGCATTGCCATTTCCCACCCTTATTCTGTGACTCTCTTTCTCTTCATAAACCTAGCAACGTGCAGCAGATTCCAATACACATCACATCCTATAACTACACTATAGATGAGGCGAGGAGCAGTGAATAAAAAACATGTTCTGGATACACCGCTTGGCTGCCCGACTAGTAGATCTTTACAAATTTTCAGCGTGAGGTCAATACTCTAGTGGCTTTGCCATTGACGCGATAATGCAGACACCGTGAGATGTCGCCACCGTTTGTTGAGTGAATTCGCTGTCGTTAATCTTGCGAGGAATTGGTCGCAAATAACACTGGATATCTGGAATAGTGTCGATTGACATTAGAAATAGGTATGCCTGTCAAGTAAGTAATACAATATACGTGAATCTTGTTTAGAAACTACCCGTGAAATGTTTTCCAATATAATGAATTGATTGTTTCTAGTGTTGAATATCAAATTCAGAGTTTCCCCTGGGACTGGATAAAATGACGGGCGAGGGTGGCTACGCGAGCGCCAAACGTTGCCGGGGGATTTTTAGGAGATATTTTAAAAACTAGTTTTAAAGTGGTGCATTCTGAGGTATGTTTTAACCTTTGCTCTTGAATATTGAGGGGAAGATATAACACAACAAATCACTACTTGTATATGTAGTAATCATGACGTCAGTAATCACGATTGTTTCATCTTGTTGAGGTGTGGTTTCCACTTTACCACTGATACTCAGTTGAAGTGTGGTTTCCACATGACCACTGGTACTTGGGTTGTGGTGATGTTTTGTTGCCCTAACCCTAGGCCTTGTCACAACCAGACCTGGGGCTGAGTACATTTTCATGAGTACAAGTACGAGTATGAGTACTTTGATGATGGATAAGTACGAGAACGAGTACATTGCTAAAAGCTGAGTACAAGTACGAGTACATTCTCACATGTACAAGTAAAATTATGAGTACATTTTTTTGTTTATTAAAAAATAACGTATTTTATAATTGTTAATTAATCTAATTTATCTAACTCGGAACAAATGAATATGCAATGGCAGTTGATCAATTTTTTATGAGGAAAACTAAAAAACCTGTTTCATCAACAATGAAATTCACTTCATTGGCATTTATTTCAGTGGCATAGTATGATCTTATCATCTATTTGCCATTGCACCGAATGAACATGAGTTGTTCACAGGTTGAGTCTTTCAGGCTGCACCGTTCAGAGCAGAATACTTTCTCGGCTATGCTAGATACCCTTTCAACTGGGGCTAATGAGGCTGAAATGGTGAGATGGTGAGGGACCAACTGAGCCAGAGTTGGAAAACTCAGAACTGCAGTGGGTCACTGTGACGATCTGTACATGGCTGACTGAGGTATTCGTTCACCTCTACAATCAGCAATCTGCTGATATTATAAGTTTGCAATTTATATTTTCTGATCGTAGACTACTAGTTGTTGAGAGGGTTAGCACATGTCCACATAACAGGCTCAGCATCCCCTTTGGACTTTCTAGCCAGGCTGCTGCCCTGGAATTATACTAGTGTAGGAGGCAGTCTCACATGAACCACCTTACTTCTACAGAGGAAGACTGGCAGTTCTTGTTCTTGGCAGTTACCACTGTCAGCCACTGTCAAGTGGTATGGTCTCCGGACTACATCAAAGGCATTTCCTGTCTAACTGGTGGGTTAACTGCTAATTAGCTCTTTATGGACATCCTGGTGGCTTAATTAAACAAACAGGTTTATGGCCTGAACTGATAGCCTACAATTATTGTTTGCTTAACAGGGTGTTTCTGACTGGGAAAAATTGCTGTCTGTTGCCATGTTTGGGTATCATAGTCATTGTTATCAGAAAATGAGGATGCACTATGTGTAGGGATGGTAAGATGGTATTCTATAAGAAATAACAAAGTATTTTTTAAATAGTTGAACATTTAAATATTTCAGGAAAGTTTCATTTTATAACCAAATATATATTTTTTCCCCAGTACATATTGAGAAAGTACTCAGATGTACTCGTAAAATCTGTGCTCTTCCAGTTCATCTTCAGACCTCCTGCAGCATTTTTTGTAATTCTTGTGGTGTAGTAGCGCATATGTGTATGTCATCGATGAGGCGAAGGTGGCTGATATATTCTATCCTCAAGCCTCTGGTTTCTCAGGTCAGTCTTCGGAATATGCTTTAGAGTGTAGCCATGAACAGCTTGGGCGATAGGGTGTCACCCTGTCGTACTCCTCTCTTCATGTTGATCTTGTTGCTCTTTTTGTGTAGGTGGACTGTCACCGAGCTGTTAGTGCAGGTGTCTTTCAGGAGTTTGATGTACACGTTTTCTATCCCCCGTTCTTGAAGGGAGGTCAGTATTGCTTGAGTTTGCACCAAGTCGAAAGCCTACTCGTAGTCAACGAAAGCAAGCACTTACATCGGTCTGTAGTTCTCTAAGTCTTTCTTATTTCCCTTCTTGAAGATTATCACCATCTTTGTGTTCTTCCATGCGATGGGCATTCGTCTTTCTCATAAGCATTTAGTATACAGCTTAGCCAGTATCTTCGAGATGGTATCTTCTCTTGCTTTTAATGTTTCAACGTTTACATGGTCGTTGCCTGATGTCTTCCCATTCTTCATATCTCTTAGTGCTGCTTCCACCTCCCATGATGTTATCTCTGGTACCTTCTCCAGGTCAGTGTGAATTATGGTACTCTGTTCCTCTATTGGTTCCATGATCATATCTTGGTCTTGTATTTCTCTACCCTGCTTGTCTGTACAAGTGTAATCAGTCTGTCTCGGCCTAGTGCCTGTGTTCTTCTTCCATTCTTTTTCTGTAGAATAGCCTGGATTTAAAACCGTGCACAGTCAAACCTCTCTTTGTGGTCAACTCAGTATGTTATGATGTATGATGTGGAATTAGCTAAGATGTTGCTCACTTCAGTCACTTGACTTCTCAACTTTCGAGTGTCAATATGTACGACTAGAATTGACCAAAATTAAAAATGTGCAATTGCATATTTGTGTTTCAGCTTCAACTCGTGCATGCCTTAGCTCCTGTTGGAAATATGCATACTTTTAAATTCACAAACATGTTTCCCGGCATAACTATGTGTCATTTGTTGACTCTGTGAGACTTCTGCTCCCTTTCCTTTGAACATGTTCCAAGTGGATTACAAGCATGTCCCACATGAACACATATTTGGGATGAAAACTATTGTCAAAGTAGTCTTCATTTGCAATGTAGTAAATGTACCATAATATCTCTGGGTTAAAAAAAAGCTCATAGGCAATAACAAGATAAAAATAAATACATTATTTTATACAATTAATCATGTTAAAAATAAAATGTGTCTAAAAGACAATTAAACATGTTAAATTAATAATTAATTAAATTTAAGCCAAATAATTGAAATGTAATTTCTACTATAATTATAACAACATGAAACAAAATCACTATATTAAAATGTTAATATTATAACGTTAGTGGTGGTTTATTGTATTATTACATAGGCATATTGATCTTATCGTTGTATTTATTGTATTGTGTTTATTTTCCAGAGTCCCCAACAAGCAAGAGGCCAGTGTGTGTGACAACTGTGTCATCAAGTCAGAAGTGCAGTTGACATCATCAATGAAGTTCAGTATCATACAGAATCACGTGTACAAATTTGGTGAAAGACGACGTGTTTGTGAGAGAAATCACTAGCGGAAGTGTTGGAATGTTTGTTGATTGGGGGACTTCGTGGGGGTCCATGGAAGGATTATTCCAGACAGACTTGGTTGAGTCTACTCATATGACTCAGTTATGAGTGTCTACACTCACCGGTTGAGTCATACTCATAATTATGACTCGGTTATGAGTGACTGTAAATAGTACAATATCAACAAATAAAAGTTATATTAATCTTATTTATGAGAAGATTGTCTACCAAGAACAGAAGCCACAAATATATTCATATTTCTGGCTTAACTTTGGATATAACAGACTCGATATTGGATACAAACAGGCTCAAAATTGGATATAAACAGGCTCAACATTGGATATAAACAGGCTAAACATTGGATACAAACAGGCTCAACATTGGATATAAACTGGCTCAACATTGAATATAACTAGGCTCAACATGGGATAATGACAGGCTCAACATGGGATAATGACAGGCGCAACATTGGATATAAACAGGCTCAATATTGGATATAAACGAGTGACTAAACTAAACAGTTATGTCCGTCTGAAGGTGATATAAACTGAAGGCCATTGCACCCGACACTCCACAAGTCAAGTTTCTTCCAGTGATGCCCGGTTGAAGGGTAAGTACATTGATAATTTGTATTATTCTTGTTTTGACATTTCAAGGACAAATAATTATACCCCACCTTTTTATTATAATTATTATATACTATTATATTATAATTAATACTTGTAAGGTTTGCAGAAAGGTCCAAGTCCACTCAAAACTCTACTCTTAGGTGTTTACACATTACAGGTTTTTTCTTCATAGTGTAAACTAAACATGCAAATATAAAAAAGTTTTAAAGACACAGGCTTGTTTAGCCCTGCAGGGGGTATATTTTATTGCTGGACTTGTACACATCTTCCATTTAGTGAAACACATGTTACTTTTGAGATGATCTGGTGCTGTTAACTCAAATGATATGGATGGATTTAAAATTCATTAATGAATAAACAAAATGAAAGAAATGGTGACATTTAAACCTATCATAACCTATGTGCCCAAGTGTGTCAACGTATATGATCAGTTATCACGAAATGTCGACAGAATTTGTTTTTGGGGGGTAAATTTAGAATTCCATATATAATGTTTTCCTTTTAGTCACTAATAAATAACATGTCAGGCTAATCGTGAAATAAATTTGGGTAGCTTAATTACTAAAACTGACTCTTTGGGATCACTTTGAACTTGTAAGTTTGTGTTGCTCGATACTGAACGTATACCTGTACATCATATATTTAACATATTTATTATGGTATTTTCAAATTTCTGCTTTTCGATTGTATTTTTTTGAGCACGTAACAGGCTTATGATTAAGATTCGATAGCAATGGCAACTTTTATCAAATTTCTTTTGTTTTCATGTGATTTAAAAATTAGAGTACCTTTTCTGTCTGCCTTTTAGAAGAGACAAGAGGTCTTGTCATTCTGAGGGACACTGTTTGCATAATATCACTGCAAGTTCAAATATAAAACAAAAAATTTTCAACGGAGCAATGTTTGTGCGGATACTATCGAGTTTTGTCTTTCTGGTGATGTTTAAAAAAAAGTATACGTTCGGTGTCGGAGAATGGAATTTGTCTTTAATATTTCTCAAATAGAAAGTAATGGTCTTAAGTGGAATCTGATTACTGTTCTTTGGCATCTTTGAGTGTTGCTCGGTGACAGCTAAATGCACAAGTTTCCAATCGTCATCACTTGGGTGAGAATGCAGCCCTACTCTAAATAAAAAAGTAGTGTTTATAGCAAGAGATGTCTTAAACAACTAAGTATTGCGTCGATTATTTTGGTAATATTTAGCAGGATGAAACAGTCTTCTTTTCGGCTTATGGACCAACATGCAGATGGAGCGATTTCGGTATTGGGAACTTGGAGAGTCGGTCACAAAATAGATAGTGTCAAGTAAAGGCATGGTTTGTTGGAGCTCTGATATCATTGCTTTAAGGAAGGCGAACGTTTAAGGCACCGAGTGGGTCGTCACACCTGACAGGCCTACGAAACTCAAAACTTTCATATTCCCATCTTCATCTCTGTAGTGCAATACCATTGGGTGGATGCTTACCTGCGCTTTGTCATAGTACACAAACCCTATTTCTTCCATGTATTTGACCTGCCAATTCTCTGCATAGTCCATCTAGCATGTGGCTTCCATCATAGGTTTAAACTTACCTCTGAGGTGTGCAGATTCTGCCACAATGAGCTCTAAATTCTGAGATTTCTTTCATGAGTGTTCAGTGTTTCCCCTAGGTGAAATGATGGGCGAGGTGGCAGTGATGGGGTACGCGAGCGGCGCAGGCACGAAGTGTTGCTGGGGGCATGTTTCCCCTGAGATTTTTTAAAAACTAGCTTTAAAATGGTGCATTCTGAGGTATATTTTAACCTTTACTTTTAAATATAGAGGGGAAGATATATAAAACAACAAGACACTACTTGTAACTATAGTAATCATGATTGATAAAAGTCAGTAATCATGATTGTTTCATCGTGTTCAGGTGTGGTTTCCACTTGACCACTGGTACTCAGTTGAGGTGTGGTTTCCACTTGACCACTGGTACTTGGTTGTGGTTATGTTTTTCTTGCACTAACCCTTGGCCTTGTTACCTGACAGAGTCAGTAAAAAAGTAAACGGTAAGTTCTTATAAAGTGCAAGACTGCTCAAAGCACTTTACATTTTACTCCCTGGCAGACCTGTTCAGTCGAATACCATCTCGACTTCTCTTGGAAGCATCCAGGGGTATCATCTGAAGACTCTGATCATCACCTGTAAATGATTATAATATCATAATATTATGGTAAATTGGTGGTTTATGTTCCAAAGATTATATATTATTTGCTGCTAGCATGCTATGCAATTAATTAATAATAATAATAATAAACTTTATTTATACACCATCAAATCCGGGACTAATGACCCCCGTTCACGGGTGTTTACAAATTGCCAATCATATAAGAAGCATAAAAACACTTTTAAGAGAACAAATAAGAAAATAAATTAAATTAGCAAACAATATCCTAGTATATAGTGTATGCATATATATATAAGCCTAAGTATAGTAAAATTACGGGTAAATGCAATGATAAAATAAACGATTAGCAAAAGTGCTGAACAGCTGAACCTACTGGAAAAAATATATATATAATAAAAATATATATATAAATAAATACAAAATAAATAAAATAAAAGCCTAATTTACATTAAATAATTTGATTAGATACTAAAATGTGACCCTGAGATAAATAAGACTAAAAATGTATTAAAACTATATGCATGAATAAAGCAAAGGTTAAATTATGTCTGGCCATATTAGTTTGAGAACAGAAATGTCTTCAATAATTTTCCAAACTGTCTAGTGTTCTCAATCGTGCGTAATTCCAGAGGCAGAGAGTTCCACAATGTCGGCCCAGCACATGCAAATGCCCGGCGACCATAACGTTCTAGGGTTACGCGTGGAACATTCAAAAGCAGACCACCGCCAGAGCGTAGGGGCCTGCGTGGTGCGTAACGATGTAGCAGTGACGCGATATACACTGGCGTGCCTGCATACAGTGCCGTGTGTATAACCATGAGTAACTTGTACTCGATGCGCTTTCTCACTGGGAGCCAGTGTAGCTGTTGTAGGACCGCAGTGATAGATCGCCGGTCACCTCGTCGAAGTTGCATCACAACACGAGCGGTTGACCGTTGGACTCTCTCTAGACGGTGCAGCAGACGGTCAGGTATACCAAACAGCATCGCATTTCCATAATCAATTCTGGATGTCACAAGTGCATGGACAAGACATTTGCAGACACTGGTCGTCATTGCCCCTCGTACACGAGCAATTCTCGAGAGATGGTAGTAAGCACTTCGACATACATTTGCAACCTGCGTCGCCATCGATAAATCAGCATCGATTGCAACACCAAGGTCACGGACGATGGTCGATGTCGCTACATATTGACCGCATATGTCGACATGATCAATGAGTATTGGTCTGCGCAAGCTCGATGAACGTATAACAATTGCTTCCGTTTTGCTCTCGTTGAGAACCAGTCCGTTTTCATAGAGCCACGTTTTAACTTCACTGATGCAAGCCTCCATTCTGATGAGAGCATTTGTATGCTCAAACGGTGGAAAATCGACGTATAACTGCGTATCATCGGCGTACAGATGGTGTTGTACGTCGTGTCGGTTGAGTACATTCGTTAGAGGCGCAATGTAGGCGTTGAAGAGCACCGGCCCAAGAACCGACCCCTGTGGTACTCCGGATCTCATCACGGTACACCCAGACACTTCTTTCCCGACACGCACGGCTGAGGTACGACCGTATAGGTATGACGCCAACCACGCATGCGCTTCGCCGCATATGCCATAGCCAAATAGTCTCCGTAGTAAGATATCGTGATTTATTGTGTCGAAGGCTGCTGTTAAATCGAGAAGCACAAGAAGTACTCCACGACGAGCATCAATCGCTTGCGCCACATCACTGTGAATGCGTAAGAGTGCTGTCTCCGCACTGTGGCGTGGTCGGTAGGCACTCTGGTAGACGCCCAGTATGCCATTCTCGTTCAGGAAGCGTTGCAGTTGTCTTGAGACGAAGCGCTCCATTGTCTTTGCCACAAACGAAATGTTCGATATTGGGCGGAAGTTAGATAGCACATTGACATCAGCACCTCGTTTTTTCAGTACAGTCGTTACAATGGCGTGTTTCATCGACTGTGGGACTAAAGCAGTGGAGAGCGACGCATTAATTATGCGTGTAATAACTGGACACAGCACTTTAATGTTCTGTTGAAGGAGTGACGTTGGCAGCGGGTCCAGTTCGCATGACTTGGTAGCAGATGCTAAAATTATGTTCTTCACGTCAATTAAACAGTCATTTCTGGAATGCCAAAAAAGTATGTTTCTATTAATCGCAAGAACATTTCTCAAGTTTAATCCTTTTTATAAAACAGTATAAGTTGTTTAGTATATCCTAAGTTATTGATAACCCGTTAGTATACACGATTTTGGGCAGTAGGCGATTTTTATGAGATGTGAACTCTGGTGGTTTATAAGTAAATACTTCACTCAAATCAACTTTCCCAAATGTGTATTTGCACAACTGATATCTTACGAATGACATTCCTTATTTTGCTTAAAAAAACCCGGCATGGAACGTTAGCTGAAACTAGAATAGACTTGTGCCGTGGGCATTTGTGTCGAATCCGGACCCACCTTGATTTTGCCGTTATAACTTGAGTTTTGCTTAACTTTGATTCCTCAGTGAGATAATTCCATCATTCAACATTATCCTAGGTATATTTACCTTTAAGAATATTGCGTCTTACGCCCATTTGAGGCGTAAATAGCGCCTCGGTTTGTATCAACATACACTGTAATTATTATGCTGCTATAGCTGTCATTTTACGCACGCTGTGAGGTAACAGACTAGTGCAAACCGGGTCGCTATTTGAGCTTCAACAGGGTCCGGATTCGATACAATGCCGACTAGTGAATAGGATGCACGGTTTTTATTTGGGCTTCAAAAGAGTCTGGATTCGACACAAGTGCCGACTAGTGACGTAGTGCCATCAGCCTGCATGGTTTTCACTCCCACCACCATCATAAACCAAAACGCAAGTTACCGTTTGGGTGCCATTTTACATGAATGTCAAGATTTCTAGTATGTCGAAACTCCGCAAGGTGTCACCATTGGAGACACCGGGGATACCGCAGGAATATTCCGTGATTGGACAACTGACAAGTGATATCTTTCACGTTGCCCAATGGAGTTAAATCCTAACCTCTTAATCTTTAAAAATAATCCATAAATTGTCAGAAGGGACAACACACGGATGATAGATGAGAGGCAATACGTTCAGGGTAGAGCCTCTAGCCTACTCCGAAATGATGTACTGGAGCAGGCCACAAGAATATTGCTAGATAATTTATTCCAATCTGGTATATTTCTTAAAATTACAGATGTAGACAAAATGGTTTTATTACAACTAGGTCTACTTAATTTCTGATTAAATAAAATATTCCCATCTTGACACATCGATGATCCTGCCCATGTAGCTCTATTAACCTTTTGCTCACCAAAGTCTGAAAATTTGATTCACAATTCATCATTATTTATTTAATAAAACAGAATTAAACGCATAACACGTCTCCGATCTGTTAATTGTGCCCAATTTAAGTCTTAACAATTCTGTCACACTTATTTCATATGAATAATTATATTTTTTTTGTCCTTCTTGCTGCACGTCTTTGAATTACTTCAAGGCTGTTAATTTCTTTCATTAGGAATGAATCCCAGATTTTTGCAGCATATTCCATTCCAGCTCTTACTAATGAAATATAGGCAATTGTTTTACATTTTTGTGAACAGCCCCTAAGATTTCTACGTAAAAATCCAAGTTTTTTATTACCTTTCTTAAAGGAAATAAAAATAAGGCATTAGGTAAAATCCATTTTCCATGTGTACACAAAGTTTAACATTGTATGTAACATTTGACAACATTAAACAAATACAGAAAAATACATTTGTAGCATAAATTCGATTTTAAGTCCATCTGTGAAGCGATTCCCGCGGAAAATTAAATTTTAATGAGCTAAGTGATCACGTGGTATCGTGACGTCACTTATGACACACACTCGCATTAGGCCGACCCTTTCCATGCATTCAGAGCATGTTTACAAGGATAGCTTTTGGGTCGAAACGAGCGTCAGAATGAGTTATTGTGCAATATTCCGACGTAATACAAACACTAGTCATCATAGAGGAACAAAGATTTATCTTACGGTTCCACATGAATCGAATTTTATTCAAAACAACGAATGCGAATGGGCCTACAAGTCGACTAGGTTTCGCCGAGCTTGGGCTCGTTTTCAGAATAATTATATCGAATGCAACCAACGGGAGATAATCTACACCAATAAACATACATAGCAAACATTTATTGTATCCAGCTACATAAAGTAACGTGTATAATCTCATAATAAAATTTAGAAACATCGTTATATAATGACAATATTTTCATTTTTGTGGCGAATAAATAATGACTTTTTACAAACAGTTCATTATAGTATAAAATGATTTTGTGCAACACTGGAGGAGCATAACTTAAATCAGTTACAAAGAATTCCTACAAGACTTGATGCTATTCTTGATATTTATTGTATGAATAAACCAGGTCTACTTAAATCTATAAATACTGAACCAGGTTTTTCAGATCATGATTTGATAGTAGTGGATATTATGATTAAAGCAATGTGAACAAAGGCACCACCTAGGAAGTTGTATAAATGGTCTAAAGCAGATTGGGGTCAAATGAAAAGAGATACTAAATTATTCACAGATCATTTACTAGATGTTTCTTGTAGTTCAGAAGAACAAAGTGTACAGTCTCTTTATTTATTATTCACAGAACATATACATAATATGATGGATAAATATGTAAGTTGAATTATTTTGGTATAAATGGAAATGTTCAAAATTGGATAAAGTCATTCTTAATGGGTCGAACTCAACGTGTATTGGTAAATGGTGAATTTTCTGATGATGAAGAAGTAGCATCCTGTGTTCCTCAGGTTAGAGTAATGGGACCACTGTTGTTTTTATTATACTGTAATTATCTTCCAGGTGTTGTTTCTCCAGGTACAAGAGTGAGACTCTTTGCTGATGATTGTTTGATTTATAGACCAGTTCAGTCTTTACGAGAGCAACTAATATTGCAGCAAGATTTAGACAGCCTTGTTAAGTGGAGAGTTGATTAGGGTATGACATTTAATATTTCTAAATGCAATATAATGAGCACAAAAACTTCTGGTCTTCATTTACATCGTTTTTATCACATGGGCGGGCACGTTTTGAAAGAGGTCAATGATGCAAAATATTTTGGGGTTATTTTATCAAATGATTTAACTTGGTCTAAGCACATTGCTGAAGTGGTTAAAGGGAATAAAAACATCTATTGCTTGAATTCATGTTATATTACATCCTGCTATATATTTCCACGTCCACCCAGCCAAAAAAAAAAAAAAATTCAATGAATTAGAAATTCCACATTTTATGCTGTGCATCCGGACATTTTAGAATATGCATATTTTTGGCGCGCTTTTCGGGATGCCGAGATGTGACGTCACTTATGACTCAAACTCGCATCAGGTCGATCCTTTCCATGCATTCAGAGCATGTTTACAAGTATAGTTTTGGGTTGAAACGAGCGTCAGAACGAGTTATTGTGCAATATTCCGACGAAATACAAACACTAGTCATCATAGAGGAACAAGCAGTTATCTTACGGTTCAACACCTAATCCTTTCTGGTCTGAACGTAAGGACACCTTACATGAATTCCAATCAATATCACCTGCTTTAAAATCACCACCTACATTTATACGTGCATGAGTGTTGTTCCTAGTAATATGAGATATATGCCTTAGACTTGACTGAAGAGTTGTATTAGATTCGACTGAGTAATCAAAGGTCGGCCTATAGTACGAAGCTATATAAACTGGACTTTCATTATGAATAGATAAACGTACCCACACAATTTCATCGTGAGAGGTAAATCTGGTTTATCTAACTCAATTTCATCTATAACCAAATCTTTCTTATGAATTATTATGACACCACCACCATTAAGCGTACAATCATTTCTCAAATGACCTACATAATTAGGAGGCAAGAACTCAGAATGTTTTATTGATTTATCTAATTTTGACTCACTAACTAATATGATATCTGGTTGCATGGTATTACAAAAATGTACCAACCCTGCCTTTCTACCTCTAGTACTATTAACGTTTGTAATTGATATTCTTAAATTATCTGATGATTTATCTGAACCACTACTTTCCTCAGATAGACAGTTTGTAGATAAAGATGTGATATTTTAAACTTGATTATTATGTACTGTAGATGTATACATGAGTGGCCTACTATGAACAATAGGTCTAAAGTAAACAGATCTGGTCGGAGAGATTCCACTGAGTGCTGACAATAATAAATTATACCAGTGCGTAGTCTTAGCAGAACCCAGACAATGATTAACCTATTATGAGCAATAATTAATACCAAAAAAACATGAAGATGTAGATTACATTGTTACAAATTGTGTTGGGGATGAATAAGATTCAACATATTTATTACACCAACTGACACTGTCATAACATAATGACATAAAATTGATAAATCGTATTTCAGAATGTTTACCAGGCAACAAAGCAAAACTAATAAGAATTTATAATACAAAAAACAGACATCAGCATTATGTTAATTTCTGTACATGACTTACAACGTTATATTATCTAAAGTTATTGACAAGATGACATAATCAAAAATGAAGTGTTACAACTTTTTAATATACCGTTATCCGGATGTAAACAAAACACGTGCTGACGACGACAGGCCTCGACAATAAAACTGGCCCGCTGACCCGGCGCCTTTTTGAGGCTGTTGGGCCAGTTCGGGCCACCAGTTTTCATATTTTACTGGCCCGCCAGGCCACTGATTTCAATCCAATTGACCACCATCGGGTTACCGGTAACCCGACCATACCTAGAAAAATAGGACAACCCTACAGCCTAATTTTTGTATTTGATATTTAAATCAATTTTTTTTTTTTTATAACTAATTAAACAACAGCAACTAAAACTCAGCCATGCATATATACGATGACATGTATGCACTGCCAAACTCATTTGTAACCACCCGTGTGATTGGCGAATGGCGGGGGGGGTAATTAATTATTCACCTAATAATCGGTCTTGTTACACGTTGGCTACGGATGGCAGGCAATCTCAATTGTTGTCTGCATGATAAAACGCTAGTGCATATGATATTCCATAATGGAAAGGCATCAAGGACATTTGTTATACTGTCAAACATTTGACAGCATTGCTAAAGACCATGGCTGCAATGGTGGATCTTATAATACAGCTCTGCCTTGGGCGGAACGAGAGCAAGGACTCAGGACAGCGTTCACATTGTTGCACACCGACAGCCACTCGTTGTTTGCATCAGTCATCGCCAGTCATAATGATAACGTGATACACATGGTATCGCGTTCATATGCATATTTATCATGATAATTTTAATATGCCTGATCCTGGCAATATCGGACGTGATACCACAATTAAAAATCTTCATATAACTTTTTGTGATCACTTTTTATAGTTGCTATCTTAATTTAGTAAACGATGTGCCCAAATAAGAACTTCGGAAAAGTCAGCATGACATCGTACCAAGCAAACTTTGTGGACTTCTTATGAAGCGATCGACAGGCACCTCGGTATCAACATATTTTTTTCAAAATCCGGACCAGTAACTTTTCTGGGTGGGCCAGTCAATTTTCAAATCTACTGGCCCCCTTGGCCAGTGAATACAACACCTTAATGTCAAGGCCTGGATGATTTTTAAAAGAAATTTTAGGCAAAAACTGAAAATATTGTATTGTTGATTAAATACAGATATTTACTACAATGATTTGATTTGAACAAATTAACAAGATGTTAATAAAGCCACACTTAAGGTAGATGGGATTGGTATCATGTCATTTGATTTCGTTATTTTTGTCTTCATAGAACATTAGTAGGTGTCAGTATGAATATGTGTACTATTAAAAAAACCAAGGCACTATCGCCATATGTCACCAATCAGTTCTTTAAATATTAGTATTTTTAGTGTGTGGAAAGTCCATTTTCCATAGTGACGATCACGTGTGCGTCAACCCAGTTCAAACATAAATTCATTCACCATGAATGCAGATCATATAGTCTGGTTATTCTCATGCCACTATGCTGTTGTATTATAATTACCTAAATGCATCACACTGTCAAATCACCGAATACTGGCAGTAGTTTTGTTTATTCACCGATAATGCCTGACCTCAGCTGCCAGTTGCAATGACACCTGACTGACCCCAGCAGGTGACAATAAATTTTGTCTACCACAACAAGTTCAGGGGTCATGTTCTAGTTAGACTTCCTGTCCATTGCACAAATAGTAGATTTCTAGATGATTTGAATAAGCGGAAGGATATTTGGCAGCAATTTGCCTGTGTGACCTGTTTGCGGAGTAATTCTTGCCGGCATTTGTAAATATTGATTTTATGAGAGCTGGAAGTATGCAATTTTTGTTAAGATCTATCGACATGTCAGTGAGATGATGATAACAGCAGGTGAGAAGTTTAAGACATTTTATAGGTCATGTTTTCTTATATAATCAGACAAAACATTAGCATGGTCGCCTATGGGAAAACCAACAGTGGGCTGACCCCAATAAAGACCCTGGCAACAGAAGCATGCTATTTTCATTGCACAATCATGGAGGACGCATTTTACTTCAAATATCTTGAAACAATCACTTATAATATGTGTATGGCAAAACAACAATTGAACGGGACAAACCGTTTT
The DNA here is from genome assembly GCA_963995525.1 of Escarpia spicata. NCBI lineage: Eukaryota > Metazoa > Annelida > Polychaeta > Sabellida > Siboglinidae > Escarpia > Escarpia spicata. Next base: position 66,964,820 of record OZ023208.1, on the reverse strand, counting down.
TGGATATTACAGACTTCTCATCAGTCTGCAAGTCCAAATCACAGTGACGGAACACATGTCTTACAAGGGGGGTGGGGTGTGTATGCTACTAGTTAAGTTCTTACCTTAAGTTCTTACCTTAAGAACGGTCAATAATTGCCCAAGTTGAGCACTGAGACCGTCTCAAGGTTAGTTTTCTGTAGTGGTATTCCATTGTCTATTGATTTTGCTGCTATTGTTGTTGCTGTTGGCGTTATTGCTATTTTTTCTCTTTATCTTGTCTTTTCCGGTTTGCCTAGTCTCTAGGCTCGATTGTGTGCGTGCGTGCGTGCATGCATGCGTGCGTGTGTATGTGTTAGTATGTGAAGTTGTAGTTGTAGAGGTCTGGATGGTCTCTCCAGTCTCTTTGGAGGCGGGACTTCAGCTGATTGACTGTCTGTGCTTGGACTGTGTCTTCTGATAGTGCATTCCAGGATATATCTGGTCGTTGTAGGTCGTTCGTAAAAAGATCAAATCCTGGTATGTGGAGGATTTCCAAGTTTTGTGCATTTCCATTTTTAGGTTTTATCTCGTTGAAAGCAATCACATCGTATTCTTGCGCAATGGTGTATAGTTCATCATATTTGCTAAGTATCGAGTTGTCAATGTTGGTGTAGTATGTCCTTAGTGCATGCCGTGCTTTGCTGTTTCTTTGTGGTGCTGTGTTTCTATGTGCATGTGCATTGTGGTCCCGGTTTTCTACTGGGTCTCTATGATTTCGCTTCGGTAGATTTTGTAGGTCTTGGTTGGCTTGTGTTGTCATTGTTGGCTGATTGACTGTAGTGTGTGTCTGATGTTGTATCAGCTTGCTGACCTCCTGTTGTAGTGTCTGTATCTGTGTGTTAATTTCCTGAGTGCTGTTCTCTAAATCCTTTTTTGTTGCTTTTTCTTTGAGTGACGTTTCTACTGGGATGATGCGTTTTGTTATTTGTGACATGTATTCTGCACAGCGGTCTTCTACTTCTTTGTCTGTATGTGTAGCATTAAGTGCCTTTGGTTTACATTTGTTGCAAAACCAACTGACATCATACTGTTTCAGAATAAGTAGATGAGCCGTGTCCATCTGCTGGCATTTCGCACACAGTATTTCTAGGCATCTTTCGCATTTTAGCACTTCCTGTTTATGTTGCTTGCACTAGCCACACTTTGGCGACGTTTCTGGTTTGTTTGACTGTACCTGTGATCTATCAAATGTCAGACTGTCTTTATCACTATATGCAGATTGTGGACCAACAGCATAGTTTATTTTGCATGGCAAATTTCTTTGAGACGGGACTTCATTTATTGTGACAGTTACCGGGCTGGTACCGGAGACGGAGTCAGGCCCGAAGACGGCGGGTGTGGTCGCCGACAACGGTGACGTTGCCGCCGGTGTCGAATTACTGGCACATTGTCTTTGACAATTGCAATTGGATTGAACACACTGACCTTTAGGTTTCGTTGAGGAAGGGGTGTGATGATGCTCTAACAATTCTTCAATTTCTGTGTCACTTTCCTGGTATTCGTTCAATTCTATAGTTGTGTTGTCGTCGGGATTGGTTCGCCGTGACCCCGGCCTTGACCTGTTAGTCGATGTTTTATCTCTGCCAGGGCGGCCGTTTGCGTCATGATCAAACTCTTTATATTTGTTGGGGGGGGTCTTACTGTTCTTCCGCTTCGTGTATATTCTATACCAGTTCCCCCTTCCGCCATGGTGATCTTACTTGCTAATTGCTAGTAAATTTGAATGTATTTTGTATTTTATGTCGGAGTCAATCGAGTCTAACTGGTCAGACCGGAATTACTTCGCGATCAGAAATTAAGCCTCAATTTGCAAATCTGTATGAAAATGAACCAATGACATTGCAGCAGGGTGATCCATCAATCTTTTTTTGTTTACTTCTGCTAGTTAAACACAATTGAATATCTTGTCATTGACCCTAATGAAGCCTGATGACAGTGACTAGCTGTAGTTGGCTGTAGCCCAAGCCTGTTATCAGATACTGTCTTCTGGCAGGACCTTCTGGCCAATCAAGCAAGTGGCATTGTTTTCTGAATGTCTGCTAATTAAGCTGTGTAATATTATGTAACTAAACTGCATAAGACATCTGGCCTTTTGAGAATTCACACCCTAAGGTGACTTTTTGTTGATTTTTACTTTTGTAAATAGGGCACAAGGTCATAAAATCAATATAAATTTGAATGTAACATTTAACAACTCGCTGTATTGAATATTCTAATAAAACATATATTGACGGGTGTCACACCTACAGACATTTTACGAGAGTTGGAAGTATGCAATTTTTGTCAAAATCCATCGCCATGTCAATGAGATGATGATAACAGCAAGTGAGAAGTTTAAGACTTTTGCAGGTCACGTTTTCTTATAATCAGACAAAACGTTAACATGGTCGCCTATGGGAAAACCAACAATGGGCAATTGTCAAATTGTGTTGAAATAAACCACATGCCAGTGAAAAAGTCACATTTCTAAGCAAAAAACAAGCATCAACCAGGAAGTATTATTTAATGTCACTTAAAAAAAAACTACAATATTTACAAAACCATAACTTGGCATATGAACTCGACTTGTGTTTACCCAAAATTGCACTGGATGGTTTTGGAGAAGGGGTCATGCCAAAAAATGCAGTACGGATTTTTGCTGTCTTTCAACATTTTAACAAAATGTTTATGAAGCTGTTTCAAACTTAATATGCATTTGTTTACCAAAAAACCCGTATGAATGTCAATAACATATTTGTACTTACAACCATACACATTTTTCTTTTGGGGAGTTTCTCAAAATTAAATAAAATGCCATTTTTTGGGTGATTTTTGACATGTTTTTTAATTGTCTTTAAATATCACTAAACAACATAAAAAAATCAGTTCTTTTGGGTCTGTAGTATTGTTTAATGTGTTAGGCATTGCCTGAGAAAAAATTGTTACTTTATCTTCAAAACATTTATTAATTTGATTTAAGTCAAAACAAGCATGTCATAGGCCATCCTACCACCTTAATCGAGCAGAATCAGAGTAACTCAATACATCAAAAACTTAATGTAATAACAAAGCTCAACAAAATATACGATTTCCCTGCACGCATGCACTCTTAACTACGTAGATATTTTGCATAGTATCTTAGTTTAGTCATCTTAACGACGTTATCGTTAAGACGACTAAATGATGTTGCTACAAATCTGCGATTTTGGAGGAATATAAGTGACTTTGTGGTGTCCTTTCGTGCCGGTGCTGAATATATCGCGAAAGAACGAAACAAAATGGGCGTACGAAATAGCTACGAGGCGGCAATTTTGGGAAATTTTGGGCGAAGTGGCATAGAAAAACGGTGAGGCAGCCCGCCTCGCTTGTCATATGCCAGGGGAAACACTGGTGTTTGACGGAACGTATCAACATCCTCTGCCACTAGCTTGTGGACTTATACACGACATAGTCGTTGTGAAGGGGATTAGAGCATCTACTCTGTGTGGCCTTAGTGTGATGTCAAGTTGCTTGGCCAGCTCCAATGCTGCTGTTGTAGGTGAAGACATCTCAGAAACTACTTCTTGGCTGGGGTGAACTGTGGAACGTATATATTTGGTATACACGCAGGTGCGTTGGAATCAGCCGAGTTGATATGCATCGGTGAATAATCAGCATATGATACTGAGCTTATACTCGAGTTCAGTGAAGTTGCTGGAGTAGACATGGGGCTGATATCATATTTCGACAACGTAATCTTTAAACGGTTAATTTCGTCCAGTGTTTCACCTATCGTTTACTTCAGCTGTCTCACCTTAGGCTGACGTGAGAGAGGCAGCTTCACCACCAACCTACAATATGAAACTTATTCCTAATCCGCGATATAATGGTTGTATCATTATTTGTTATATGGCTGATAGAATATACTAAGTTCTCAGTGTATGTGTGATGACATGTGTTACTTCCACTCGCTACCCTCTCACCCCCAGTGTATGTATGATGACATGTGTTACTTCAACTCGGTATCCCCGCACCCCCAGTGTATGTATGATGACATGTGATACTTCCACTTGGTACCCCCTCATCCCCAGTGTATGTATGATGACATGTGTTACTTCCACTCGGTACCCCCTCACCCCAAGTGTATGTATGATGACATGTGCTACTTCCGCTCGGTACCCCTCACCCCCAGTGTATGTATGATGACGTGTTACTTCCACTCGCTACCCCCTCACCCCCAGTGTATGTATAATGACATGTGCTACTTCCACTCGGTACCCCCTACCCCCAGTGTATGTATGATGACATGTGTTACGTCCACTCAGTAACCCCTCATCCCCAGTGTATGTATGATGACATTTGTTACTTCCACTCGCTACCCCCTCACCCCCATTGTATATATGATGACATGTGTTACTTCCACTTGCTACCCCCTCACCCCCAATGTATGTATGATGATATGTGCTAGTTCCACTCAGTACCCCCTCACCCTCAGTGTATGTATGATGACATGTGTTACTTTCACTCTCTACCCCCTCTCCCCCAGTGTATGTATGATGATATGTGCTAGTTCCACTCAGTACCGCCTCACCCTCAGTGTATGTATGATGAAATGTGTTACTTCCACTCAGTAGCCTCTCACCCCCAGTGTATGTATGATGAAATGTGTGACTTCCACTCGGTACCCCCTCACCATTGTGTATGTATGATGATATGTTTAATTCCACTCGCTACCCCCTCACCCCAGTGTATAGATGATGACATGTATTATTTCCACTCGCTACCCTCTAACCTCCTAAGTATGATGACATGTACTAATTCCACTTGGTACCCCCTCACCCCCAGTGTATGTATGATGACATGTGCTACTTCCACTCGGTACCCCCTCACCCCCAGTGTATCTATTATGACATGTGCTACTTCCACTCGCTACCCTCTAACTCCCAGTGTCTGTATGATGATGTGCTACTTCCGCTCGGTACCCCCTCTCCCCCAGTGTATGTATGATGATATGTGCTAGTTCCACTCAGTACCCCCTCACCCTCAGTGTATGTATGATGACATGTGTTACTTTCACTCTCTACCCCCTCAACCCAAGTGTATGTATGATGACATGTGTTACTTCCACTCGGTACCCCCCCACCCCCAGTGTATGTATGATGACATATGCTACTTCCACTCACTGCCCCCTCACCCCCAGTGTATGTATGATGACATGTGTTACGTCCACTCGGTACTCCCTCACCCCCAGTGTATGTATGATGACGTGTTACTTTCACTCGCTACCGCCTCACCCCCAGTGTATGTATGATGACATGTGCTACTTTCACTCGGTACCCCCTCACCCCCAGTGTATGTATGATGATATGTGCTAGTTCCACTCAGTACCCCCTCAACCTCAGTGTATGTATGATGACATGTGCTACTTCCACTCGCTACCTCCTCACCCCCAGTGTATGTATGATGACATGTGCTACTTCCACTCGCTACCTCCTCACCCCCAGTGTATGTATGATGACATGTGCTACTTCCACTCGCTACCTCCTCACCCCCAGTGTATGTATGATGATATGTGCTACTTCCACTCGCTACCTCCTCACCCCCAGTGTATGTATGATGACATGTGCTACTTCCACTCGCTACCTCCTCACCCCCAGTGTATGTATGATGACATGTGTTACTTCCACTCGCTACCTCCTCACCCCCAGTGTGCGTATGATGACATGTGCTACTTCCACTCGCTACCTCCTCACCCCCAGTGTACGTATGATGACATGTGCTACTTCCACTCGCTACCCCTCACCCCCAGTGTATGTATGATGACGTGTGCTACTTCCACTCGCTACCTCCTCACCCCCAGTGTATGTATGATGACGTGTGCTACTTCCACTTGCTATCCCCTCACCCCCAGTGTATGTATTATGGCGTGTGCTACTTCCACTCGCTATCCCCTCACCCCCAGTGTAAGTATGATGACATGTGCTACTTCCACTCGCTACCTCCTCACCCCCAGTGAATGTATGATGACATGTGCTACTTCCACTCGCTACCTCCTCACCCCCAGTGTATGTATGATGACATGTGCTACTTCCACTCGCTACCTCCTCACCCCCAGTGTAAGTATGATGACATGTGCTACTTCCACTCGCTACCTCCTCACCCCCAGTGTATGTATGATGACATGTGCTACTTCCACTCGCTACCTCCTCACCCCCATTGTATGTGTGATGACATGTGTTACTTCCGCTCGCTACCCCCTCACCCGCAGTGTATGTATGATGACATGTGCTACTTCCGCTCACTACCCCCTTACCCCCAGTGTATGTATGATGACTTGTGCTACTTCCACTCGGTACCCCCTCACCCCCAGTGTATCTATTATGACATGTGCTACTTCCACTCGCTACCCTCTAACTCCCAGTGTCTGTATGATGATGTGCTACTTCCGCTCGGTACCCCCTCTCCCCCAGTGTATGTATGATGATATGTGCTAGTTCCACTCAGTACCCCCTCACCCTCAGTGTATGTATGATGACATGTGTTACTTTCACTCTCTACCCCCTCAACCCAAGTGTATGTATGATGACATGTGTTACTTCCACTCGGTACCCCCCCACCCCCAGTGTATGTATGATGACATATGCTACTTCCACTCACTGCCCCCTCACCCCCAGTGTATGTATGATGACATGTGTTACGTCCACTCGGTACCCCCTCACCCCAGTGTATGTATGATGACATGTGTTACTTTCACTCGCTACCGCCTCACCCCCAGTGTATGTATGATGACATGTGCTACTTTCACTCGGTACCCCCTCACCCCAGTGTATGTATGATGACATGTGCTACTTCCACTCGCTACCTCCTCACCCCCAGTGTATGTATGATGACATGTGCTACTTCCACTCGCTACCTCCTCACCCCCAGTGTATGTATGATGACATGTGCTACTTCCACTCGCTACCTCCTCACCCCCAGTGTATGTATGATGATATGTGCTACTTCCACTCGCTACCTCCTCACCCCCAGTGTATGTATGATGACATGTGCTACTTCCACTCGCTACCTCCTCACCCCCAGTGTATGTATGATGACATGTGTTACTTCCACTCGCTACCTCCTCACCCCCAGTGTGCGTATGATGACATGTGCTACTTCCACTCGCTACCCCTCACCCCCAGTGCATGTATGATGACGTGTGCTACTTCCACTCGCTACCTCCTCACCCCCAGTGTATGTATGATGACGTGTGCTACTTCCACTTGCTATCCCCTCACCCCCAGTGTATGTATGATGACATGTGTTACTTCCACTCGCTACCTCCTCACCCCCAGTGTATGTATGATGACATGTGCTACTTCCACTCGCTACCTCCTCACCCCCAGTGTATGTATGATGACATGTGTTACTTCCACTCGCTACCTCCTCACCCCCAGTGTATGTATGATGACATGTGCTACTTCCACTCGCTACCTCCTCACCCCCAGTGTATGTGTGATGACATGTGCTACTTCCACTCGCTACCTCCTCACCCCCAGTGTATGTATGATGACATGTGCTACTTCAACTCACTACCTCCTCACCCCCAGAGTATGTATGATGACGTGTGCTACTTCCACTCGCTACCCCTCACCCCCAGTGTATGTATGATGACGTGCTACTTCCACTCGCTACCTCCTCACCCCCAGTGTATGTATGATGACGTGTGCTACTTCCACTCGCTATCCCCTCACCCCCAGTGTATGTATGATGACGTGTGCTACTTCCACTCGCTACCTCCTCACCCCCAGTGTATGTATGATGACATGTGCTACTTCCACTCGCTACCTCCTCACCCCCAGTGTATGTATGATGACATGTGCTACTTCCACTCGCTACCTCCTCATCCCCAGTGTATGTATGATGACGTGTGCTACTTCCACTCGCTATCCCCTCACCCCCAGTGTATGTATGATGACATGTGCAATTTCCACTCGCTACCTCCTCACCCCCAGTGTATGTATGATGACATGTGTTACTTCCACTCGCTACCCCCTCACCCGCAGTGTATGTATGATGACATGTGCTACTTCCGCTCACTACCCCCTTACCCCCAGTGTAAGTATGATGACATGTGCTACTTCCACTCGCTACCTCCTCACCCCCAGTGTATGTATGATGACGTGTGCTACTTCCACTCGCTACCTCCTCACCCCCAGTGTATGTATGATGACATGTGCTACTTCCACTCGCTATCCCCTCACCCCCAGTGTAAGTATGATGACATGTGCTACTTCCACTCGCTACCTCCTCACCCCCAGTGTATGTATGATGACATGTGCTACTTCCACTCGCTACCTCCTCATCCCCAGTGTATGTATGATGACGTGTGCTACTTCCACTCGCTATCCCCTCACCCCCAGTGTATGTATGATGACATGTGCTACTTCCACTCGCTACCTCCTCACCCCCAGTGTATGTATGATGACATGTGTTACTTCCACTCGCTACCCCCTCACCCCCAGTGTATGTGTGATGACATGTGTTACTTCCGCTCGCTACCCCCTCACCCGCAGTGTATGTATGATGACATGTGCTACTTCCGCTCACTACCCCCTTACCCCCAGTGTATGTATGATGACTTGTGCTACTTCCACTCGGTACACCATCACCCCCAGTGTATGTATGATGACATGTGTTATTTCCACTCGCTACCCCCTCGCCCCTAGTGTATGTATGATGACATGGGCTACTTCCACTCAGTATGCCCTCACCCCCAGTGTATGTATGATGACATGTGTTACTTCCACTCGGTACCCCCTCACCCCCAGTGTATGTATGATGACATGTGCTACTTCCACTTGGTACCCCCTCACCCCCAGTGTTACAAAATTGTTCATGCAGCCCTTTCTCTGTTTGTATAGAGTTGCACCAACTATTGCATAGTTTGGTAATGGGCAATCCAAATTTATTAATTCACAGGGTTTACCACTGTGCGCCGACAATCTATACAATTTCACATTCTGTGCACAAACAGGTACATGAAGATTACTTATCTATGTACCACATATGCTGTGTACTACAATTTAGTGTACATATAAAAAAAAATTCCATTATAGCTAGTTATTGACCAAAAAATCCTTGATTGCTGTTAGATATATTTACAGGAATATATCAATATCCAGTGAGCAGCATCTACTTAGCGTATAGTGCTGCCATATTGTGGCAGGTATTGACATTAGAATGGTGATTAAGATTGTGTTTCTACAATTACAAACATCATACATATTAGCATATTAACACATTACACCATAAATCTGTAAACATATGTAGGTGTCCAAACTGCTATCTTACAGTTACAGCTAGAGTGGTTTGTGTGGCTAGAGTGGCTAGAGTGGCTTGTGTGGCTAGAGTGGTTTGTGTGGCTAGAGTAGCTTGTGTGGCTAGAGTGGCTTGTGTGGCTTGTGTGGCTAGAGTGGTTTGTGTGGCTAGAGTGGCTTGTGTGGCTAGAGTGGTTTGTGTGGCTAGAGTGGTTTGTGTGGCAAGAGTGGCTTGTGTGGCTAGAGTGGTTTGTGTGGCTAGAGTGGTTTGTGTGGCAAGAGTGGCTTGTGTGGCAAGAGTGGCTTGTGTGGCTAGAGTGGTTTGTGTGGCTAGAGTGGTTTGTGTGGCAAGAGTGGCTTGTGTGGCTTGTGTGGCTTGTGTGGCTAGAGTGGTTTGTGTGGCTAGAGTGGTTTGTGTGGCAAGAGTGGCTTGTGTGGCTAGAGTGGTTTGTGTGGCTAGAGTGGTTTGTGTGGCAAGAGTGGCTTGTGTGGCAAGAGTGGCTTGTGTGGCTAGAGTGGTTTGTGTGGCTAGAGTGGTTTGTGTGGCAAGAGTGGCTTGTGTGGCTTGTGTGGCTTGTGTGGCTTGTGTGGCTAGAGTGGTTTGTGTGGCTGTTGTTTTTTGTGTGGATAGAGTGGCTTGTGTGGCTTGTGTGGCTTGTGTGGCTAGAGTGGCTTGTGTGGCTAGAGTGGTTTGTGTGGCTAGAGTGGCTTGTGTGGCTTGTGTGGCTAGAGTGGTTTGTGTGGCTAGAGTGGTTTGTGTGACAAGAGTGGCTTGTGTGGCTTGTGTGGCTAGAGTGGCTAGAGTGGTTTGTGTGGCTAGAGTGGTTTGTGTGGCTAGAGTGGTTTGTGTGGCTAGAGTGGCTTGTGTGGCTTGTGTGGCTAGAGTGGTTTGTGTGGCTGTTGTTTTTTGTGTGGATAGAGTGGCTTGTGTGGCTTGTGTGGCTTGTGTGGCTAGAGTGGCTTGTGTGGCTAGAGTGGTTTGTGTGGCTAGAGTGGCTTGTGTGGCTTGTGTGGCTAGAGTGGTTTGTGTGGCTAGAGTGGTTTGTGTGGCAAGAGTGGCTTGTGTGGCTTGTGTGGCTAGAGTGGTTTGTGTGGCTGTTGTTTTTTGTGTGGATAGAGTGGCTTGTGTGGCTTGTGTGGCTAGAGTGGCTTGTGTGGCTAGAGTGGTTTGTGTGGCTAGAGTGGTTTGTGTGGCTAGAGTGGCTTGTGTGGCTAGAGTGGCTTGAGTGGCTTGTGTGGCTAAAATGGCCTGTGTGGCTTCTGACATTAAGAAGTACCCAGGGAGGGCTTCTGTAATATAGTTCTATGAGATCTTGAGATTCCTACTTTATAAAAATTTATACTAATTACTTTTAATTTGGGAAGCATCCTTTGCAGTCTTTGACAGGGAAGATAATAGAAAACACAACTGCCTAATTGTACTAAATAATAGTCATAAAACTAAGCTATGTTTTATACTTGTCTACTTAATTTGTGGCAACTGTTACACCCTGGGTGTAATAATCATAGTTTACTATATAATTATGCATGTACATATGGGCAATTCCAGTGTTTTGGATACATATGGCATTTCGCATAAAAAAAATTGCGATTCCATTTCAATACTGTGTAAAGATTTTAGTTCACATTCTTTTTGATGATTGCATAGTTTCATAGAGAGCACATTCTGTTACTAAATGTATAATATGGCAATATATATACATATTAACCTAATAGCGTGCATATTAAGCATCATAATACAAAACACAGTACCTGATTAAACATGATTAAAACTGTACACTCTGCAAGTTATATCACCAGCAGGATGCAAGCATTCTAAAACTCATTAAGACCACTACTGTTTACAGGCTGCCAGTGGGGGTCAACCACAGCATCCTGGGGTGTCCACTCAAAGCAATTTTCCATATATAGTAAAAACCCTTATAACTAAATAAATGCTTTAAAACATCCATGAAAATTTAGTTCTAATGGTTGACAATCTTCCAGTTCATGATGTGGTATAATTAGAAAAGGGAAATAATACCTTAAAAGTATTATTGAACAAGTTGACACTCACCAAAAATAAATGTCTCCTTTGTTGTGTGAAACCTGAGCCAGCCTAGCCCACAGCTGCTGTACCAATGCTTGGTCCAAACACATGTGACCAGTGTCTCTGGAGATGGTTTATCTCATACTGCACAGGCAATTTGTTAATCATGTACACTGTAGTACTTAATTAATTATCTCAATATAATTATAACCAACACCTTAGCAATTAAATCATGAAAATGTAGTTTCACAAAATAAAGAATGTAACAATATCCATCATCTATTTAGCGTATGGTGCTGCCATCTTGTGGCTGGTACCGACACTAGAATGGAAATTAAGATGTATACTATCTCTTAATTAGCATGTCAACACATATTACAGCATAACTATGAACATGTGTAGGTGTCCAAACTGCTACCTTACAAATAACTAGTAACTGTTATTGGTTAACGAAAAACCGTTACAGATGTGGCATGCTGTGGAACCTGTTTTGACTCTAGTGAAACGTAATACTAAACTTTGTCTATTATCTAGATCAATCAATTACAAATAATTTCAAAACCATAATAACATCTGTGTTCATCAAATTAACTTTTTATATATAATAAAACTGTGGTAATATACTATGCAAACAGCCATTATTTCACAAGCCACAATTATGAAATCAAATTGTTTTAACTGAATTGTTTAATTAGAAGGAGATGTAGAAGTAGTAAATGGGTCAAGAATGTTATATACCTCTCAGGCTCACTTTCCATGGAATCACTGTTACTTTTTGTCTGATATTTTTTCCTGTTACTTTCTTTCCTACAACCAACATCCCTTTTTTCGTTAGCCACTTAATTAGTGGTGAAATTGCCCTGAGGTCAAATACATTGAAAGGTATTCAAAATAATAATAACGCTTATTTCAATACATACAAAATGGATGAAAGGAAGACGCGCCATGCACATTACAACAGGATATGGATTGCAGCAAAAAGATCAGCATCATTTATGAATGAAGGTGCCCAAAGAAGTCTGCTTAGTGACAGTGATAGTGATAAGTTTGTGTTAGACAGTGTACAGGTAGTAGCAAATGTTCACATTAATGAACCTTCTTCGGGGAGTGATTCTGAACAACATGCTGACAGGGATGGCGGTGGACCAGTGCGGAACTTGATTGATGCACCTGTGGTCAACTTCTCTTCAGATGAAGAACGTGATGAAAACAAAGACACATGCTTAGCTGAGGACTTGGTGTCCTGGAGATTTAAGCATACGATAAAACACAATGCAACAGATGATCTGCTGAAACTGTTGAAAAGGAATGGACTTGCAAATGTTGACAGCTTGCCATCATCTGCCCGTACTTTGTTAAAAACAGACAGACACCTGAGAACCAAAGAAAAATCAGTCATGAACTATGTGTATCTGATTCCTTGAAAAAGAACTTCAACAAGTATCCTCAAGAAACGAAGAACAAAACAGACAGGATAGAGATTTCATTGAACATCGATGGTCTTCCCCTGTTCAGGAGTTCCAATACATGTTTGTGGCCGATCTTATTTGCTATCATGATTGAACCAGTCACTGTCTTCCCAGTGGCCATAACCTGCGGCACTTCCAAACCAACTAATTTAGATTTCTTGCTGGACACCATACAAGACTTGGATCACATTATGCAGTATGGGCTGCACTATGATGAGAAGACCATACAAGACTTGGATCACATTATGCAGTATGGGCTACACTATGATGAGAAGACCATACAAGACTTGGATCGCATTATGCAATATGGGCTACACTATTATGAGAAGACCATACAAGACTTGGATCGCATTATGCAGTATGGGCTCCACTATGATGAGAAGACCATACAAGACTTGGATCACATTATGCAGTATGGGCTACACTATGATGAGAAGACCATACAAGACTTGGATCACATTATGCAGTATGGGCTACACTATGATGAGAAGACCATACAAGACTTGGATCAAATTATGCAGTATGGGCTACACTATGATGAGAAGACCATACAAGACTTGGATCGCATTATGCAATATGGGCTACACTATGATGAGAAGACCATACAAGACTTGGATCGCATTATGCAATATGGGCTACACTATTATGAGAAGACCATACAAGACTTGGATCGCATTATGCAGTATGGGCTCCACTATGATGAGAAGACCATACAAGACTTGGAACACATTATGCAGTATGGGCTACGCTATGATGAGAAAACCATACAAGACTTGGAACACATTATGCAGTATGGGCTACGCTATGATGAGAAGACCATACAAGACTTGGATCACATTATGCAGTATGGGCTACGCTATGATGAGAAGACCATACAAGACTTGGATCACATTATGCAGTATGGGCTGCCCTATGATGAGAAGACCATACAAGGCTTGGATCACATTATGCAGTATGGGCTACGCTATGATGAGAAGACCATACAAGACTTGGATCACATTATGCAGTATGGGCTACACTATGATGAGAAGACCATACAAGGCTTGGATCACATTATGCAGTATGGGCTACTCTATGATGAGAAGACCATACAAGACTTGGATCACATTATGCAGTATGGGCTGCCCTATGATGAGAAGACCATACAAGACTTGGATCACATTATGCAGTATGGGCTAAACTATGATGAGAAGACCATACAAGACTTGGATCACATTATGCAGTATGGGCTAAACTATGATGAGAAGACCATACAAGACTTGGATCACATGCAGTATGGGCTAAACTATGATGAGAAAACCATACAAGACTTGGAACACATTATGCAGTATGGGCTACGCTATGATGAGAAGACCATACAAGACTTGGATCACATTAAGCAGTATGGGCTACGCTATGATGAGAAGACCATACAAGACTTGGATCACATTATGCAGTATGGGCTACACTATGATGAGAAGACCATACAAGACTTGGATCACATTATGCAGTATGGGCTACTCTATGATGAGAAGACCATACAAGACTTGGATCACATTATGCAGTATGGGCTACACTATGATGAGAAGACCATACAAGACTTGGATCACATTATGCAGTATGGGCTCCACTATGATGAGGAGACCACACAAGACTTGGATCACATTATGCAGTATGGGCTACGCTATGATGAGAAGACCATACAAGACTTGGATCACATTATGCAGTATGGGCTACACTATGATGAGAAGACCATACAAGACTTGGATCACATTATGCAGTATGGGCTACTCTATGATGAGAAGACCATACAAGACTTGGATCACATTATGCAGTATGGGCTACACTATGATGAGAAGACCATACAAGACTTGGATCACATTATGCAGTATGGGCTACGCTATGATGAGAAGACCATACAAGACTTGGATCACATTATGCAGTATGGGCTACGCTATGATGAGAAGACCATACAAGACTGGGATCATATTATGCAGTATGGGCTCCACTATGATAAGAAGACCATACAAGACTTGGATCACATTATGCAGTATGGGCTACACTATGATGAGAAGACCATTCAAGTGATTCTGAAGTGTATTGTTTGTGATGCTCCTGCACGAGCAATGGTGAGGACTACGAAGCAGTTTTCAGGATATCATGGCTGTGAAAGGTATGACCAGAAAGGTGTTTGGTACGGGAGGGTGACATAGCAGGATGTTGAGAACATTGTGCTCCGCACCGACCAGTCAGTTAGGCAACAGACCCAGGAAGAACACCACCGGGGATTTTTACCATTCACTCTACTACCCATAGATATTGTGAAGGTGTTTTCAATTGACTACATGCACCAGGCCTGTCTAGGTGTCATGAGACAGCTGATTTTTCTCTGGGTCAAAGGCACGAAGGACACAAAACTCCCTGCATGGCAGGTAGAGGAAGTAAGTGCAAAACTCCTGGGATTCAAGGGATGTATCCCAAACTGTTTTGCACAGAAACCAAGAGGACTTTCCGAAATTGAAGGCAACAGAATACAGGCAATTCATGTTGTACACTGGGAAACTGGTCCTGAAAGGCATCCTCAGGAATGACTAGTACAAGCATTTAATGGCATTCTCCATTGCCATGTGCATCCTTGTGTCACCAAGGTTTGTGCAGATGCACAAGTAGTACGCCCAGAACCTGCTGGTTTACTTCGTCAGCAAAGGTCGTGAGCTGTATGGCAACGAGTTCCTGGTATACAATGTCCATGCCATGCTCCACATCTCAGATGACACCGAGCAGTTCGGCAGCCAGGATGTGTGTGTGTGGGATTGCTGTTCGAGAACTATCTGCAGAAGATGAAACGGATGGTTCGCTCAGGAAACAACGTGCTGGTGCAGGTTGTCAAGAGGATCCATGAATTGGAAACGACACTGCTCACCACAGATTTGACAAGGTTGAAAACGACAATTCAAGCCCACAAACCCAACAACGCCTTTCTATTGGAAGACTGATCTTGTTGCGAGGTTGTGGCCGTGACAAACGAGCGAGATGAGGAGGGCAACAATAAAGTGTTATGCAGAGTGCATAGCAGAGCCGAACCAGCCTTCACTGAACCGTGTGATGCACGAATCATTGGAGCTTACCGCGTCAATTCTGACAACAGTCGGATGAAAGTGCTCAAAGTAAGAAGTCTTAAAACAAAAGCAATAATGGTCGAGCGAGGAAACAGCAGAGAGGCGGTCTTCCTTGCAATCCTGTATGAAGTTTGAATGGTTAAGTGGATTTCTACAATATTCTTAATTTTTGAGTTGTGTAGCGTATCATAAATACAATACATACTGCTGCAGTCTAATGAAAAAACCTAGTAAGTCACATTTTTCAATTGTTATTAGTTAAATCTACTAATTTGAATTATTTTATATATTTGTTCATCAATGTGACATTACTCTATCATGGTGATAAACAAAAAATGTCATATATTTTAAATTCCATGAGTGATTAAGTAATTATTTATTGGCTTACTAACTTTTTTTGAGTCTGTACTTGCTAAGTTCTGACATTGCAAATATTACAGTGGTGCTGTGTAGAGACATTGCACAGGACCAAGTAAGTCCAAAAACACAATTGCAAAAATCAAGCATCTGTCAAGCACTGAGAAGCATAACTATTTATAGTAGGTCATTATTACAATGAATACCACTAAAACGTTCTTTTCAATTATATGTATGCATGCACATAACAAAACAGATATATATGACCTGTAAGATTATTGCATGACACAAACTTTTTGTGTGACACAAGCTTGGTTACACATAGTTTATATCATTTTTGTAGATGTTGCAAGGAGAATTTGTGGTAGTGGAGTTTGTCCACGAAGAAGCTGAGGTGGTCCACAAGTCGTGGATACAGGCAACAGGGAATGTAAGTGACTAGTTATCTGGATATCATCAATTATTAGATGTCGACAAGAAAAAAATACTGTATAATGTATTAGTTTTATGTTTAATAAAAACATGTTTTGTTGAAAAAATGATTCGTACGTACATACCAGTACATACTTTGTATGCATGTACCAGCTTTCCTTTGAAGATGTCGCAGTCAGATATCTAATCTGTGGTAGAACAACCTGTCACTGTGTACATTAGTAATGGTTGCTGCAGTCTGTTAAAACCACATGCCAACTAGTCTGTCTGCCTAACAAAAACAGCATCATTTCACAAAGCTGTCACATCTAGGCAAGTGTTGATAACGTTGTTCAGATAGCTTGTTTTATCAGCACGCTATGCTTTGGTAAACTATTGTGTTTACTAACATCTTACAAAGAATATGCCCAAGTTCTACTCCTATGATTGAATCCTTTAATGCATTTTACAATATTTAGTTGGTACTATGTGATTTCTTTTCAGGGTCTCCACTGCTATTGGCCACCAAAGGCAAAGGCTGGAGCTTCAGCTAAGGCCAAATGGGCGAGATAGCTGACAAGGACAAGTGGAAATTGCATGAAGTCCGAATATTTTCATTTGCAGGTAGGAATCTTAATATTGTATATATATATATATATATATATATGGTCCTTGGCTTTGTTAAGCTGTGATAAGCTATAATTATACATCCAGTGATCCAAGAAATAGAAACAATGTTCCTACATGAAAGATGTTCACTCACCATTAATGTTTCAATGAAACAATAGTTTATGTATTATGTACCATAAACAGTCCACATAAAAAGGCCAATGTGGTTTGAAATAAGCAAACACTGCATGGAAATAATGCTACTGTTTCCATGCTGTTGTTTTAATCTACGCGTAATTGAAAAATAAACAGAATGAAATAAATATTATGATTATTTGGCTAATATGGTCTCAGAGCTAATAACAAATATATTTCTAACATCGTAGACACTTTTGCGAAAGCTCTGGTGCGGGCATGACGGGCAGTGGACACTTCAAATGTTGACACCAACGTAGAAGAATGCCGACGTCCCATCAAGAAGCCTTCAAAATTTTAGAACTTTCAAACAGAAGATGCTGATGGTAAATATGAAATTAAGAGTGGGTAGTATCAAGTAAAAACATTATACAGATGGCATAATAATGTCAATTAAACAAAAATAGTTGTTGAACAAACCAGGAAATTGTTTATATTGACCATGTTTATATTTAATTTGACAAGATATTACTTATTTTCTCAAGACAATAAAATAATGTTTATACAGATGAAGACGACGAGCAACTTGAGGCAACTGACAATGTCCGTGTTACCTCCAAGGCAGAACTACCTCAACCTCCTTGGCTTATTACTGCAAGTGGTAAGTGGGGCTGACACACGGGGGAAATATAATTATTATGTACTAGATATAAGATTATGACTACCGGTAGTTAAGATTAAATTGGACATAGTTGGTTGATTTTCACTTCATATTTAGTAAGACCATAAAATATAAATATGTACATATCAACAAGGTGACTTTATATGTGACTTATCATATAAACAATCACTACAATGTTTAACGATGGTTTCCGACAATGTACTAATTGTACTCAACAAGATCAAGTTCTCAGAGAGCTATAATTGGATGAAATACAACACATATGTCTACGTGTATGTATGCACATTAAATAAATGATATATGTTTGCAGATACGCCCTCATGTGCAAGACAGAACAACCGAATGTCCACATATCGACCTTCAACACCAGGTATTTACTCTGGTGCATGTATAACTGGTGTTTTCTCTACTTATTCAATACATACACATGAACAACTATATTAACGTTGTAATGTTATATTTTATATGTAGTGATTTCTTAAGTTTTTTTCTGAAACATCCACCAAGGTTTTATGTTAGGCTAGCAGCTCATCTGTGATGTTTTTTTCTTGAAATATGTTGTATATCATGTGGATGGAGAAATCAATTTACCTTAATTTAAGGTGTTTCTAGCCCGTAGCTTGCAGTTTGTGTCCAGAACTGGAAGTAGCATCCATATATTATATCATTGACTATTGTGTTTTGCCAGCTTGATAAAACATAACCTGTTGTTAGTTGGTGAAATGAAAACCTACTGGTGGTGACACATTTTATCTTTCACTTCAAAATTGTTGTGAATATTGTGTTCTGGACAAATAAAATCACTGTTTTCTATTAATAGCATACACGCCAAGTGCACCGAGACAGTCAGAGGAACATTGTAGTGCAAAACGATTGTTCGCAGCCAGGTACATTAATTCAATAAATGTTGCATTACGTTCAGACTGCACAAGTACTTAGATATACTAAATATTGACAATTATTTCATTCTTGTTTTCAAGTAAGACATCACCATCAAGAGCTGACGAAGGCATCCTAACTCCGACTGTTTCTGAGAGAAAAGACATTGTCACAGTAACAGGTAACAAAACCATATATTACATTTAGTACTTGGGAAAATGAAATACACCTGCCAGTTTGAATATTGAGGAATATTTTAATCTGGATATTAACATGCTAAGTTGGGATCATAGTAAATGCATCTCCTCCAATATGCCAATGTCCACTTGCCTCTTTCTAGGTTTCAGTTGCTTCCTTGGACCATAGGCCTCTCTACCAACTGGCGATGTACATAATGATAGTTATTTTCTTACATGTTTTTGATATGCTATGGTTTTCTGGAGGATCTTTTTTCCTTAAGAGAACCCAGTGGTGATCAGATCACCACATGGCACCAGTATAAATGAGTAAATTGTTATCCCAACTTCCATGAGTGGGTGTAAGCTAGTAGCAAATAATTAATTCTAACTATTTTGTTTTAGGAAAAATTTCATCGATAATAAACATGGCACGTCTGCATTCATATCAGCAAAATACATACAAGAGCATAACTCAGTTATCTGGTGATAGGTTTGCAACGCAGAACCCTGTTGCGTGTGCAAAGCTTGGAGAAAACAGTGGCTGAAATGATGCAGATGCTGCGCTCTCTGACCAGTGTCAGTCGAGCAGCAGGAGAAGAACTGGAGGGTGTGCTACCGAGTCCCATCAATACACCTGAAGAACTCGGAATGCTTTGTGAAAAACTGGCTAATCCCACCTTCAAGAAGCAACTGGTATATATGTTAATTTTGAGAAAATCAATCCACATTTTGTCTTGATGCTAAAATCTACATTGATATTAAAATAGTTATATACCAATATTTCTGCAAAGATACAGTGCATTTACTCTAGTGAAAAGTGAATTATCACTACAGCATTGATAGATTATTTAGATATTAAGTGGAGTCAAGTAAGTAACGGTGGTTGGTTGAATCGGCAAAAAATGATTCCAGATGGTTTTAGCATGATAAAAGTACATTGCACTGAAGTAGGTTTGTGCAAACTGCCTTTCATATATGACAGAAGCATATTTTATTTCTGTTCACAGTGGTCTTAGAGGTGTTTCATAACAAATATTCATTATCTACTACATTGCAGATGTGCTACTTGCTTTTCTGAGGGACACACTGTTGGCGACTTTGTGCGTAGATTGCTGAGGAATATCGGAACAAATGGCTTATGGTGTGGCTGCAGCGTGAAAGGGAAGAAGGGCAAGATTGCATTTATCCAGCTGTCAGTAGCCAGAGTCATAAACAGTAAGTTTAATTATGTCATAAATGGCCTTTCTTATATAACAAAGTAATTATTGTTGATTTTTGTCTTGTAATTTACAGGGTTCTTCTTCCATTATACGACAAACATCATTTTGATGATGATTCTAGCACTCAGTGAGTCCATGACAGGTTTTCCATTTACCTGCATGGGATCTTTTACTTCCTCTAGCATAGACACCAGATAGAAGGGACCAACGGCTTAGTGTCTTCCGAAAAATACAGGCCACGTAGGGTGAACGAAATTGCCAAAATTTCGACATCGTGGATGAAACTATACCGATCCACTGTCTGGCCGGCACAAGTATTTGAACCCCTTTCCTTTGAATGACAGTCCAGCACTCTAACTGCTCGACCACTGCGCCCCATCAGACTTAGCTGCTTTACTTACTATAATAAATTATTGTTTCTGTACTTTTTTTTATAAAACAAATTGATATATGTTCATGTAGCCTGCTTTTATATAAGAGTTTGTTGCTCCTTTTTCTCTAGAAGCATGCCTGAAGAATCACCCTAAAGCAAAGGCATCTGATGTGGAGGCTGACATTGCAGATACCTTGAAACATGCACCCAAGAAAAGAGGAGGGCCAAAATACAAGGTGATACTGGATTTTGATATATTTTAGCTGTCTTCTTGCAAAAAAGTGACTACTCATGTGAGAAACCCTGCAGTATATTTTGGTTCCCTTTGCAATAAGGCTATAGTAAAAGAGAATATTAAGCCCTGCAATGGGTTAGATACTAATCCACCCTGTCAACAAATAATTGTGGTCAACCATAACATGTCTTCTAAGACTAACAAAGTTAATTAACATGGAGCATGTGTTCATGGCTGGCTCTATGATTTGTCCATTTGTTAGCAAGTCTGTGATGCTGATCATCTGCGTATTTCATCAATGCTATCTTATATTTCAACTGAGTTGTAGTTATAAAAATGTTGGAAAAAAATATGTGTTTTACAATTCAGAGTGACATGCAATGTCGGTGGTGTCATGAGTTTCACCTTGTTTTAAAAACGGACATGGTGCCGCCTTGAGCGGCCACACATTTTAATTTCACACTGGTGTGAGAAACTCATGTCATGATTGTTTAACTCACTGTACTCTTAATAGAATGAATACTGCTTGTTTTATGGTTAAATATCTGAATTAAACATTATTTTTATGTTCTTCTGTTTAGGCACCGGCTTCAAAGAAACGCACCAATGACATCGAGATTGTTGAATCGTCTTCGCCTTCCTCCGAGAGTGACTGAGATGTTTAATGATTTCTTAGGAGCCCAATCTTGGGCTAATGCAGTGGTCTGTGCACATGCATATGGGTAGTTTGTTCATTTATTTGTATTATTGGCAGTTTGGATGAAGTAAATGGAAGGTTCTTGATGGCCATTTGAAATGCAATTGGGAACAGTTTAATAAGTTCATTATAAACTTATTTTAAAGGGTTTTGATATTTACATTTTATACATTTACAAATTATAATAAAGATATATATGTATAGCTAGGTCTGTCAGGGAGTAGTGTAAGTTCTAACGACTGGATACTACATTATATAAGAACTTACCTTTATTTTCTATGCTTAAGTTTCCCTATAGAAACCATTAATTGTGTTGAACGATGCTTTATCTTGGTGTTTTGGTGATTTTTGTAGATGTGTAGACAGCTTAATTATAATGCCTTTGTTTACTTGTGATTGTTGTAATACCCTTTATATAATTTCCTTCTTGTGAAATACATCATAATATATTATAACGAACGTTTTGTTGTATTTTTAGACCATCATGTTCACAACTGTACTGTTTGAATATTTAAATGCAATAAAATGCTTCCAGAGCAATGAATTAAAAAGTGTGTTTTAATGTAAATCATGATCATGTGTCACTGGTTTGTAAAGTCCCAAAAAATTGTAGTGTATAATATTATATATAGTACTAAAACTTACTCAATTACTTAGCGCACGCGTTTCATAATGCTGTAAACTTCTTAAATTTAATTTGTATTTGTTTATTTAAAAAAAAACTGCCCGTGAATGGCACGATGCGCAACTTATCTTATGATTTGTCTAAGTCAGTGATGTCACAATAACGGAAACCGACCAACGAAGACGAAATGCATTAAGGACGAAGAAGACGAGTTCGGGTAAAACATGATCACGTAACCGTGGGCCGACGAACACCCCGAGTTCAACTTCGTAGCACGAGGAAAATGTCTACATTGGCACCACCTAGCGATTAATACATATATTAAATCTGAACTTTTTGATAGGTGGCGCCAATGTAGCGAATTTTCCTCACGATGTTCGGACGATCGTAATTATCACCAGTCCACTCACCAATAAGTGCTGCTGTACGTTTTGGGGGCTCTGCTAACTTATGCGATCACCCCAACGTTACTAACAATACTTTTTGTTTGAATGTAACGTGTACTAAACGTGGCAATAACGTGATGTCTCCGTGTGAAATATCCACGTGGTGACCACGTAATTGCGACCATATAAAATCACTTTTACGTAGAAAATGCCACGTTGTTGCACCATCAACGTGTTCTAGAGGTTGTGGTAACATGAAATTGCACATGAAAACCACGTTGTGACCACGTAACTGCGACCCAACAAAACCACGTAGTTTCTACATAAAATGCCACATTGTCACAACGTCAGCGCAACGTGGCTGCCACGTGGTAATTACGTAGAAAATGCCACGTTGTGACGTCATCAACGTGTTTTAAAGGTTGTGGTAACGTGAAATTGCACCTGAAAACCACGTTGTGACCACGTAACTGCGACCCAACAAAACCACGTAGTTTCTACGTAAAATGCCACGTTGTCACAACGTCAGCGCAACGTGGCTGACACGTGGTATATACGTAGATGTGCTAGCTGGGTAAATATTTCGGCAACGTAGGTTCACTTCAGTTGGAGGTTTTTGTGAGCGACAGCCAACACTCTTCTCGGCACAGCGAGAACCCAGATAGCATTTCCGTCTTCGGCAAAGAATGGCAGCCTATAGCCTGGAATGCCAGCCTTGGGCCAATGTTGCTTGTAAATCGGCAACCGTTAATTTCTTGACAGTAGCTTGGAATGCCAGCCTTGTGACAATGTTGATAGGCCAGTACTATGCTAAGCATCGGAATTGTCAATGTTGGATCAACATTGGCCCGACAGACATCCGGATCTTGACCAAATGTTGGCAACCATGTTGGCCCAAATTGGAAATGCTATCTGAGACAGGGTTTAATATCCCACATTGCAGGGGTCGGCAACTTGCGGCCCGTAGGCTAACTGCGGCCCGCGCAGATGTTACATGCAGCTCACGGAATAGACGCGAGATTACACATGTACGCAATGCAACCCACGGGATGATGACACTTAATTGGTGCACCTTCTGTGGGCGCAAGAACCCACTGGATCATTCACTACATCATCCCTCAAGAAAGTCTTGGTGGCATGTAAATGAAACAGCCGAAACATAATAAGCGTGATCATGAAGACTACATTCGTGCTTGTAGCCTAAACCACCGGCAGTTCCAACACATTCTCGCCGATATGAATGCGCAATATTAAGAGACCTGTACTTCTGCGAAGCGTGCTGGCTGAGTTGAGGAGCTATGGTGCGCCGTGTGTATCAGCTGATCGAGTCATGGGATTAGCTTGTTTGTGAAACAGAGGCTTCAGATTTACCGACATTCGTTGACCCTCATATTCATTGGACATCAAGGCGCATCTCAATCTGCTGAATGTCCAACTACAGGAGAAAAAAATCAACTAGATTGTACAGTTCGTCTGCGCTTTCGATATCACGATGCTACTGCCGAACGCCATCAACGGACACGTATCAGTACCCCAGGATAAACCCTGGAAATCCGGACACATATATAGGCCTACTATTCAGAGCTTGCAACAGAAAGTTAATTGTTGATATCTTCCATTAGGATATGGACGACGCGTCGTTAGCTATATGTAATGAGCTAGCTCATCGAATTGCCATGCGATTCTGTGATACTCAAGACAACCTCCAAGGAGTTCGATCTGTCGCATGCATTTGCCGACGGAACTGTATCCTTAACAAACATGCCAAGCGCACATTGCAATCTGTTTGGTACAGCTTACCACAACATTCGCTTCATTTTATGTCTACAAACACCATTCACTATTCTTAACGTAAAATGTACGTTCTTTTATAACATGGCATGCAGTGCTTAGGTCTGCTCAAAGCGCTTTACACTTCACACCTTGCATAAATGTTAAATTGAAGACCATCTCGGCTTATCTGGGACGCCGTCGGATACACGGCAATTGGTACGAGAATACTATTCGTTCACAAATACCTTCCGATGTCTGTATATAGCGTTGTACTCACTCATACAGCTAAGTGAACTGGGACAGCGTGGATTGAACGAACTTGCACAAGGTTCGAAACGGCATCAAAAGGATTCGATTGAGAGTGCGATTCTCTGAGTGCCGTCACCGCGACCCACGTGTGCCGCAACAGCCTAATTTACTGCATGACCCACGCAACTATTGACTGCATGACCCACACAAACATCCTACTACAATGCATCTAGCGAGTGTCATTATCAAAGCTATAGGTATTGAAAATTAGCGTATCTTCGTTGTTTATCAACTGACATCCTTTGACTGCACAACTGTGTGGAACAAACAGTACGACACTTCTTTGGTTTTCAGGATTTTTTTACGAATTGATGCATCGAATAACGAAAAAGGCACCGTCAGCAATCAAACAATAATTTAATAATAATATCGGAATTTATATAGCGCCCGAATCTACTTGAAATAAAATGCTCTCAGGCGCTATAAACAAAGCAGCATAAATTAAATAAATCTATAAAATATAGATTATTAAAAAAAAACTACATAGTGTAAAAGAGTTCATTTGAACATAACAAATAAATACATAGAAATTACACTTATAATACACACATGAATAAAACATTACGAATAAATCATTAGTGTATAGCAATGTCATTAAAATGAGAGCGTGACTCGATCACGTCAATCGTACGCCAGTTTAAAGGTATATGTTTTTAAATGTCTCTTGAAAGAGCTGAGAGTGTTCAGTTGTTTAATGTTCTCAGGCAAGTCGTTCCACAGTACGGCCGCGTGTTGGCTGAAATAACGAACGTTCACCATAAGTTACAGTCAGCAGCACAGGTACGACGAGAAATGACTTCTCCGTTGATCTTATGGTACGTGTAGGTTGATGTTTCTGCACAATGTCACTCATGTATGCCGGTGACAATCCGTTGAGCACTTTAAACGTACAGGTGTTGACCTTAAAGCTAAGCCGGTATTTCACAGGCAGCTACTAGCCGATGTAGTTCGCGTAACACAGGCGTTGTGTGCCCGCTCTTGCGTGTCCTGGTGATTAGGCGAGCGGCGCAGTTCTGTATACTCTGCAATCGTTCAATTAGTACCTGAGGCAAACCTTGCAGCAGCACGTTTCTATAATCCAGGCGAGATGTTAGCAGTGCCTGGTCTAGAATCTTACAGTTGTCATTTGTGATGTATTGCCTAACTTTGCCAATATTTCGGATTTGGTAGAAACATAACTTGGAGATCGCATTCACCTGTTTCTGCATTGTTAAGCCGTTGTTCACAATAACTCCAAGATTTTGAGTTTGCTATTATTCCTTCACCTCATCATGGGTGGCTGGCAGAAACCTTTGAAGCGGGATTCCGTCAAACATAACGTCATCGTCCAATGCTGTTTAGTAGATATCACTTGGGTTGCCGGTATCAATGTTACGTCGGATAGTAACGACTTTGTCCATATAAAAGTCACCGAAACCAATAGCTAACTGTTCGGCCGATTCATGGGTTGGTAACATTACGTATCTCGTGTTACCCATAACAATTTAAGGTCTCGTTAATTTCAACAGTTGTTTCTGATCCTTCCAGCAGTCTCTCATCTTTGTAGAAAAGAATGTTTTCTTTCCACTGATCATCAGTTTGTTAACTGCATTGCATTGCTTCCTGAACAGCTGCCGATGAACGGTGAGTTTGGTTTGCCGCCATACCTTCTCTGCTCGCCTGCGCGCGTGTTTGGCGTGTCTCAGTTCATTTGAATACCATTGCCCGTTTGGTCTCAGTGTTATCAACTTTCTTGTTGGTCGACAACAGCTTCAATTCCCGTAGTGTAGGCGTGTACAAGTAATTTAGCGGCTTATCCGTGTTGTTAAAATTGGAATTAAATCCTTGATAAATTCAGGAATATAAATGTCCCGAAGCTTCCTGACAGTGACCAGCTGGCGAAATCTGTCTGGCTTCGTTAAATTAATTCTGAAACACACAGCCAGATGGTCGCCGGAAGGGGTACCCTTTGTGCCACCAAAACATGGCTCAGAAACTGTTGGCATCCCAATCAACAAGGTACTAATGTCCCGGGTGATGACAACGTCCATCTTGTGTGTGGGTCCCACCACGTGTTGTACCAATCCGTGAACTTCCAACATGCCATTGAAGCGAACCGCATCTGCATCTTTAATGTTGTCGGGGTGGAAATTAAGGTCACCTGTTATGATTACATCGTTGGTTATAACAGCAAGGCGGTCCAAGTACAAACTCCACTCGTCAAAAACACACTGTTCTTAAAACCGTTTCGCTCAGAGGGAGGCGGACGGTAAACGCTGCATAATCTCACATTCACATCATTGGAAGTGACCGTACAGTCGATATGTTCGAAATGTATAAACATGCCATTGCGTGTAGAATCCACAGTCTTAATGGTCAATCCACATTTGTAGAGTACGGCCTCACCTCCACCGCGCTTCTCACTGGTTCGAAAGATGTGTTGTATTGTGTAACCAGATGGCACGAGTTCGTTTATAACCTGATTATCAGTGTCGGTTCCTAGCCATGTCGCAGTTAAGGCTAACTTACTTTAGATCAAAACAATATCCGGTTAAAATGACTGACAGTAAGCTGTGGAAGGAATCTGCAAGCCGACCAACTAACCACAAATCACTGTCGGTTGCTGCACCAACTCTTTGGAATAGGTTCCATCTTAGTGTTAGATCAGTTGAAAATATTAAAAAATTCCGTCGTCATGCATTTAAAAACTTATCTTTAGAACCATAGCTCCCTAGCGCCTTGACCCCATATTTTGACAACTCGAATAATGCTTATGGATTTTCAGATTGACCAATTATTTTGTTTTGATGCGCCTCTGAGCTTGGTTGAATGGGGGAAGGTACAATTGGAGGTTCCCATAGATTACCCTCTATGGACCCGTCCCAGACTGGGTCACGTGCCCCATGGACCCGAGCTCCCCGAACGCCGATGAAAAAAACCAAGGACCAGCGCTCCCGGGGGCTCACTGAACTCATAGCCAACTCGGGCCAATATTGGCCCAATGTATGTTACTATATTGGGCCAATGTTGGCAGCAAACATTGGGTTAAGATGGGGCCAATTTTGGTCCAACAATGGCAGTTCCGATGCTTGGCCTACCACTGGCCTATCAACATTGGCTCATGGTTGGCATTACAAGCTATAACCTGTCATTCTCTGCCAACCAGGCCCAAGACAGAAAATGTTATGGTATATGGGGTGTGAATGTCGTGAACCTCCAACACCGGCCTGCGATATCACTGTGGGTTATCCAGCGTCTTTCTTCAATGCAGTGCGGGGAAACTTAATTGCATCCAGAGCTCAGATTCGCCACTACCATCCAGCATTGATATAATCACCGGCCTAAAAGGATACCCGGTGGAGCACCAACGCTGACTTTCCAAAGTCTCGTTTACGACGCGACCCAGCTGCCCGATAAAAATTCTGACTGCTGATCCCGGACAACCGGCTCGAAAGGTAGGACCGTGTCTTTGTAATTGTGTTGGCGTCCGTACTTCTGTTTATATTCAGTTGATCACTGAACATTGATACGATTCTGACCATGTTTTAGTTGTTACAATATTTTCCTATTCGTTGTCAATACAAATAACAATTAGTTTTGTTTTTCGCCCTACGTATCGTTTGTTCCTTCTGTCAAGTTTTCTCTATAAGTATGACACTAGCTAGACCTATACGTCTGCGTAAATACGGTTAGAAAGGCATCCATTATTAAATATAGTATACACTATTTATAGGTATGTTGACGTTGTTTTAAAACATCAGTCCATTCTTTTGGTGTCTACTAAATCATAAATACACACTTTGATATTTTATTAAGTAACTGTCCTTTCATCTTTAACAGTTTACAGGAAACACAATATTTTATGGTCCCGTTGCATAACGCATCCTTGTACGCGCGCTCGCAAATTTATTTAATATTTGTGTCATCAAAGTAATCATTTATTCTCATAAAGGTGTAAGAAGAAATATGTGCGCCAGGGGTAAAATGTAAAGCGCATACAGAGGTTATTAGGACTGGATACTGCGCTTCATAAAACAAACCTTCTAATACACAAAAAGCTTGTATGAAAGCAACGTTCAGGGGATTTTCTTTTGGTATACGACACACATGCCCAAGTTACCGGAGTCTTCTATGTCTGATGACATCTGAGATTTTTGGTATATTCGGCAGTAATTTAATTTAATATTTATTGAATGTTGATTGAAACACATTATAGAATCAAAACAAATTATTAGTCAAAATCAAATCATGCGTGCAATTCACGAAAGTGGTAATTGTATGTAATAGCATAATAAACCGGGAAAAAAAAGTTTGGAAAGTAGTTAATTATGAAGTTGTAAACTTACAAATAATAATGTTCGTGGGGATATAATCCGTTCGTGTTTTGGGCCGGTTAATTGGCATGTGCGACCCCACAAAAAGAATCTGCAACACTACAAGTGTAATATATTATGTAACCCTGGCGGAATTGTTTCGTGCAAGCGGTTGCATAGGCTATTGTTATGACAGTCGCCAGACGCGGGTAGTGTAGCTGGAGCCACACCCACTCGCAGATTGCTAGGGACCATGGACGTGTCCACAAAGATATACGTACAGTTCTCTCGGATCCGTATTACGTGTATCAATATACCCGGTCTGGTGAGTTATTTTGTTCATATTTATACGTAATATATATAATAGTGATATTATTAGAATAATGCATAATTTAAATTGTACATTGTTGCCCCATTAACCGTCACTTCGGGCATGCCAGCTATGGTATAACGAGTGTAGCAGTGTTGTGTCGTATGTTAAATTGTGTTTACAGACGACTTACATATCTCGCAAGCATCTTAACTAATTATTGTGATATATAGGTATGTCGTGTGCATATGTTAGACCTTAGATAATGTGATAGTTACTAGTTAAAAAGAAGTACTTAGCTAAAACACGTTTCTCCGACTCTTTGTATGTACAAGTTCAGACAAGTGTCTATAGGGTGACTGATTATTACATGGGGTTTAATTAGCACTTCTAAAATTAGAACAGCCGACGCAACTTAGCAATGCAGCGTAGGTTGCTTGACTACACTGTTGCGATGTTGTAGTCGCAACTAGCACGCTGTCTCTCTGTCTCCCTGCCCCTATCTGTCTCTATATGTATGTTTTTCTCTCCGTCTCTCCGTCTCCCCTTCTCCAACTCTCTCTCTCTCTCTCCCCCTCTCTCTCCCCTCTCTCTCTCTCTCTCCTCCATCTTCTGTGCTTGTCTGTTAGAATGTCAGTCTATAAGTCTGTCAGTACGTTTGTCCGCCAGTTTTTCTGCTTGCCTGCCTGTCTGCCTGTGTGCCTGCCTGGCTGCTTTCCGGCCTACCTCCTTCTCTGCCTGTATGTTTCTCTGACTGTCTGTCTCTATGCTTGTCAGTTTGCCTGCCTGCCTGCCTGCCTGCCTGCCTGCCTGCCTGCCTGCCTGCCTGCCTGCCTGCCTGCCTGCATGCATGCATGTCTGTCTGTCTGTCTGTCTGTCTGTCTGTCTGTCTGTCTGTCTGTCTGGTGCCTGAATGTTTATCTGCCAATCTCTGCCTCACTCTTTGCCCCTGTCTGTATCTCTACCTCTCGGTATCTCTTCTCTCTACTGTCTGCCTATCTACCTGGATGTATATATGTCTGTCTGCCTGTCTGTCTGCCTGTCTGCCTGTCTGCCTGTCTGCCTGTCTGTCTGTATGTATGTCTCTATGTATGTGTGTCTGTGTGTCTGTGTACAAGCTTGCTGGCTGAATCTTTATCTGCCAATCTCTGCTTCAGTCTTTGCCCCTGTCTGTATCTCTCGGTATCTCTTCTCTATACTGTTTGCCTATCTACCTGGATGTACATGTGTCTGCCTGCCTGCCTGCCTGCCTGCCTGCCTGCCTGCCTGCCTGCCTGCCTGCCTGCCTGCCTGCCTGCCTGCCTGCCTGTCTGTCTGTCTGTCTGTCTGTCTGTCTGTCTGTCTGACAGTCTGTCTGTCGATATGTCTGTCTGTCTACCAACCTGCCTGCTGACTGTATGTTTGCCTTCCCATAAATACCTCTACCTATGCCTCTGCCTTTGACACTGTGTAGGTCTGTGTTCCTGGAACTGTCTCTCTCCCTATATTTGCCACTGCCTCTGCCTCTGCCTCTGCCTCTGCCTCTGCCTCTGCCACTGTTTCTGTGTTGTCAGTCTGTAGGTATGTCTCTATTTCTCTATCGCTATCTTTCTCACTAGCTCTCTCCCTCTCTCTCTCTCTCTCTCTCTCTCTCTCTCTCTCTCTCTCTCTCTCTCTCTCTCTCTCTCTCTCTCTCTCTCTCTCTCTCTCTCTCTCTCTCCTCTCTCCCTCCCTCCCTCCCTCCCTCCCTCCCTCCCTCCCTCCCTCTCTCTCTCTCTCTCTCTCTCTCTCTCCCCCCTACCCGTTACCCCCCTCTCACTCACTCGCTCTCGCTCACACGCTCTCCTCTCTCACACTTCCTCGCTCTCTTACTCCATCCTGCTCTTTCCCAGGTATATAAATATGGGACCGCCCATCGTACTCGAGACAACAAAGTTAATATAATATAACAACAATATATAAGATTGGTTTAGTTTAGGTTGTGTCACCAAAATGCACAATTTCAAGTGTTTTGTAAATAAATGCGACGTTCAACTTCTTCCACAACCCAACAGTGCTTCCCTTTGGTCACTAATGGTGCATTTATATTTTAAATAATAAAATGTACATTATTGAAAACGTTTTCTGTATAAATTACAACTAAATACATTATAATACAATTTTTGAGTTAAAAAAATAGATTATACAGTGTATCGAACATGTTGCCTTACAAGAAAACTCATAATGCAATTTTAAATTGGTCAATGCATAACAGTACATAATGTTAGTGTCACATATTCTACGCATTGTTGCCAGTCTGTACATCAATTGTCATACAATTAAACTATTCTTAATTAATGTTCCCTACTGCAACAGTGTGGTCTTCTCTACACAATAACATATCCACAAAGGATAACATTAAACAATTGTGCTACAATTTTTTTAATTAAGAATTAGAATTAGTACATAAAACGGTACACGCAAAAAAAGAACGGTGCTGCAATTGTTTTTTTTTTGCGTTTTGTTTTGGTGTAGTGTGTGGCAATTTACGTTGGTGTATGTCTGTGTCTGTACGTCTCTATGTCTGTTTCTCTCTGTATTCTATATGACTGCATGTCTGTCTCTCTGTCTGTCTGTCTGCTGTCTGTTTGTCTCTCTCTCTCAGTTTGTCTGCATGTCTGTCTGTCTGTCTCTCTTTCTCAGTTTGTGTGTCTGTCTGACTGTCTGTCTGTCTGTCTGTATGTCTGTCTGTCCGTCTCTCTCTCTCTCTCTCTCTCTCTCTCTCTCTCTCTCTCTCTCTCTCTCTCTCTCTCTCTCTCTCTCTCTCTCTCTCTCTCTCTCTCTCTCTCTCTCTCTCTCTCTCTCTCTCTCTCTCTCTCTCTCTCTCTCTCTCTCTCCTCTCTCTCTCCTCTCTCTCTCTCTCTCTCTGTCTCTCTCAGTTTGTCTGCATGTTTGTATGTCTGTCTGTCTGTCTGTCTCTCTCTCTCTCTCTTTATCTCTCTCTCTCTCTCTCTCTCTCTCTCTCTCTCTCTCTCTCTCTCTATATATATATTATATATATATATATATATATATATCAGTTTGTGTGTATGTCTGTCTGTCTGTCTGCCTATATGTTTCTTCTCCCCCCCTCTCCCTGCGTTACTATTTAATACTATTGTTATGGCAGAAACACCTGCAGATTTATAGGCTGCAATAACTGCCTATCAGTTTGTCTGCATGTCTGTCTGTCTGTCTGTCTGTCTGTCTCTCTCTCTCAGTTTGTGTGTCTGCCTGTCTGCCTGCCTGGCTGCCTGCCTATCAGTTTGTCTGCATGTATGTGTGTCTGTTTCTTCTCCTCCTCTCTCTGCGTTACTATTTCATACTATTTTTATGGCAGAAATACCTGCAGAGTTACTGGCTGCATTAATTGCTGCATGAGATTATTGTCAAACATGGCATCAATCTGTTAATACTAATAAAACAAAGGTTATTGTGTTCTCTCGTGGAAAGTTCAGATCACACACAGTGTTCTTATTTGGACAAAACAAGTTAGAAATAACTTTTAGCTACATCTATTTGGGAACTAGTCTAACTATATAATGGACTGTTTAACAAAGCCATAACAAGACAAGTTAAAATAAGGAAGCTTGATTTACCGATAGACATACAGTGTGGATTGTTTGACCAGCTTGTAATGCCAATTCTGCTATATGGTAGTGAAAATATGGATTTTTCCAAAATGTACAGCAGATTGAGAGATACCATAGAAAATTCTTTGAAAATTCTATTAAC